>JAMPIT010000444.1:1800000-2328031 GCA_026261815.1 Monarcha castaneiventris obscurior
ATAAACCCCTCTGTGAGCCTCTGTCTGAGCCACTGCTTCCTCATCCCAAACCCTGACTAGCAGTTACATGACCTGCCTGTGCTGAAGCATTCTTTTTGTAATAATAATCCCTAATTTTAGTGAGATAAGGGTACAGTGATTATGTAAGCGCGGATCTCTGGGTGGGAAATGCTCCCCACCCGCTCCTTGGCAGGGGGCAGGAATGGGCATCTCCCAAGCCTGGATGAGGAGAGGGCCCTCCGCTGGCCACAAGGGCAATCCTGGGAGGAGAGCTCAGGCCTGGAGGTGTCCTGGTAGATGCTCCTGCTGGGGTATCCCATTTATCCTGGGAGATAAGTAACATTCCACACACTTGGGAGAGTCCACAGTGACCTGCCAGGTCCTTACAGCTCCAGAGCTGGGGTTGCAACTCTGGCAGTGGGACACATGCCTGCGTTTTCCATGTAGACTCAGTGACCCATCCCATGCTGGTTTGGGAATGTGCCCTTTGCCTTGGAGTTTTGGGAGCCCTGGCATGCTCAGGGCTGTGGCTGCTGATCAGTGGCAGCCCAGGGAGGCCTGGCAGGCTCCAGGGGTTGTGGCAAAGCCACAAGGAACTCGGGAGGGGAGTCAGGCCATGGGTGCACTATGGGATCACTCGTCCCTGGTGTCCCCCGGGTCTCTGTGCTCTGCTGTGGCAGTGGCAGGGCCCAGGGGACAATGCTCCGTCACAATCTGCAAAGGGAGGGTGAGAGGATCAGTAGCTGCTGGCACTGCAGCTACTTAAAGTGCAGCTGTGATGGGCACAGAATGGTGGATAATTGGAGTAATAGCTGTATGATTATCCTTGGAGAGATCCCAAAGCCTGGCTCCCAGGCTCTGCCTCTCTCGTCTGGAACCAGCAGGGTCATTGTGTGACATCACTGTGACATCATTGCTGGCTTTTGCCTGGTTCTTTCTGCCCTTAACCAGTGCCTGTATCCAAGGAATGGGCTGGGGAGCCTCAGCCTGACCCCTCCGTGTCCCCATGCAGGGGCTGCTCCCCGGGATCCGAGCCCTTTGGAATGAGCCACTCTGCCTGCACCACGCAGCCTGCACAGGGAGATGAAACCTGTGGTGGCTGCTGAGTCCCAGTGAGGAGCAAGCCCAGCGTTCCCAGCACCCCTGCCCAGTGTCCAGTGGTGGCCTTGGCCATCAGGACACGATGGGGCAGCCGTGCTGAGCCAAGGCCACCGGCACAGCCGTGCTGAGCCAAGGCCTCGCTCTGGAGCTGTGAGAGGCCATCCGGAGAGTGGATGTCAGGAATGATGCCATCGGTGGCAGGACGGGATGGCCTTGCCCGGGGTCAGCCACCGGCTGCGTGCTCAGGGCCGCTGCCACGGGCAGTGTTTGTGTGCCAGCTGGAGCTTGGGCAACACAGAAACGTGGTGGGGCAACCTGAGGGCTCGGCTCTGCATTCCCTTGGCTTCGGAGGGAGCTGCAAGCAGGGGGAAGTCCCAGCAAGGCTCGGGCTGGTGGGACAGGGGTGCAGGTCCCTGGGAGGAGGGGGTGTGTTACAGTGGGAAAAGCTGCTGGCAGCAGGGGCTGTTGGTAAGCATCAGTCTGACTGCTGCAAGAAGGGCCCTGGAAGGGCTGTTTTGGGGGTGCTCAGCCCCCGGAGAGGAAGGAGCAGAGGATGTGTTTTCCAGCATCCCACGCCATGCTGGCCGGAGAGCAGGGGCATGGCTGGGGGAGAAGGGAAGATCCCTTGGCCTCTGGGTGCTGCTTGCCCCTTCCCATGGCTTGTACCCAGCGCTCCCAGTGCCCAGCCCACTTCTGTTCCCGGGAATTAGAGTCACCTCCTTCCCCTGCACCGAGCCAGGGCTCCCGGTGCAAGGTCCTCCCTCCCGATCTGCTCTGCCCCGGGATGCTCCAGGGCTCCTGATGCCCAGTCCCCGCCATCAGCTCCTCCTGTCCCTCCTGGGATACTGAGGATTCCCAGCGCCTGACCCGCACATTCCCGCCGTGCCCGGCTCTCCCCTTGAGCCCCAGCAGGGCCGGTGCCCGGTGCTGCTGGCAGCACCCTGATGCCCGAAAGATGGGCTGGAAATAAATCCCCACAGACCGATGTCTGTAGAGCAGAGATTTGTTTATTGCAGCGCTGGTGGTGAGGGGGATTTCTCCTCCTAACTCACCCGCCTTTGTCACGTTCTGTGGTTTATTTATACGGTAAAATTTTGCTTAATGTTGCTGTGTCATTACAGCATCATCATATACATGCCAGAACTAATTTAATTTTAGCATGATCTCATGGTTATTAGATAATTCTTTGCACTGCACTTCCCCAACTCGGGGGTCTTCAGGGATCTTTGATGAAGGCTTCTAAGTCTTCTTCACACTTGAACTTTTCAACTTCGAGGTATGAGCAGTTGCGATGGCCTTTGGTCTGTCTGGTCTTAACCAGTCTAAATTCTTCGTTTTGTGGATAATTGGCTTTGGCTTGCCAATTTCTCATTAGTACTACACTTATTTATCTCTAAAATACACCTGGTAAGTTTTTATCTCTTTTCTTTTTCTCTGTTCTGCGTATAAGCAGCTAGTTAACTACATACTAGCCATTACATTGTATAAGAAGTTATTCATATTAGATTAAATGGATATCAAAAGTTATGATTCAGGTTATAAGCATCAGGTTATAGGAATAGAAATGATGATTTAGGTTATAAGCATCAGGTTATAGGTATAGAAACTGATTTAGGTTATAAGCCTCAGGTTATAGGTATAGAAATTATGATTTAGGTTATAAGCACCAGGTTATAGGTACCAGGTTATATTAACATTCTTCAAGTTATATTGATAAAAGTAAAGATTTGGGTTATATTAACATTAAGGTGACATAGATATCTTCTATCTCAGGCTGTGTAAGCACTTTGAGTTTGAGTTACAGAGACACGAACCCGCTCCCGGTGCCGCCGCCGCCGCCCCGGCCCCGCTCCACGTGCTCCCGCCGCTTCCGGGGGCGGGGCCTGACGGCCCGGGGGCGTGTCCAATGAGAGGCACGGATGTTAATAAGGGGCGTGGTTATGCATGGATATGGGCGTGGCCATGTAAATGAAGCCCATACTAGGCGCTCGCTACTCTATTGGCGGGGTGTGGGCGTGGCCACGCTGACGGCGGGGGGGCGTGGCCGACGTGCGGCGCTGCGCGCGCGCGGTCGGGGCCCGGCGGCGGCGGCGGCAGCGGGGGGAGGGCGGGAGGGGGTGGGAGAAACCGGGCCGGGAACGGGCGCAAAAAAAAAGCTCAGGATTAACGCGGGTTTAAACCTAATAAACCCCACAACATCCTACATTAAAAAAAGAAAAAAAAAGGCCAAAAAAAAAAAAACAACCCCACTCCCCACCCTACGACGACGAAGCCGCGGCCGCCGCGAGGTCAAAGGGCGGAGGTGAGGAAGGAGCCTCTTCCCGGTGAGAGGTGAGAACGGGGCCGGGGGCGGGCGAGGGCTGCGCGATCGGGAATATGGGAATAACCCCCTCCCTCACCACCTCTTCCTTGCCTCAGTTTCCCCCTCAGGTTTTTCCCCTCACGGAGGGGCCCCGGGGGCGCGCGCCTTCCCCTCACATCATCCCCCTTTATTTAGCCAAAATTTGGAAGCAATACCTAAAAGGGAATGATGGGAATATGGAGTCAAACGCTTCGGTTTTGAGGCTTTAAAGGTGTAAAGCAAAGAGGGGGCGCAGCGCCGAGGGAAAGAGTTAAATTAGCCCTCCCCCCCCCCCTCCCCCCGCGGTGGTGTAGGATGAGGGGAAGATGCTTCGTGGAAAAAGGGATTAAAATGAGTGTGTAGGTAAAGGGGATGATGGGGATGTGTGGAGTGTTTTATTCCGTCTCGGGGGTTTGTTGTTGCCATGGGGGTTTTCTGCCGCGGTTCTCTGGGGACTTGGCTGTGCGCTGCGGGTCTCTGCCCTCGGGATAATCAGCTGTCTTTGGAATTCGGTGGATCTTCAGAGAGATGGAGAAAGTTTTGGGGCGTCAGAGGTGCAAAGCGAAGAGGGAAGAAGGGGTTCACCTCTGCTGCAGGATCAGGAGAATATGTTTTACAGGAAAGGATTAAAATGATGGAATATGTAAAGGGAACGATGGGACAGGGGAATGAAATACTCCGTGAGGTTTGGTACAGGCTCACTGAGCACTTCAGAACCAGAAGGGTTTGCTGCCCTTCTCTGTGGATGTGGCTCCGTGCTTTCAGCAGTTATCTTGCCCCCTGAATCACCCTAAACTTCGGGATTTGGTCAATATTTAGGAGTCGACTTCCTCGTGTGAGTCAGAATGAACATCTTTACATTAGCTTTAATATAACGAGCAAGGAGCTTTTGGAATGCTGAGGCAGTTCTGGGGTTGTGTTTGGGAGAATCCCGAGGAAAGGACTCCCGAAAGATTTTGGCCTTAGTGCCAGAATTTCCTGAATGCAGCATCCACGTGTTTTTCCGGGTTGTTGAAAGACAAACCGAGTTTCTTTTCATGCGAGGGGCAGAGAGGAGGTGCGAGCTCCCTCTCTGTGAAACCAGAGCTGTGAGGACAGGACTAGGGTGGTAAATTTGGGATTACACGAGCTGTTGTGTAATGCAGAAAGGAGATTATCTGGCTGGGATTGGGAAGAGAGGAAAACACCCTGGGATGTTCCCTGGATGTGTGACACAGCCCCAAGAACTTCCCCCAAACCAGCTCTGCTCCGTGTTTCCAGGTACAACTTGGCATGGTTTATTTTTCTAATCATGATTCAAATATAACATCCCAAAAGAGCCAAGAACAATCAGGGTTTGTCTCAGGAGTGTTAAAATAGTATTTTAAGTGTCAGACTCCTGTGATGAATGAATTAGTCAGGCTCTCACTGGGTTACTCAACACTATTTTCAGTCAGGGGGTTGCTGGGCCTATCTGGCATCAGAGTTTGGATCATTATGCACCAAAACCTCCTTTTTTTTTTTTTCCCCTCTCTGATGAGAATTTAAAAAGTAGAACAGGTACAGGTCCAGGAACAAAAATAGCATTACCTGCCTGTAGTGGAATGTAGTAGGTGAGGAGCAGCAGCACAGCACTTCCAGCAGATCCTGAGTCCTGGGAATCCTTTCAGGGCCAGGGAGCTGCAGGCACCTTCCTCCTCTTTTACCAGAGACTTTCTCTGGGAGCTCTGGCTGGAGGTGGGGGGCACAGTCCCTGTGCTGGGGAGCACGGAGGGACCAGTGGCACTCGGCGCAAGGGACTAGTGAGACTGGAAGGGGGCGTAGAAGCAGCTCCCCAGGCATTCCTGGGCTCTGATATCTGTGATTATCGTTCCTTTGAATCCCTTTCTCCCCCTTGTGCAGTGCTTTAATGGGTGAGAAAGAAAGGCTTAAGGAGCACAGAGCAGTTCCGTGGTGGTGCAGCTGCTGTTTCCATGTCTGGAAGTGTTACTGCTCACATCCAAGATATCCAGAACAGGGAGGAACAGGGAATTAAGTGTGGCTGTCTTGGAGGGAATCTTTTAATTCATGTCCTGAGGTGAAGACCCAGCCCTGATGGCTCAGAACAACTGTGGCCTTTTGGCATAACTGGGAAAAAATAAAGTTCACCTTCTGGGAAAAAAGTGATTTCAGCTGGAGCGAGAGCATGGTGGGCAATGGGGAGGGTATCAGGACTGCAGTTCTTTGGGAAAATCTGAATTAATCTTGTATGGAGCATTGTGGTAAAGGAATAATAGTTGGTTTGTTTACAAAAGACAATGTCCAAATCAGGCTTTGGGACTTGCTGCCTGACAGAGGAATTTTGGGATCGTTTCTCCATCTGGAAGAAAGAGTGCAGTGATTTCCTGAGCCTGGCTTCCTAATTGGTGATGATTAGAAAGGAAAATGTTTAGTTCTGTGTGGTGCTGGAGATGCCAAAGTCTCCTGCTCAGGGCCGGGAGCCCCAGCAGTTGGTGTGCTCAGCCTTTCCTGGTGTTCCTGCTGTAACCCAGAACCTGTGGAAAACCAATCCCAGGCAGGTGCGTCACCTTACAGGTGCTGTGTCCCTCTGGGCCTCTTGGGGCCCTTCACAAGCCCCAAAGATCTGGGAGTGCAGAGTTTTGGACCGTGGAAACTGTCCTGAGGAAAGCTTTGGGGGTTATTTCTGAGGAACAATGCAGGGAAAGACATACTGAGGGTTATGTCTTAATTTTTGCTTTTTGTTTCATGGATAAATGGTCAGAATTATGGGGTTTGTCTCCCTTCTGTCATCCTTCACATCCTACCTGTGAGGGGATCCCTGGTAATTAAATGACTGACAGCCAGAGCTTCCGGAATTCCAGAGTCCAGGCTGGAAACACCACTGAAGCTCTGGCTGGGTCTGTGTGGAAAAGGGAATGTGTTCCCCAGAGAGCCAAGGGCACACTTCTGGTTTCCTGCCAAATCCATGAGTTTTGGAAACCCTTCACTTAATAGGAACCCTACTGGTGCTACACCCCAGTCCTCCCTCTGAAATGGGAAGACTCTTGGTTTACATGTTTCCACAACGTGTTTTTCAGGGAAATGATAGTGTTTAACAGACAAACTTCGTTTGACTGAGCTCTAATTACAGTAAGTCAGGAAACTCCTGCCAGTGATAGCTGGACTTTGCTGCGAGGGTGTTTAATGGTACTCAAAAGTTATTTCTGAGAGGTTTTTGGAGGGATTTTCTTCTGGGAGGCAAATGGAGCCCATATGGGCTGTGGGTTTGGAGAATGCAGAATTCCGCTCGGAGGGTTTACGTGGATGTGGTTTACCTGGGAAGGGTTTTGGGAACCTGCTGTCTGCTGCTGGGGCTGGAGCAGGGACCTGACACAAGCAGGGCTGGAGTGGGCTGGGAAAGGAGCTACAATTCCTTCCATGGACAATGTTTGCCTGTCCTGGGCACTCCTGAAGGTGTTACTGTCCTCCTCAACTGTCCCTGCCCTGTCAAACTGGGGAGTGAAGCATGGAAGCATCTGTCGTGGCACATCTCTTTAAAAAGAGTTGCAGAGAAGGTGCAGTTCAGGTATTCAGCCATGAATTTGAATTTTGAATTAGTCTGTTTCAGAAATAAACCCCGAACCATGCAGACAGAATGTGTTTGCCTACATTAAACAGGTTGGCTCGGTTTGGGTTTAATTTCCTAATTTTGATCATTTACCACCCATGCTGATTTCTGTTCTGACGGAGAGTTTTGAGCCAGGAAATGTGTCCTCTGCAGGGAGAGGAGCCCCAGCCCTAAAGAAAGAAACGGGGAAGCAGTTGTGCTCAGTTCAGATCCTCATTTGCTGAGGTGAAAGATAATTGAGAAAGAGGATGAACCTCCACAGGGTGTGTTGGGATGGTGAATGGCTGCTCCGGGTGCTTCCCAGGTGAACTTCGCCTCACAAAAGCAGAGCTGGAGCTGGGCAGAAATCATTGAAGTGCTGATTTATCGTTGCTTTCAGCACTCCTGCAGTGGGGGTTATTCAAACCCAGAGGTGTTTCCATTCCTCATTTGAAGAGCAGCAAGGCCACAGAGGGAGGATTAAGATAAAATCAAACCTGACTGTCAGAGGGCATTAAGGGACACAGAATTATTATGGGAATGTGCTCATGGCAGGAAGGTGGTGAAGGAAAGAACAGAGATGTCTGGCATCCCCAAAGCTGGAGCGTTCAGCACCTTTTGACTCTTGGTGAGCAACTGGTGGTAGTGCCAGGCTACAAAAAGGAAGAGCAGCTTTGCAAGCTGTCGATTCAGGGAGGTATTTTTGTCTGTGTGCTCAAAGCACAGACTAAAAAAGACCTGAAAAGCTTGAGGAGGCATCATTTTTGAGACATGGAAAGTCAGTGATGTTTTTAAAGCCTGGAGGAGAGCAAGCAGTTGGTGTGGGTGAAAGAGTGGGACAAAGAGAATGGGGAGTAGTAGTCATCCCAAAATCCTGCAGCAAGTGGGAAATGGCTGAAGAGCACCTGACAAGGTACAGGGAGTGTGGAATAGCTGGTGCTGCTTTGCCACAGGTACTCCTTGGCAAGGTGAGTTTGCTCTTTCTAGGATAAGATACCAGGGCTATTTCTGGCTGCAGAAAAGCAGCTGTGGTCATGAATCCTCTAAGGTTTGATTTTTATCCAAATAAGACTCTTGAGTAGGTGCAATTAAAACAAACCCAAGGCCTAAGAAGGTGCCAGTCTGTGATGGATAAAGTCGTGGTTAAATAAATGTATTCAGAGCAACAGTAGCACCCTTGTTAATGGGCCTGGGTGTACTGAGAGGGGCATTGGGGGGCTCTGGGGTCTCACTCATCACAGAAGGACAGACTGTGCATATTCAAGCTGGAAATGGCATAAAGCAGGGAAGGCCTGCACGTGTGACTCAGGAGTGAGAAACGGGTTTGAGCAATTAAACGTGGCCTGAAAATGGGCTGGTGATGAGGAAGGACAGTGGTGAGGTTGGGATTCAAGCAAAAATAGCCAGCTGCAGGCATCAGGATAATTGATGAGGTGTAATCCCTAATGAAAGGAGCCTGGTGACCTCCTGTGTGTGTGTGGGAAGGGGAAGGTGAAAGTTTGAGTATGAAAATTGGTGGTGGTGGCAGTGGCAGCACTGTGGGAGCAGTTGGACTCCATGGACTCAGGCTTTTCCAGCCCCAGCAATTCCATGGGTCCAGGTACCGCTGCTGGGGCTGTGTGGCTGTCTGTGCCCACTGGGAATGGAAGTGGGTTAAATAGCAGGGAGGGGCCCAGGGAAAACGTTACCAAACCCTGTCTGACACCTGGGACCTGCGGACATTTCTCCAACTGCTTAAGAGCAAATTGGATAAACACCTGTTGGGAATAATTTGAGCATAGTTTGTTATGCTCTGAGTGAATCCCCTCCAGCCCTGTCTCCTTCCTCTCACTCAGACCTGTCATTGCTGACGAGGTTTTCCTGTGCTGTGGGTCCCTGACCGTGACTGGGGCAGGGTAAATGCCGTGGGAGAAGGGCCTTTCACTGCAGGCAGGATGAGGAATGCTGTGTCCTTCAGAGCGAGTGGTGATGGCCTTGTGTGATGCACAGAGAGCTGTCATGGTTGTGCTGAAGGGTTTCGCTGGGGTTTGCGTCATTCACGTGCTCTGGTGGGCAGTGAGGGTGGCCTGGGCTCTTTGTTGCTTCTCTGTAGTATGAGCAGTGCTGGAAACTTCAGGAATGGCCCTGAGCATGGATCACACAAAGTTACCATTTCATGGATGACATAGACCCAGAGAATCGTGGTTTGGGTTGGATGGGACCTCAAAGCTCATCTTGTTCCATTCCCTGCTCTGAGCCCCAGTGTTCATCCTGGCCTTGGACACTTCCAAGCATTGAGCAGCCACAGCTTCTTGTTCTTCTTGCCAGGGCCTTACCACCCTCCCAGGGAACAATTCCTTCCCAATATCCCATCCAGCCCTGCCCTCTGGCAGTGGGAAGCCATTCCCCCTTGTCCTGTCCCTCCATCCCTTGTCCCAATCCCTCTCCAGCTCTCCTGGAGCCCTTTTAGGCCCTGGAAGGGGCTCTAAGGTCTCCGTGGATCCTTCTCTTCTCCAGTTGAACACTCCCAGGTCTCCCAGCCTGGCTCCAGGGCAGACAGGCTCCAGCCCTCTCCTCTGGACTCTCTCCAGCAGCTCCCCATCCTTGTACTGTTGGACCCCAAGACTTTGCACAAGTCCAGGATCCAAAAGCATTTTGCCTATTTTATACCCCAGACAAGAGGCTTGGGCTGAGATGTTGATCCTGGCCTGGTAGAGGAGATTAGAAAATGGCACGAATAGAAATTCTGCCTGCAGTAGAAAGGGAAGAGCGTTGCAGGTCTGTGCTGGGCAAGCTGTTTACACAAGGCTCCAGCCCGGAGTAAAGGATCGATGGAGTCCCTGGTCTGTGCCTGGCACTGGGTTGGGATGTACGGCCAGGAGAAGGGAACGGTGGGATTGCACAGCTGGGGTTTGTGGCACAGCTCTGAGATGTAACTGCACGGGGGTGTTGCATCAGTCTCTGGTATTTTTAGGAGAAAGTGATTCCCCAGCCACTTGTAGAGCGTCTGCATTGATAAACAAAAAGGAGGAGATTATTCCAAAGGGATCACGTGGGATGCATTACATAAGGACGCTTGCCAGGACAGGCTCCTGGCCTCTCCGGGTCCCTGTCTGGTTCGTGAGCGTGGCCAGACCCAAACGAGACCGATCTGTTGGGCACTGGCAGCCAGCACCGTGCTGGGGACAAGAGCCTCGTGTCCGAGGGGCTCCCGGAGCCAGAGGCATCCCTGGCTTTGCTCAGCAGTGCCTCACAGCTCGCTCTTCCCGAGATTTATCCGCTGGCTGTGTGACCCATGTGACAGGGACAGTGTCCTGGGGAGAAGATTTCCCCGGCTTAGCCACGTGTTTATTTTGAGCCGCTGCTCTGTAGTTGGTTTGGTGCCGAGTTATCCTGGGATAAGAGATGGCCCTTTCCTGCTCCGCTTCCTTGGTCCTTCCTAGGGCCACCTGGTGTCCACTTACTGATAAAATCTGCTCCAGCTGGAAAAGCCTTCCGAAGCTGCTCTCTGTCTTTGAGCATCCTGGAGCTTCTCAGTAGCTTTTCCAGTTCTCCTCTGTGTCCCTTGTGGGATGAGGAGGAAGAGGAGGAATGCCCAGTGCTGTGTGTAGCACTTAGCACGTGTGAGGATGGATTTACATCCTGATTCCATTCCGTTCCTAACAATTCCTAACACACAATTTGCTTTTCTACACTGCATCATGTCACACCTTCAGGGAATTAAGGATCAGGATTTTCCCTGTGTGCGTCACATCCCATTTGCTGGAACTGGGGGATCCTTAAGATTCCTTCCCACCCAAGCCATTCTGGGATTCTGTGGCTGTGGAGGTGGATCATTCCCAACTGTACAGGGTAGGGCAAGAACTCTGCAGTGGAGAAAAACGGATTGGGAAATGTTTCCTTGTGTTTGGAATCTCTGTTCTTCATGTGCAAGGGAGTTTCCCTTGGCTGGATGCAACAGGAGGAGTGAACTTTGAAATTACGTTTTTTCTAAATTTGGGTATTTTCTATTTTTGTCACAAATCCCAAACTTCTGTGTTTCATGGCTCTGCACGTGGAACATCCCATCCTGTCTCATCATCCACAGCAACAAGCTGTTGTCTGGTGCTGTTGGGAGTATTTTGGGAAGGAAGAAGGGATAGAAACCACATTCAATGAATGACTTCCAAAGCAGGAGTTTAACTGAGGTTCATCTCTTGTGGAGAAAAGTCCAAAAATGTTCTGAACGCTGTTTTGGAAGCTGGTTTTGAATGTCAGCCCCTGTTTTGAGAGCAGATAACTTTATGTGACACGTAGAGATTATTGAAGTGTTCTCTTTGAATCTTTGTCATTGTTGCTACTCCAGCTTTTCAAGAGATGTTAATAATTTAACATGAGTTAAATACCACTTACAAAAAAGGGGTCTGTTCCAGATAACCTCTGAATTTTTAAACTCAAAACATAAATGACTATTGTACAGGGAGGAAAACAGGCAAAAAGAAGTGGGGCAAAACTGACAAAGTGAGGCAGAACAGGTAAAATGAGGTAAGCTTGCACATTTTGAGGATTGAAATCTGGTTCAAAAACTTGTGTCAGACTTTCAGCACTGTTTTAGCCACGGAGCTGGAATGGAGGGAGTGGACTCAGAAATGTCATTTTCTACCTTTTGAATATGGAAAGTACCCCTTCTGTGAAGGACAATCCATTTAGGGCTTAGAGGCTGTTCCGGAGCCTTGTTCCTGACAGCAGTGTTGGGATTAACCCCTTGCAGATAGCAGCCTCCCCGGGGTTAGTGCATGGCTGTGATTTTCCCATAGGAAGTGCTCTGTTCCTCGTGACCTCCGTGTCCTTTGGCAGCACAAAGCGCGTTATTCTTCCCATGGGAATGCGAGGGGAGAACAGGACCTTGGTGTTAGAGCCCATTGTGCAGCATTTCTGTGAAGGAGGCTTGTCTTGAGCGAGGCTCTTGTTTTCCCACCTCTGAAGTCCTGAGGAATGTTCCCTGGCCCTTGCTGGGGGACAGTCCATGCTTGCTGAGGAGAGGGAGAGTTGGGCTCCTGAGATCTGTGCCTCTCTCCCTCCCCTCCTCCCTTTGTGGGTGGTGGGGTTTGGGAGCTCCCATGGCAGTGACACCAGTGAGTGATCATTCAGAGCATTGGAGCCCTGAGCCACCTCCAGGGCCCAACAGAGGGCGAGAAAATCCGGGTGCTTTTCTGGGGTGTGAGTGATCCAGCATCTGTTTTCTGCATCTCCAGGGAACCCGAGATTTCCCTTGTTCTCGGGGGTGTCTGTGGTGCTGAGTTTGGGCACTACCATGAAATCATCGCCGTGGTGAGGGCTGAGGAGGGCTCGGAGCTGTTTGCAGGTCGAGGGGAGGCCATGGATCAGCGGGGTTTGGTGATGGCTCTTCTGCTCTGTGTGTGCTGGGAAGAGCCCAGGAGTGTGTGAAACACCTATCTGTGGGTGAACGTGTCCCATGGGCTGTGGGACGAGGTGGCACATGGGTACAGGGAGGCACTGTCCTGTTTGGACCCTCCGTTCCTGGCTCATGATCTGAGCTGGAGCCCAGATGAAATGTGTCAGTTACAGCAGGAATTTGAGGTGTTCTGTCTGGTCTTGTCTCCAGCAGCATCAGTCCTGCTGCTTCCACGTGTTCTGGGGCAACTCTGAAGGCAGAGGGTGTCTCTGATCCCCCAGGAGCCCGTGTGGGATTGATGGAATGATGGATACAAGGCAGTGCCTGCAGCACCAGGAGGGGGAATTACTGCTGGTGGTCCCTCCCTTACTGCTGGTGATCCATCGCCCACCTGGCCCTCAGGTGTGCGAGCATCACGTTGAGCTGCTCCCTGGTCAACAGCATAGACCAACCCAGTGACCTTCATAAATTCTCATTTTTAGTAAATTCTTCCTTCTTTCCCATTCATTCCTCCCCTGTCCTTCCCCAAACACAGCCTTGGCAGGAAAGCTCAAATCCCACATCTGCTCCGGGGCTGCAGCAGCGCTGAGCTGTTCCCATGTGCAGAACAGGTGTCAGCCTTTGGATGTGCAGATCCTGGTGGGATGCTGGAAAAGGGGGCCTGAGGGGCAGAAGGGCCGTGTTGGGTCTGTTCCTGCTTTGCCAGGCTTGGGGTTGTAAATGGAAAATGCTGGGTTAAGGTTCCCATTGGAGGTTTAGATACAGGCAACATGATGGAGCATATTATTGTATGTATTGAAGTGCAAGAAAAATATTACAGAATGGAGGTTTATTTTGGATTTTTCCTTGTATTTCCACCCCTCCAGTCTTCACTAGCTCAGCTGTGTGTTTTTATTACACCTAATGCCAAGGCCTGGTTCCAGAAGATTTTGTGGAAAACTGCGGAGTTGAGTGTACCTAAAACCCCAGGTTTTAGGTGTCTTAGAAAGGGAAGACCTTTTCTACCTTTGTTAGTTTTTCCTCTAAGCTCACAGTGGGCTCTGCTGTGTTTTCCTGCTCTCAGTGTCCAGGGAGGCTCCCAGGAAGGCTGTAAAGCCTTTCAGACAGAAATGTAAAGAATTTGGAACATGTAACTATTGTTGAATGAGATAAAAGCTTTTGTCTTGGGAAAAGTAGCAATTTTGAGTTGATTTTTCCTGCAAAAGGAAGTTCTCCCCTTCTGCTGGTCAGCCTTGTTTTTGTAAGAGTTCAGGGCATTGGAGCCAGGTGGGGTCGGGCTCTGCTTCCAGGGAACAGTGACAGGACAGAAGGAAATGGCCTCAGGCTGGGCCAGGGGAGGCTCAGGCTGGACATCAGCAGGAATTTCCCCATGGAAAGAGAGGTCAGGCCTTGGCAGGGGCTGCCCAGGGAGGTGTTGGAGTTGCCATCCCTGGAGGTGTCCAAGGAATGACTGAAGGTGGCACTGAGTGCTCTGGGCTGGGGACAAGGTGGGCATTGGGCACAGGGTGGAATCAGTGACCTTGTGGGGGCTTTTCCAAGCTCGGTGATCCTGGGACTCTGTGAGGTGTGTCCATCTCTTGTACCTGAAGCGAATCAGAAATGTCACCTGTGGTGCTGCAAGGTGAAAACATCCCAATGCCCTCGTGCTTCCAGGCAAACTTTGTCTTTGATTTGCAGTCATGCAGAAGGCAAGAAATTCTCCTTTAACATTTGTCCTACAATCAGCAGGTTTATTTTGGCTTAGATAATCTCTGTTTGCAGAAATTACTTGGAGCAGGAACAGTTCCTGCTGTTACTCTTATGAGCTCTGTCACAGCATAAAGCAAATAAAGATGGCAGATTTTAATATGCAACCCCCCCCAACTGATAAAGAAATCCTAGCTTTGGAATGCTCTGTGTTTTCCTATGGAATGCTGCTGTTGGACAGCAGGTAAAGAGAGTAAATACAAAGTTTTCCTCCTTGAAATTACTAGAAATTGTTGCCAGTGTTGTGCTCCTCCCCAGAGGAGCTTTTGGCAGCTCAGGCTGGTCAGAGAGCCACTTTTGATGTATTTTTTGCCACAGGAGCAGCATATCCATGTTGTTCCTGAGTTCCTCATGGAACAGGGATGGTCCAGTCCTGACAGTGAGGTTGAGATCTGCTCAGTCATTTCACAGAATCAAGAAATCCCAGAATGGTTTGTGCTGCAAAGGACCTTAAGGATCATCCAGTTCCACTGCTGCCATGGCAGGGACACCTTCCATGATCCCAGGGTGTTCCAAGCCCTGTCCAACCTGGCCTTGGACACTGCCGGGGATCCAGGGGCAGCCACAGCTGCTCTGGGCACCCTGTGCCAAGGCCTTACCACCCTCACAGGGAACAATTCTTTCCTGAGCTCTGGAGATCTTTCTAAAAGGAGCTGATAATGTTTATTCCCTTTTCTTTATCTGTTTTTCTCCCTTTGCACTCCCCAGCTGGACCCAGTGCCTTCCCTGAAGGGCTGCCCATGCTGGAATTGCCCGAGCCCCTGCTGTATCCCGGGATGGCATCGAGGTGAGGGCGGCCGAGGATGACCCTGACTGAAAGGCTGCGCGAGAGGATTTCGCGGGCGTTCTACAACCACGGGCTGCTCTGTGCTTCCTACCCCATCCCCATCATCCTCTTCACAGCCCTCTGCATCCTGGCCTGCTGGTGAGTCCTACCTGGATTTGTGTCACTTAGGGCTGGGGAGGGGGTTCTTGGCAACATTCTCTCTTCTGGGCCCACCCAGCAGCTCCTTTTTTATTTAGGCTTTATAGGTTTTGTCATCTCCGTTTGTGGGACAAAAGAAACAGCAGGGACAAAGTGTCTTCATCTGGTTTAGTAAGTAAGAACTAATTGAATAAGTGAAGTGAAGCAATAAATGAGATGAAAGTAACCCTCAAGCACCTGGTAGTGGACTCCAAACTCATGAATTAAAAATGGGGAGAAGGAAAGCTGATCTTTCTCTGCACACCTGCCTGTCCTGTTCTCCCTGGAGCCTGCACTCTTCTGTTTCATCCTTGGCACGCCCATGTGGGGCTATTGTAAATTCCCTACTCTCCTTATGGCCCTTAATTTGGATCCCTAGTTTGCAAGTGGATATAATCTTACTCCCAGGAATGTCATATGGGCTCAGAATAATTTCCAGCAGGGCACTGTGGGGCTGAGCAAACCTTCATGCCCAGACCATGCACACGTGTGCATGTACAGAGTCTGCCTTGCAGGGTTTAATTCTCTTGTCTGTTTTGGGCAAAATAAACCCGATGTGATGATTTGCTCCCGTTTGTAGAAAATCTCCACGTGTTTTGCCACAGACACAGGTTCTCCTTTGAGCTGCGATGGTAACAGGGGCTGCTTTCACATCTCTGTTAAAACATTGTCAAAGGGAGGATTTTCACACATTAAAAACCTCTGAGGTGACTTCTCCTGGTTGGAACCCTTTGTGGTTGTGAGCAGCAGTGGGGGCGTTGCTTCCAGGTTTTTCACTGCTTCACACGAATCCTTGTAACTTTCAGGGACAGTTTTATTCTCAGGTCTCTTGTTCTGTAGAACATGAAGCTTCCACAAAGCCCAACCAAGTGGTTCCTACATTTTCTCTGTCTTTGATATGATTGCAAGTAACAGCTCTGTCTTTTGGCTCCAGCTTTGCCAGGTGCAGCTTTCCAGTGGCATTTCTTCGCCTGAAGGCTGCACCCAGCAAAGCCAAACCAGAGTCCCACATGTGTCACTGTGTCACCTCCTTCCTGCTTGGGAATGGCTTCCTGGGATGGGCTCAGGCTCCTCATTCCAGCTCTCCCAGGCAGTAAATGCAGGACAACTACTGCAGAGTGAAATGTTCACCCACAAAATGTTGTGTTTTGGGAGGGATCAAAACATGCTTATTCCCTGCCGAAATTCAGGATTTCCCAGAGAGGAGGGAACCTGACCGGGGCCACCAACAGCTCTCCTTGTGCTTGTGAGCCTCGGCCCATTGGGTCAGGACTTGGACCTGCCCTGTTGTTGTTCAGAGCAGGCAGTTGAGGCTCCACACCAGATAGTCTTTGGTAACTGTGGATTTGTGGAAGTGCCTGCATTCCTGAGTGCAAATATTTGAGGATTCTGCAGTGACTGGTTTCCTCCAGGCTGCAGAAATTCGTCCAAGACACCATCAGGTGTGAAGAGTCTGTTTTCTTTAATGAGTTCCAGAAGCTCGTTAGCAAAGCAGATCCTGGCCCTGGGAGAGACAGGTGGCAAAAACATGGTGTCACCCCTGGAGAGCAGGAGAATCTTGGCAAAAAACTGGGGTGTGGCTGAAGTTCTTGGTCCCTGTTTAGAAGCCGTTTCTGGGGGTGTCTCAGTTCCTGTTCTGAGCTGCTGTGCATTGACCACGGATAACGAGGTGTAATTGTGGCTTGAGAAGCAGCTTTGCTAATGAGGTCAGAACTATTCCAGAGTGGGGTCCTACACCTCGGCCTGGCAGTGTGTGAGGGAAGGGACTCCCTCCTGGGAAGTAACGCATTTTGCCACGTGCCGAGGGCTCGGGGATGCTCTTTGGCCCTGATTCCTGCTGGAACTGAGCTATTTGTGCTCTTTGGAAGTGCTCTGCTTTGCTGGGGTGGATTTCACTGATGCATCCTGGCCCCTCCTCTGCAGAAACAAGCGAGGAATGACCTGAAGCCAGGAGAAGGAAGCTGGTGGGGAAAAATCAAGGCCCAGCATTGAGGCAGAAGCCCATTTAGGCAACGTTTCTGTGCAGCAGGGCTGGTCAGGGACCCTCAGCACTGTGTGCAGCTGGTCTGAGACCTGCACAGAGCTCATAGAATCATGGAATCATTAAGGTTGGAAAAGGCCTTTCACATCATGGAGTCCAACCATTCTCCAGCACTGCCAGGGCTGCCACTGACCTGTTCCATGTTCCTCAGCCTGAAACATCCTTAATAAAGATATTCCAGCAAACAAGAGTGGATCTCGTGTCCTGAGTTGTTCAGAGGGAGAGAGGTGAGTCAGTCCTCTCTCCTGTACCTGGAATCAAGGAGAGCTTGTGGAATTCTGCTGCAGAGAAAGTGATCTGAGTTATTGTGGTTTTCCTCCCCCTCACATCAGTCAAACCCCACTGGTTTTGTGTGCAGACAGTTTTTAAAAGCTGAAATAAAGCACAAGGTCCACAATTTATCCATCAGGGGTTCTGGCCTCAGGCAGGTGAAGGCAGTGACCATCCAGGGAATGAGGTCACCACAGAGTCTGGCCTGGTTGCTTTGAGTGTCTTTACTCCTGGAAGGGTTTGTATAGACACTATTTTTAATGTCACTGACAGACAAGACACAGCATCTCTGGGTTGGATAATAAATTAATAAGCAAAAATTCCTGTGACTCATTCTTACTCTGTAGTCCTAAAGTCTGAAAATCCAAATTAGTCTCCACGACAGAGAGAGAGTTTTCTTGTTTTACTATAAATCCCCTTGTAAGTGACACTCCTTTTCCTCATCCCACTTGAATAGATCTGCGTTGGGATCTGCATTTTTCCTTGGAGTGAGGGGGTCACCAACCCTGTCTGACACCAGCCCAGAGAGGAGCAGGTGGTACCTGGAAATGTGGCCATTGGGGTAAACATGAAATCCCAGTGTCACTCTGAAGAACAGTTTTTAGTTCAAGTAAGGATTGCACATGACCCAGGTGACTCTGCAGCAGGTTCAGGGCAATTAAACAAGTGTTTATTATTTAACTGAAACATAGGTTCTGCTCCTGAAGAATTGCAGAGCTGGCTGGAACCAGAGCCCCTGGGGAGGTGTGTGTATATATGTATTTATAATTATTTCTATAAGAACGGGTTACTCTTGCACAGGTTTGTATCATTTGTGTGGTAACCAGAAGACATGAGTTAGACTCAGACTCTTCATGTTCCAGATCCCCAGAGTCTCCTCTGGGCCTTCACCATAACACTGGGAGCAGGCTGTGCTGCACAGGAAAGGGGAATCTCCTTCCCAGTGCAGAATTCTGGGGCCCTGTCAGGGGAAGCAGAGCAAAGCCACCATCACTTACTCAGGCGCGGGTACTGTCTGTGCACTTGCCAAGGCTAAAAAGGAGCTGTTGCTGCCAGATATTGGCCTTGCCAACCCTCTGGCAAGACCCTGTTACCACATTCCCTCCCTCCTCAGCAGTGGGATTCCAGGCTGGTCTGTCTTGGCTGCAAACAGGCCAGAAGCTTGTCTTGCAGTGAGCCAACAGAACGGGGAGCTATTTTAATTCCATGTATCAGCTCCTTTCCCGTTACCTGAGACCTGGCAGCTCCCTGCTTCCCTCCACCCTCAGTGGCTGGGGCTGCTCCAGGTGCTGGAGCTCTTTGTGGGTCTGGGAAGGGGGAATGTACAGAGAGGGATTTGCCTGGAGCTCTCCTGGCCCCGCTCCATCTTGGCCCCCTGAGACGTCTTGAAAATATGTTGAGTACTTGGATGAGCACTTCTGCTTGCACCTCCCTCCTGCTGGTGACTGAAGTGCAGTTCCTGCTCCAGTTCAGCAGTTCCAGCTGGTTACATGATCTGTGTTTCCTTTATTCTGGGGTTTCAGGGTGCACAGTGACATGAGCATCTAAAAAGAGCCTTTCCCAAAGCCAGAGCAACGTCTGGAGCTTTCCTGTCATCTCTGTTAGATCCCAGGATCACAGGATGGGTGGGGTTGGGAGGGTCTGGAGCCCATCCAGTCCAACCCCTGCCAGGGCAGGGGCACCTGGAGCAGGGGACACAGGAACGTTTCCAGGGGGGTTTGGGATGTCTCTGCAGAGGGAGACTCCAGGCCCTCCCTGGGCAGCTGTTCCAGGGCTCTGCCCCTCCATGGAAAGAGGCTCTTCTTACTGAGGTGGAACTTGTTGTGTTTTGGTTTGTGGCCATTTCAGGTCCTGCTGTTCTTCCCTCCTCTATCTGTGCTTTCCATTCTCATGTTCACCTCTTCCCCTGCTGCTCAAAAACATCCCTGACAAAGAGAAATGTGAGGAGAGTCGAACCCAAGGGCTGGAAGTGCCTTCCCTGGAGCTCAGGTGGGGCAGTTCTTCCCTCTGGGGACCCATGCACATGTCAGTGACCCAAACCTGTCATGGTACAGGTCACCCAGAGCAGCTAAACAGACTAAGTTCTGTTCTCCAGTTCAGTTTGGCGCTGACAATTCCAGATTTTCAATGGATCTCTCTGTATCAGCAGCCTTGCTTTTCCCACCAGTTCAATTCTGATTTGCTTTTAACCACTTCTGAGAACATTTGGAGTTAAAAATCCCATTCTAAACTCTCTGGAAGCTCAGTTTCTCGATCTCTGAATAGAAGTGTCTTTTGTGGGACAGCAGCTATGATCACCAGAGGTTGTGGTGGCAAAGCAGAAAGATCAAGACTTCATAGGTTTGGTGTCTCACTGCTGCTCTTAAAAGTGCTTTGAGAACCAATGAAGTTAATGACAAGTTTTGGAAATAGTTTCAATCTAAATGAGGAAAAGCAGAGGATTATAAAGGGTTTGGGGCAGGGAAGCAGCCACTGGGATACACGGAATGTCTGAGGTTTGTGCAGGAGATGCAGGAATTGAGCCATGGCCATACTGAGTGGTTTTGCCACAGCTAACTTGGATGGAGGAATTCAGGAGAGGCCCTGCAAGGTCTTCCCTTCTTTATCTCCCAGGACTTTTAGTTATCCCTTTCCAAGGGAGAAAGACTCTTGGATACCAGTCCGTTCCTATGAAAGCCAAAGCCCTCTCGCTGCGTCTCCTGTCCTGCACAGCTTGGCTTTGCTGAAGTGGGCCTGGTCCCTTTTTTAACTCTTCTGTCTAAAAAAGTCCGTTAACCTCCAAAATGAGAGTGTGTCCTGGTTCTGTGCCCCCAGCTACCCTCTGCTGAAGCTGCCGCTGCCGGGGACGGGCCCCGTGGAGTTCAGCACCCCAGTGAAGGACTACGCTCCCCCTGGCCCGGACACAGGCCCGCAGCACGGGGACCCTGGCGAGCGTCCCGACTGGGTGAGTCCTGCTGGGGCTGGGGGCCACTGGGGAGGGAGCTGCCTCAGCACCTGATGGCCCAGAGCAGCTGTGGCTGCCCCTGGATCCCTGGCAGTGTCCAAGACCAGGTTGGACAGAGCTTGGAGCAGCCTGGGGTAGTGGAAGGTGTCCCTGCCCGTGGCAGGGGTGGCACTGGATGGACTTTAAGGTCCCTACAACACAGAGAATCAGACCTTTTGTTCTTGCCTATTGTCCTGTCATGTTCCACCTCTAATTTGGGAAGGGAAAACAGAGTCTGGCAAAGCCGTTGCTGCTCTGCTTCTGCTGAGACCTTCCCAGTGGCCAGTGCCTCACGCTGCCGTGGTCTCCCCGCAGTACGTCGGTGCTCCCGTGGCCTACATCCAGCAGATCTTTGTGAAAGCCACCGTGTCCCCGTGGCAGAAGAACTTCCTGGCTGTGGATGTGTTCCGGTCGCCGCTGTCCCGCGTCTTCCAGCTGGTGGAGGAGATCAGGAACCACGCCCTGAGAGACAGGTAAGGCACAGGGAGCTGCTGCTGTGCACACCTGGCTCCAAATGGCTGCCTGCAGGGCTGGGCAGGAGCTCTGAGCTGGTAATGTCCTCAAAATGAAATGAAAATGAGAGATCAGTGCTGATGGGTGATCTGGGATCCATCCTGCATATGGAACAATTCACATTTGTGCTGGAGAACTTCCCTGTGCTGCAGGTAAGGCACCAAAAATCCTCAGGAATTTTCTGGTCAGAGTCTGGAAGGGGCCTGCAAGGTGATAGAGGTGTAGTGTCACAGAACTCCTACATCACCACATCAGCTCCGTAGTACAGGGAGTTCCTGGGCCTCTGCTGGAATTTCCTGGTTAGGAACTTTCTCCTGACTTTCCCTTTGGCTGTTTTTAGCAGTTTATACCTTCTTGGTTTCATCTTGTCACAGCCCTTATACAGCAACAGCTTTCCTCAGCTTCCAGGTATTCCCAGGGGAAGCTCACGCTCCCCAGCCCAGACTCCTGTTTGTTAAATCCAAACACAAAACTCTCAGCTCACTCTGGGGAGAGGCTCAGCATTCCATGTGCCATCCTGGGTCCTCCTCATGGCACTGTTGTGAGTGTGACATTGCTGAATGTGGGAGAGCAGAACCACGCACAGATTGTCAGGAGAGTCTCACTTGTGTCGTGTTTTCCATGGAAAGGCTTTTCCTGAAACACCTCTGAGATCACAGGTCCCTTTTTTGTGGCCACTCACATCAGTTTTGCACATTAAGAGGTGATTTATTAATGTCCCCATGTCCCTCTGTCCTTTCCAGCTGACAAGCTCCCACCTCAGAGCAGAAACTTTTTACCCCCCAAGTGGGGTCTTGATCTTTGTGCTGTTAAAGGGTATTAAATTTATCATTGGTGAGTGTCCACCCTGCTCCTCTAACTGATGACTGGTCCTTTTGGGGACCCATCCTTTACCCCCAGCTGCTGCTCTTGGGGGTCATGTTTTAGAAATGCCATTTTTGCTCTTTAGTACAGATTCACTCAGTTTTTTTCTCTCCCTGCCAGCTCCCTCAGCCTTGGCACTGACCTTCTGTCCATGTGCTCAGTCCCTCTCCTCCCTTTATCCTATGGGATAATAATCTGTTGCCAATTACAATCAGAAACAACTTGCTCCCGGGCCTGTGTTGTGTTCTCATTATCTCCCTTGTCTTCTCATTGTATTCTCATTATCTCCCCTTGGCATTGCCCTTGATGAGCAGTGATGCAACACAGAAACAAAATTATTACTTTTATTGTTATTATTCATACCAACAGAAGAAAATTGCTTCAACATTTAGACCTAAACCTTGGGGCAAGGTTACCATTTTGGGGATGCACTCAGATATTTCAGGAAACGTCTAATTTTGAGATAAATTCTGCAATTACCTCAAAAGTCATTATGAAGTTCTTGTTTGTTGCCAGTAACAAAGTTGAGCAGAAATAATTTTTTGATATGCAAACTGGCTTGTTTTGTATTCTATTTTCTATTCTATTCTATTCTATTCTATTCTATTCTATTCTATTCTATTCTATTCTATTCTATTCTATTCTATTCTATTCTATTCTATATATTTTATGTTGTTTTACATTACAGGAGGGAGCTGAAGGTTGTTAAGTGTGTTGGGCAGGACACACACTCTGGATGTGTTTCCATTGGCTGCAGGTCCAAGCACTCATCTCTAAAAGTCAGGAGTGACCTGGAATCTGTGGTTTGCCCCAGTTGTGAGTTTTGGTGTCACTCTGCACCCACAGCATCCCACAGGGACACGAGCTGGGAGCGTTGCCTTGCAGATAAGAATGTCCATGGGCTTATCTGCAGCATGAACTGTTATCACTGCCACGTTCCAGAGCTGGTAAAATATAAACCATGGTCATCTGGCTCTTCCTGGAGCTGTTTCCAGAGGCATCACTGCACCACTTCCTTTAAATTTTCTTTCCCAAAGCTTTTGTCCCTATAAACACCATTTTTTGGAGCATATTTTCCCTTACTTTCTTTTGGTAGCTGAGACTTGTGCAGGTGTCCTGCCATGCAGCCACAGGATGCACATTGTGGGGAGAGTGTTCACAAAGACAAATCATCATTTTTGAATTTCTGTGCTTGTTCTTTGTTACTATAGAAGAAATCTCTTCTGGAGAGGGATTTTACAAAGGCTTCATTTGTCATCTTCCTGTGGCGTGCGGGGCTGCAGCCAGGCAGGGCTGGTCTCTGTTCTTCACTTGGCCTTTGCTAAATGCACCTTTCCTGAGCAGATCCCCCCTGTTCCCATATCCCACGGAGGGAAGAGTCTCTGTCAGAGCAGCAGCTCCTCCTTGTAGTCACTGGACAAGCCCTGCCTTAGCCCCAGCTTTGGCCACAGTTAAATTTAAGGACTGCCTCTGGCATGTTCTGGTGATGGCAAATGAGGTGTCTTTGTAAAATGAATTATTTATTAAACAGATAGGAAATAACAGGTGAAAGATCCTGATCACAATTACTCCACACTTAAGAATTACCAATAGATTACAGCACAACATAAACAGTGCAGAGATCAAGGCAGCTGTGTTAAAGCTGGCAAAAGAATTAGCATTGATTAGGAGTCAAATGTAACTTCCCATGGAAACGAGGAGAGTGCTCAGATTCCTTCATTCCTTCATGCAGCCTCTGGAGTAACAACGAGGCAAAGCAGTGTCCCTGCTCAGGGGATATATATATAGATATAGATAGATATAGATGTATGTATCTAATGATTACTGATAAAAAAAGATAAAAAAGTGACAAGATACAGCATTAAATCTGGAGTGTTCATGGTAGCTGGGGACAGTCCAAACAAGTCATTTTACAACAACAAGGGGTTGTTACCACTCTGTAGATCAGGATGTTCCCCACCCCTTGAGTCTTAAAACTCATAGGAAAGATGGGATGCAAATCAGGATCAAAGAAAAGTTCCTGGAGTTAAAATTTCAGTTGCAGTGATTGGAGGAGCTCAGTGATGGGTCAGTGACTCCCTTCACTTCCATTCATGGTTCTTAGTCCAGTGTTCCTCAGTGAAGTTCAGCATTTCACACATCCTTGCTCATCATTTCATGTGTTGGACGATTCTGCAATAACCTGAACAAATGCATATGTACTATAGAGCAGTCTGCTTATAGCCCCAGGAGAATCAAAGGTGTAATGAAACTCAAATTGTTCCCACCTACTGCAGTGGGGAATTTTATACCTTACCCTGAGGAGATGGGAAGAGGTGCACACAACTGATTCCATAATCATATGAAAATTCGAGTTACATTCAGGGGGGAATCTTTTCCACCCCCTGTGACAGCCAGAGTGAAGACACAAGCATTCTAAAGCAGTAACTCATACACTGCAAAACTACTGGGACAAAATATATGCAAGTATTAATCAAACCAATTGAAAACTCAGGTGCTCTAGTACCTTAACAGCACTGATCAAGATTTTTAACACTGTAGATTTGGGCTGTCTTTCCTTCCAGAAGGAGCGTCCCTCCAGCTGGAGGAAGGCCACTGGAAAATATGTTTGGTGTGGAATTCCCATCATCTGAATATTTTAATGAAATGAGTGGGAAACTGAGAACAAATCCAGCAGTTGTGTCATTACCAGTGTCACAGCTTGCAGCAGCTTTAGGTGGGAATTCCTCTTCCAAGGGTCAGGTACTGTTAGTTCTGTGTGTGCTAGATTAGAGTGGCCCCTAGGAAAAACAACCTTGCTGTCTTTGCTTTCCTTCCCAGTCGTTGATTGCAAGGTGTTGTGGGGATGGCAGATGGACCCAGGGTGGGTGAGCAGCCGTGCTATGGAGTTAAAGACATGGTTCAGTAAACGCAGCCAGACAGTGAGTGGCACTTCAGAGTTCCTGAGTCTGTCACAGCTTTAGCTACAGCAGATCCATCAGTTCCTGTGCTGCCCAGTGTGGTCCCTGCGTGCCCAGAGCTGGCTTTATTCCCTGTGGGAGCCCAGGAGTCTCCGTCAGTAACTCCCTCAGCCGTGCAGGTGGTCACCAGCCCTTCCCCCTGCTGCCCGAGCGGCCCCTTGGCTCACGTCCGAATGCACACCCAGTTTTCTGATCGCTTACTCGACCATTCCAAGTTACTAGGGCACCTAAGCCGGGAGAACTCGTGCGATCCTGGAGGTTTTTCCCAGCGCTGCGGCTCCGTCCCTGGCCGCAGCCACACGGGGGCGGTGCGGGGCAGCGGGACCGGGGCAGGGACAGGAGCCCGGAACGGGGGGTCTCCATCGGGAGGTGCCATGAGCTCAACATCGGCTCCCCACTGCCCCTCGGAGTCATAGGCACAGCCCCGGCTTGGGCTGACCTGGCCATGAGTGGCTTTCCCACTGTAAAGTTGTCCTGAAAAGCTTCATTTTTTGTCATTTGCAGCTTTAAAGATGTTTAAAGAGACATAGGGCTTAGGAAAGCTCATGAAACAGGACTACCCCTTGGTCCATATCAGTTATTTATTATATTTATTTATACATATATATATATATACACACACAAACACATATATAAAATAAATAAAAATAAATATATATGTGTGCTATTTATTTATTATATTTATTATGTCTCATATCAGTTATGTATTATATCTGACATAACACAGAGGGTTACCTTTTATCCCAGCCACATTCACGTGGCCTAAGGCACTGCTTTAGCAAACCATTGGCACACTTCACAATCCCATTTGCTTGGGGATAATGAGGTGTATTAAAAACTCATTTAATGCCTTCTTTTTTGGCCCAGTGTTGCCCCATCACACTGGTGATGTGTGATTCCGTGTCAGTCTGTGTAGAGTCTGGGACAGGGAGTTTGGAAAACCAGTCACTGGATCCCAAAAGAGCAGCTTTGGCATCAGCATGCCCACTCTGGGTGGCAACTGACAGCCCAGAGACCACTCCCAGCCCTGTTAGTGTGTTCTTGTAACCACTGGGTGTCTTCAGAGGCCCGAGAGAATCTAAGAGGACCAGAGTGTTTTGTTATTTTTGATCTGTAAAGGCAGTGCCAGGTCTGGATGATTTTGTTCAAGCCTCAGCTGGCACTGGGGACACTGTGGGAATGCCTTGACACATCTTCCTGGTCAATGCCAGCCCCTGCTTTGTGCTGCAAAAAATAGAGCTTTTTGTCCAGTATGCCCTAATTTGCAATGTAACCACTCACCAAATCCACACCAGTGTTGTGGAGCTTCCAACTGATCAGTTTTTATCTTTCTGATCTTTGTCAGCTGATCCACCTTGTTGTTCCAATAAGTCTGTAAAGCTTGGTCATTTGCATGAGCTCTGACCCACCCTGTGTGCATTTGTCCATGGGATGGAGCCTGTAACAACAACCACTTCCAATCTTCTTTCTGCCAAGCCTCTTCTCTCTTCACTTGCAATCCAGCGCTTCCCACTGACACAACAACTGTGGCACCAGCCCAGAGCGCGTAACAATCAACACAGATTGTCTTTGTTTTCTCCTTTACTGCCAGCAGCACAGCCTTTAACTCTCCCACCTGTGCACTTCCTATTCTTTCTTCCGCTACATCCACTCCTGTTTCAGTGCTCAGAACTGCTCTGCACCTCCATTTCCCATCAATACATTTGGCTGAGGTGTCAGAGAACCAGACACCTCCAGCTTCACAGTCTGAAGTGAATGCTGGAGCATCCAGGATTTGACTAGATTTATGGCTGTTGTCAAGCTAACCTGTCTGGAGTCACAGCTCTCTGAAGTTTGTAGGGTTTTAGTGCCTTCCATTTGGTCTGTGACCCCTGAGACACACCCACCCCCTCTGTGTCCTGTCACTGTTTGTGCAATTGCCTCTGCATCACTGCCCTTCTTAACAATAGCCAACAGACTGAAAGGTCCTTGCATTTTCACAGCTTGATGCTGTTGAACTTTTTCTGCTCATTCAAGAGCTCAGGTCAGGGATAATAATCCCTTTTCCCAGGCAGTGTTTCTCCTTCCAGTATCTTTAAATACGTGGAACTGAACCCTAATTGTTGTTTGGGTCTTTGTGGCCCTTCTGGAACATATTACAGTTACTCCCATGTTCAGCAAAATCCCATTCAGCTGTTACAGGAGCGCTGGGATGAGCTGGCCCAAGTGATGGATGTTTTTGACTCCTCTGTCAGTGTTTGCAAAGCCTGGCTGTGGCTGTCAAGCCATTGCCAGTTTTGGGTTTTCCTCATTAACGTGTACAAGGGTCTTGCTATTATAGAAAATCCAGGAACATGATTTCTCCAGTATCCCAAAGTATCTTTCGAGGTTCCTTTTCAGTTGTGGGGGTAGATACAGCATCTAATTTTGTAATGGCTTAATCTGGAATTAGAGCTTGGCCTGCTCCCCCCCAGGTTCTCAGGAATTCTGCCTCTTTAGAGGGGCTTTGGCTCTTAGCTGAGGGCACTGCTGTCCCTTCCCCATTTAATCTATTCCATATATCCTGTGCTGTTGTTCTTACTGCACTTTCCTCCTCTCCTCCTACTAATCTCCTATCAGAGTATTGATAAATCTGTACTCCTTCCCGAGTTTTTGTTTGCTGGAGTTCATCTAATGCACTGTGTGCTAAGGTGGGTGAGTGCTCACGTCCCTGAGGTAGGCGAGTGAAGGTGGATTGTGTTCTTTCCCAAGGGAATGCAGATTTGGGTTTATCTTCCTCCTGAATTGGGACCATAAAAACTATGTCTTTTCTATGCCAAGCTGCCATCCCTTTGTGTGCAGCTGCCTGCAGAGTAGCAGTGAGGTTTGCAGTATTTGGGCCTGCTGCAGGGAGTGGTTCTGTGTTAGCATTAAGCCTTGATAATCAACTTCTAAATGCCAGCTCCTGTCTGCTTTTATCACCTGGCAAACAGGGGAACTGTGAGCACAATGCATCTTAAATATAATGTCTCTTTGTTCTAAATCTTTAATTACTTCATTTATGCCTTGTTTGGCTGCAGGAGGCACAGGGTACTGCTTAATGTTAGCTACAGCAGAAGCAGGAAAAACTGGAGCCATTTGTAAGAGATTGATTTTCCTACCCTTCCCAGAAAGATTACTCTGGGGTTTTTGTTGGGTCCACAGGACCAAACATCCCTGGTTGGTAATTGCCAAAGTTCCCCTTTAAGGATGTCATATTCTAAAATGCTTTCTTGATGATCTGCAATCACAAATGTGTGTGAAGTCATTCCCCAAGTAACCATAAACAGACTTTGGCAGTGTAACAGAGAATATTTTTTCCATTAAAGCCAGCTAAATTAACTTTTCTATTTTTAAAACCTAAGTTTAGCTTTTTAGCATCCTTGGGAGTAATCAAAGAGGTCTGAGCTCCAGCGTCAATTAAAAATTTTAAAGGTTGCTCAGGGAAATGTACAGAAGATTTCTGTTTTGGGAAGGTTTGGTGAGGTGTCTGTCAGTCAGAAATGCAACTTCTCTTCAGACCTTACTTCAGCAGTGAGGTGTTTTTGGGCAGCTGGGAGATGCCAGACCAGTGTTAACCCCGTGGATAACTCCCTGCAAGACTGTAACAATAATTCCCTGTGAGATGCTTGTCCTGGCTGAGTTACCTGAGCAGCTGACAAGCAGCAGAGCAGCTCCTGGTGGGCTGGGATGTCCTGTTACACTTGTCTGTCCCAATAGCTGCTCTGTCACTGACCCTTCCCACCAGGGCCTCTTGTAAAGCCAAGCTGAGTCTTGCTTGTATTGGTTGATGAGGATTATGTCAAACATGGGTTCCAGTTCATGCCAGTTACACCTGTATGGAGTTCTGGACCTCTAAGGAAATTCTCCTTCCCACACAAAGCAGAGGAATTGGGAAAACACCACACCCAGGTGCAGACATTGAATCCTGGGTGCATTTTAGAGCACTCTGTGCACCTCAAGGGATCCACCTCAGGAAGGCTGACCAGGATTCCTGTAAAACATCCCATTGCATGTGTGGAGAGAGGTTTGAGGTCTGGAAAAATTCCAGAGAGAGTTTCTCCATTGGGTGGAAGTGTTTTAAGTGTGGAAATGAAACTGTGGCACCAGAGATGGGTGAGGAGTGAGAGCTCTGTGGTCAGGCAGCACCCAGGGAACGATGATGGAATTTTGGAGCCTGCTCACAGTTCCAGGGAGACCCAGCTCCTGCTCTCAGCCGTGAGGAGGAAGAGCAGCAACACCTGAGGCAGGTCCCTGGGATGCTCCTCTCCAAAAGCTTTGCCTTTGCCTCGGTTTGGTCCCCCAGCCCTGTGCTTGCCTTTCAGCTCCGGGGTCAGGAGCCTGGAGGAGGTTTGTCTCCAGGTGACAGACCTGCTGCCCGGCCTGCGGAAGCTGCGCAATCTGCTCCCGGAGCACGGCTGCCTGCTGCTGTCCCCGGGCAACTTCTGGCAGAACGACCGCGAGCGCTTCAATGCCGACCCAGATATCATCAAAACCATCCACCAGCATGAACCAAAGACCTTGCAGACGTCAGCCACTCTCAAAGGTGAGGGGCTGGAGAGCCAGGGAAGCTGAGAGTTGCCTACGGCTTCATTGTTATTCCGTCCTCGCTAATTCCAACACCTGGATTGCTGATAGTGCCAATTTGGGCAGTATTTTGTCATTCACAGCAGCCAAAGCTTCCCAGTCTTTGTTGTCTGTCACTTTATATGTGTATTGGAGCCCTGATCTGTATTTGTGGGAAGTGAACAAATCACTCAGTCAGGCTCCTTTCTGCAGGTAAAAATAGCAGGGTTTTGTTCCTCTCACTCTACACATGCTCTGGCTTTTCCCTCTGTCACACTCAAAGGCTGCCTCACTGTCACAGATAAATCAACATTCATCCTGCTCCCTGGTGTGTTCTAATTCCTTGCACACAGCCCGAGCTGACAATGGATATCATAAAAGTATTTTTATCTCTTAATGGTAAAAAAACCCTCTTACCATGTGTGGGATCGTTAGTGGTTCCATAATGCCAGAGGAAGTGCTGGTTTAAATGCATGTTGAATCCTTTGGTTTTAAAGGAACTTCAAAGTTCTGGAAGTGTATAATGCATTATATTACGTCTGAAAAGGGGTTTGTAGCCCCAAAGGAAGTTTGCTTTAAAGGTTATTTTTGAGCATCCAGAGTGTGAGCTCGCTGTAGTTGCCGCACGTGGTGCCCCTTCAGGTGTGAACCCCATCCGTGGGGTCTCCCCAAGCACCAGGCAGTGCAGGATATCCCACGGGATCAGAGCAGCCCTTCCCACTGCTGCTGCTGACAAGGAACCCCTCAGCCCCCTGTCCTGCGTGTGTGCTGCTCGCTGATGTCCCTCCCTGTCTCTGCAGACCTGCTCTTCGGGCTGCCCGGCAGGTACAGCGGGGTGAACCTGTACAACCGGCGGCGCGTGGTGTCCTACACCATCACCCTGGGGCTGCAGCGCTACGACTCCAGGTGAGGGCTGCCCTGGGCACAGCTGCTGTCTTCTCCACTCTGATGCTGGCATGGTTTTCCTTACCCTCCATTTCCTTGTGGTTTAAGAGTATCTTGCATCTCGGAAGGTGCTTTTCTGGGGAGAAAACTTGCTGTGTTTTAAGGAAATAAAATACTCTCAGTTCTCAGTTCCTCTTCAGAACAGTGTCTGTAGCATCCAGAGCTGCCAGGGATCTCAGTTCCTCTTCAGAACAGTGTCTGTAGCATCCAGAGCTGCCAGGGGGAGTTCCTGTGGCATCCAGGGCCCAGTGGCTCTGGTTTGACCCAGTTCCTTGTACACAGACTGGTTTGCTTTCCACTAAGCACTGGATCAACTGGTGAAAACACTTTGGCAGTGTTGGCCAAACTGGCATGGATTGAGTGGATCTGAGAACTCCAAGCTGCACAGAATTCCCCAAGGGATGCCTGGGATGGAATTGGCAGCACAGGAGTCGAAACTTTCAGAGCACTGAGCCCTGAGGGCCATTGTGTGGCACCTTCCATCAGCCATTTTTACACAGAATCCTGTAATTCTGGGAAAATTCCAGGGGTGTTTGAGGCCATGGCCTGTTCTGTTCCGTAGGGCCCAGATTGTGGTTAGCGAGCCTTTGCTTTAAATAAAGTTTTGGTGAGTCTGCACAGCAAACCTTTGTAGAAATCAAAGTCTGGGTGGTTTGGGCCAGCGAGGAGCAGGTTTGGGAGCGAGGCCTGGGGGGAGCCACGCTTTGCTGGTCCATGTGAATCCATGGAGCTTCCTCCGGCTGTTCTTTGGGAAAGGGTGGGTGACGTGCTGCTCTTCCCCAGGTTCCTGAGCAGCCTCCGCTCCCGCCTGAAGCTGCTGCACCCCAGCCCCAACTGCAGCCTGCGGGAGGAGAATGTGGTCCACGTGCACTTCAAGGAGGAGATCGGCATCGCCGAGCTCATCCCGCTCGTCACCACCTACATCATCCTCTTCGCCTACATCTACTTCTCCACACGTAGGTTTGGGGGCACCTGCACTGCTGGCACCTGGGCATGGGGTCAGGGGTGCAGACCTCTGTCTGTAACACCACTGCACTGCCCACCTGTTGCAGCAGGAGGGGTGGTATTGGAGTTTTACCCTGAACTGTCATGGGGAGAATTAGTAACTGTTTACCTGGTTGCTGCTGATTTGCCCCTCTTAGCCAGTGTGGTGTTACTCCTTGTGATACACCTCCCCAGCTGGAGGTGTTCCCCCGTCCCTGGAAGTGTCCAAGGCCTGGGATAATGGAAGGTGTCCCATCCCATGGCAGGGGGTGGAACGCTGGATCTTTAAAGTCCCTTCCAACCCAAACTGTTCCACGATTCTGTGATATCTTCCAAGGCGTTTTCTGTCTTAGGCACCCTTAGATGCCACAGGAATGCCTTTTTTCCCAGTTTGTTTCGTCCATTATCAGACAGAGCAGACACGTGTTCTGAGCTGGTGGCTTTAGACCTCTCTGGCCACATTTCAGTTCATTTTTTTTCCACCTCAGTTGCAGTGCTGGGACTGGTGTGAGCTGTGAACCAGCATTGTCCCGTGTCCCACCCTTGTACTGGGAGGCTCTGGGAGTGCATTTCAGACACGAGCACTGCAGTACCTTCCCTTCTGGGCTGGGGGATGTGTGGCGACCTCCTGAAGCCAGTCAGGACGAGCATCCCACCTCCACTGGCATTAATTCCGTTTGCTTTCCCTGCTGACCTGGGCTGGGCACTGTTTTCCAGGGAAGATCGACATGGTGAAGTCCAAGTGGGGCCTGGCGCTGGCGGCGGTGGTGACGGTGCTCAGCTCCCTGCTCATGTCCGTGGGGCTCTGCACCCTGTTCGGCCTCACACCCACGCTCAACGGAGGGTACGTGCCAGCCCTGCCAGGGGGTGCATGGGGAATGCTGTGGGAGCAGCTCCTCAGAGCCCCCCGGCTGGGGAACAAGCCCTGTGATGTACTGGGCACACTGCTGGGCAGCATCACCATCTGCTGCTCTCCGGGGATGCAGGGGATGTGTTCCTCTCCTGGCCAGTCCTCCTGGAGATTCCTTCTTGCTGAGCAGTTGGCTCTGTGTGCCTAAAGCAGGAGGAAGTGTTGGGGTAACGTGTTATTCCTGGAGCTGAGCAGGCTCTCCCACAGCCTCCTCCTGCAGTAGCTCCATTCTCTCTGTTTAGAGATTCCCATCCCTAAGGAGCTTATCTCCCATCTCTGTCCTGACCTGGTGCTGCCTGGAGGGCTCACACAGTTAGGAGCTGAAAATGCTTTAATTAAAGGCAGGCCTGTGTTGTTCTTGCTGAATTTTGGATTCCTGAAGAGAAGCTGCCCATGAGAGGCTTATTGGTATTGGTTTTTTCACTCACTATGGACATTCACTGACATTCCCCCCTTCCAGTGTCTGAGGGAGCCTACAGGAAAGCTGGAGAGGGATTCTTCATCAGGAACTACAGTGATAGGACAAGGAGCAGTGGTTCAGACTGAAAGAGGGGAAATTTAGGTGAGATAGACAGAAAAAATCCTTCCCTGAGGGTGGTGAGGGACTGGAATGGATTTCCCAGAGAAGCTGTGGCTGCCCCTGGATCCCTGGCAGTGTCCAAGGCCAGGTTGGACACTGGGGCTTGGAGCAGCCTGGGATAGTGGAAGGTGTCCCTGCCCATGGCAGGGGTGGAATGGGATGATCCTTAAAGGAGGTGGGACACGCTCCCTGCCCCTCTCTGATGACTGATTACCCACCCCAGTCCCTCACAGGGTGTTCCAGGTCCATCTCTATTGTTGTACCCGATGCTGGAGAGCAAAGGGCTCTGTCCCTACCCTGGGAAGCACCAAGACTGATTTAGTGGTGCTCCATAATGGGCCTTTCCCAGGAATTCCTGCAGCTTTGCAAAAATGGTGATTTCTGCCCCCGGCAGAGGAAACAAACCTTTTCCTTGTTACAGTGTGACACTGAGGGAAGGGATTGGGGCACAGGGTGGTGTCTCCTCACCTCCACTCCCAGGGGTGTGTTTGCTCCAAACTTGCCTCTTTCCCTTCTTTTCCTCACGGATCTCCTCCTCAGTTCTGCCTCTGTTTCCTCCAGAGAGATATTCCCATACCTGGTGGTGGTGATTGGCCTGGAGAACGTGCTGGTCCTCACCAAGTCCGTTGTGTCCACGCCCGTGGATCTGGAGGTGAAGCTCCGCATCGCCCAAGGTAGGATCCTGCTCTGGGAGACTGCAGAGAGGCAGAACTGGGGAAAGCCAGGCACTGGGAGAGGGGGAATGGTCTAATTCAGGTCTGTGATGGAAACAAGGGGAGTTGTGCAGCCTTTTATTTTGAATTCCAAGAATAGAAGGCTGTCATTGTGGGCACTGCTTTTTGGGATTGTTGACTGAAACAGGCTAAATAAATATAAAAAAAATATTAATAGAGGAGAGCTGGACCTCCTGCCCTGGATGCTGGGCACTGTGTCCTCAGGTCATGGATATCTGAAGTGCAGAACACAGGTCCTATAAAATCCCCCTGAATGTGTGACAAAATTATCTTTTCTGTTCTATAAATGCTCTGTGCCTGTGGAAGGATTTGAGTGTGCTCACACCAGGATAAATGGGATTTGCAATCTTCAAAGCTGTTTCTAAACATGAGGGAGAAGAGATTGTAGAGTGATGCCGATTTTAGTTTTAAAAATACAAACAGGACTCAGAACTTCAATGGGCCTTTGCACTCAGGAATTTTAGCCTGGAAGAGCCTTTTTGGCCTGTTGTCTGTAGATTCCAGGTTTTAAAGAGGGGAAATGCAGCTGCTTTTGCTGTGCTCATGTCTGGCACAGTGAAAAGGCTCCCCTGACCTGTCCTTGCCCTTCCCCAGGCCTGAGCAACGAGAGCTGGTCCATCATGAAGAACATGGCAACGGAGCTCGGGATCATCCTCATCGGGTACTTCACCCTGGTCCCAGCCATCCAGGTGAGTGGGGCTGCTGCAGGACAGAGCCTGAGGCACTGCAGGGAGGCAGTGGGCAGTAGGGTCATGGAGTCAGGGAATTGTCTGGGTTGGAAAAGCCTCTGAGTCCATCAAGTCCAACAGTTCCCCAGCACTGCCAAGGCCACCACTCACCCGTGCCACAGCCACACAGCTGTTAAATCCCTTTAGGCATGGGGACTCCACCCCTGCCCTGGGCAGTTCCAATGCCCAATAGCCCCTCTTGGGGAAGAAATTTTCCCTAATTTCTAATCTGAATCTCCCCTGGCACAATCTGAGGCCTTTTCCTCTCATCCTGTCCCTTGTTCCCTGGGAGCAGAGTCCCCGGGTTTTGATGGATTGTGGCCAAAAAGAACAAAGAATGTGAATCAGACTAAATATTCTTGTATTCCCATGTGGACTCATCCAGCCCTAAACTCTCAGCCAGTACAAGAGGTGGATAACAGGGTTTGTCAGTAAAACACTGCTGAGTGTCCCCTGTTGTGAGGTGAAATGGGAGCTAATCCCTGTGTCCCATCCTCAGGAGTTCTGCCTCTTCGCCGTGGTCGGGCTGGTGTCGGACTTCTTCCTGCAGATGTTCTTCTTCACCACGGTGCTGTCCATCGACATCCGCCGCATGGAGGTGGGCACGGGGCACGCCCTGGCCTCGGGGGAGCAGAGGGACATAGCCCCAGCTATTCACTCCCTAAAGAGAAAAAGAACAGAATCATAAATTCGCTGAGGTTGGAAAGGGCCTTTACGATCATGAAGTCCAGTCATTGCCCAGCACCACCACTGTGTTCACCACTGACCATGTCCCCAGGTGCCACATCCACGTGGCTGCTAAATTCCCCCAGGGGTGGGGACTCCAGCCCTGTTCTGGCCAGCTGTGCCAGCGCTGGACAGCCCATTCCAGGAAGAAATTTTTCCCAATATTTAACCTAAACCTTCCCTGGTCAATTTGAGGCTGTTTCCTCTCGTCCTGAGCTGTTAAAGTTCCAGGTCTGTACTTGCTTGGTTACACACACAGGGATTGGGAACAGGACACTTGAGGGAAAAGACACTCTCAGGAAGGACATGGAACTGTGGGAGCAAAGCCAGAGGAGGCATCAGGTTGATTGGAGGGATGGAGCAGCTCTGCTGTGAGGAAGGGCTGAGAGAATTGGGATTATTCAGCCTGGAGACGAAAAGCTTAGAGACCTAACTGTGGCCTTCCAGGGCCTGAAGGGAGCCCACAAGAAAGATGGAGAGAGAATTTGGACAAGAGCCTGGAGTGACAGGATGAGGGGGAATGTCTTCAAACTTGACAAGAGAGAAGGTTTACACTGGATATTAGGAAGAACTTCTCTGTGAGGCTGGGCAGGCCCTGGCACAGGGTGCCCAGATCCCTGGCAGTGTCCAAGGCCAGGCTGGAAATTGGGGCTTGGAGCAGCCTGAGACAGTGGGAGGTGTCCCTGCCCATGGCAGGGGTGGCACTGGATGTGCTGTAAGGTCCCTTTCGTCCCAACCATTCCATGATTCCATGAGTCTGTAAATGTGCTGATTTGGGGTAAATGGGCTGGAAGGAGATACAGTCACCACCATGACCCTGGGGGAAGAATCCCTCACGCCTCACCAGGGATCCCTCACCTTTCCCTGTCTGTTCCAGCTGGCCGACCTGAACAAGCGGCTGCCCCCCGAGTCGTGCCTGGCGCCGGCGAAGGCCCCGTGCCGTGCCCGGCCCCCCGCGCTGCGGCCGGCGGCGCCGCACACGCCGCACACCATCACCCTGCAGCCGTCCTCGCTGCGCAACCTGCGCCTGCCCAAGCGCCTGCGCGTCATCTACTTCTTCGCCCGCACGCGCCTGGCCCAGCGCCTCATCATGGTACGTGTGGGGAAATGGCACCCCCTGCCCGCCCCAGGGCACCACCCCGGCCAGGCTGGCACCCCCTGCCCGCCCCTGGGCACCACCCCGGCCAGGCTGGCACCCCCTGCCCGCCCCAGGGCACCACCCCGGCCAGGCTGGCACCCCCTGCCCGCCCCTGGGCACCACCCCGCCCAGGCTGGCACCCCCTGCCCACCCCTGGGCACCACCCCGCCCAGGCTGGCACCCCCTGCCCGCCCCAGGGCACCACCCCGGCCAGGCTGGCACCCCCTGCCCACCCCTGGGCACCACCCCGCCCAGGCTGGCACCCCCTGCCTGCCCCAGGGCACCACCCCGCCCAGGCTGGCACCCCCTGCCCGCCCCCTGGCCACCACCCCGGCCAAGCCCCACACCTCCATGTCCTGGTTCCCACATGAGTCTGGTGCTGCCCCATGGGATCCAGAAGCAGATTTCCAAGGCTGGCTGAGCCTTGAGATGATTTCACAAGCAGAAATCACAGTTTGTTCCTGCACGTGGGGACTAAAGACATTTAGGAGAAACCTTGCTTAAGGTTTCACCCTTTACAGCCGCTGCAGCCACGGCATTTCTGGCCCTGCTTGTCCCCCCCGTCTCTGTTTTGGATGTCTCTAATGGAATTAGAGGGATCTCTGTGTTCCCAGCCCTATCAGTCAACACTGACAGTTTAAGTTAAACCCCCACACAGTCCCAGAGCAGTGGGTCCTGCACACCTGTGGATCCAAAAACCCCAACTGAGCCATTCCAGCCCTGTTTGGAGGTGCCAGACATGCTGGTCCCAGCTGCCAGCATGGAGTCTCCTTCCTGCTGTGTGTTTGAGGAGAGGAGTTGGGTTCTGACTATCACGTGGATCACAGAAAAGTGGTGTCCAGGTTCTGTGTGTGCTGGGCCGTGCTCCAAATCTTCCCCAAGGAGCAGTGCTGAGAATGAGGCTGCAGGAAATGTGGGGTACCTGTGGTTGGGGTGCCGTGGGTGTGCTCAGGCAGGGGACAGGGTGGTGGCACTGAAGGGAGCTGTGTCTCTGCTCATCCTGCACAGGCCGGGACGGTGATCTGGATCGGAATCCTGGTTTACACGGATCCTGCTGGGCTCCGCACCTACCTCACGTCCCAGGTCACCGAGCAGAGTCCCCTGGGGGACGCGGGTCTGCCTCCCATGCCTGTTCCTGGAGGGGTCCTGCCTGCTGGGGACCCCAAGATCGACCTCTCAGTGTTCCCATCGGAGCCAATCCAGCTCTCAGAGAACCAGACGCAGCAGCGGGAGCAGAAGTCGGGGCTGGAGCCGAACCAGCACACCTGGGCCCAGGGACCAGAGGGCAGAGGGAACGGGCAGGTGGAGCTGGGAGCAGAAGCAGAGGTTACCTGGGGAGCAGAGGATGAGGAGATCTGGAGGAAGCTTTCCTTCAGGCACTGGCCAGCCCTCTTCAGCTACTACAACATCACCCTGGCCAAGAGGCAAGTGGGCTGGCATGGAGTGCCATGGGCACTGGGATCTGGGCAGCTGACCCCAAGAGTTTGCATTCCTTCTGTCCTTTGTGCTCCTGGCTCCTCTGTGCTCTTGAGTGTTTTATGTGCTTGGAGACTTTGTCTTCTTTGATCCTGGAAGTGAAGTTTTAAATTCTGCAAAACAAGAAAAGGAGGCTCAGGGGGGACCTTGTGGCTCTGCACAAGTCCCTGACAGGAGGGGGCAGCCGGGGGGGGTCGGGCTCTGCTCCCAGGGAACAGGGACAGGAGGAGAGGGAACGGCCTCAGGCTGGGCCAGGGGAGGCTCAGGTGGGATATTGGGAATATTCCTTCCCCAGAAGGGGCTGTCCAGCCTTGCACAGGCTGCCCAGGGCAGGGGTGGAGTCTCCATCCCTGGGGGGATTTAAAAGCCCTGTGGATGGGTCACTTTGGACATGGGTCAGTGGCAGCCTTGGCAGCACAAGGGGGAACAGTCAGACTTGATGGTGTCACAGGGCTTTTCTGACCTCAGTAATTCCACAATTCTCTGATACAATCATCTGCAAGTGATGGAAATGGTACATGTGAGGAAGAGGTGTCTGAGCTGAAGAAGCTTCTTGGTGAGACCTCCCAGCCTGCAGCACGCAGGAAACGAGATCCTTACTTAAATTCATGGGATCCATTTGATCTCATCAGGACTTCATTCCACTGCTGGCTCTTTGAAGGGTTAAAACCTGGGGAATAACTTCAGAGAATATTTCCAAGGAGATCTTCAGTTCAGAGCACCTGAGGTTACGCACTGAAAGCTCCCTGAGACCTGCCACGGCTGCCCAGTCACTGTCCCCCTGTCCCCCCTCAGGTACATCAGCATCCTGCCAGCCATCCCTGTCACGCTGTACCTGAAGCCGCAGGAGGCCCTGGAGATGCGGCACCCCCAGGAGGCCTCGCGCTACCACCCCTTCCTGGCGGGCAGCACTGGCAAGCTGGACACAGGATCCCCGCCGGACCACCCAGCACAGCCCCACGGCCACCAGGACGTCACCCTTTACAAGTAAAATGTCCTCTCACAGCCTCCTGACCCTGCCTCAACCCCAGGGGGACTCCGCAGCTGCTCTGGGGCAGTCCTTCTGCTGGGAGACCAAAAAAGCTCACAAAGCTTCAGTGCCAAAGCTCGGGATGCTTGGGAGGCTCCAGTGCAAAATTAAATTGATCCATCAGCTGAGGGCAGGAATGGGCTGTGCATGGAGGCTCTTAGTGCTCCTGATGCAATTTGGGGTGATCACTGGGTGATGAGGACAGGAGGTCGATGTGGGGGTATAAATGTTGAGATTTCATAGAACCCCAGATTGGTTTGGGTTGGAAGGGGCCTTAAAACTCATCCAGTGCCACCCCCTGCCACGGGCAGGGACACCTTCCACTGTCCCAGGCTTGTCCAAGCCCAGTCCAACCTGGCCTTGGACATTCCCTGGGATCCAGGGGCAGCCACCACCTGGATATCATTTGATAATGACTTTTTGGGTGTTAGATCAAACTCTGGTGCATGGAGCTTCCCTCCCTGCGGAGAGGACGGCTCACAACCCCCTGCCTGAGTCTGCAAGTGCTGAACACACTGTGTTATCCCAGTCCCCAGCTGGTGTTTCCTTAAACTCCTAGTTGCTCGTCACTTTCATTACTGAAAAGCCTCAAAGTCTTGTTGAAATTGTCATTTTCCCATTAAAACCCCCCTTAATTTCCAGCAAATCTCTGATTTGTTGAAAAGCTTTCTCAGCTGAGAAATTCAGACCGGCACATGAGTAATCCTGGCACAGGATTTTCCTAATCTATCCTTGGACTAGAAATAGGAATTTATTTCCTTACCTTCTTGTCTTTGTGTGTGTCTCCTCCCCCAGGGTGGCTGCTCTGGGCCTGGCCTCGGGCATCCTGCTGGTGCTGCTGCTGTTCTGCCTGTACCGGGTGCTGTGCCCCAAGAACTACGGGCAGAACGGGCCGGGCCGGCGCCGCAGGGGGGACCTGCCCTGCGATGACTACGGCTACTCCCCCCCTGAGACTGAGATCGTGCCCCTGGTCCTCAGGGGACACCTCATGGTAGGTGCAACTCAGAGATAAATACATAAAGAAGGGATATTGTAGCATGAAATTGCTGCTGCACGTTCTCATCTCCTCCTGGGACTTGCTTTCTGCAATTGCCACCATCACCACCTCTGGCTTCCATTCCCTGCTTTGCTGGGATACTTCTGCACTCCTGAGCTCCAAGGAACAACTGGATGTGGCACTCGGTGCTCTGGGCTGGGTGAAAAGGCAGGGATCAGTCACAAGTTGGACTCGACGGTCTGGGAGGGCTTTTCCAGTCGGAATGATTGTGGGATTCTTCCTGTTATGAGGTGAAACAAAGCTCTTGGGCATCCAGACAGATGAGTTTAAAATGCTGTGCTGCATCTCCCAGAGAAGCTGCACCTCTGCTCCTGATGCTACCATCAGCTGGGACCGAATTTGTCAGGGGAAGGCAAGACAGTCAGAGTCTGTTGAATTTGCAGCAGTCCAGTGCACACTGAGGTCTCTGGGCAGAGATCCTGGAATCCCACAGTCATGAAGTGGTTTGGGTTGAAAGGGGCCTTGAAACTCAACCAGTCCCACCCCTCCGGTGGGCAGGGACACCTTCCACTATCCCTGGTTGCTCCCAGCCCTGTCCAACCTGGCCTTGGACACTTCAGGGACGTCCACGTCCTCACTGTCCCTCTGTTCCTAAACCAGTCAGATTTGAGAAAATCCATCATCTCTGCATCTCCTCAGCCACACCAGGCTGTGGTCAGGATCCAGAGGCCTCGGTGGTGCCACACTGAGCTGTGCCTGTCCTTCCTTCCTCCCAGGACATCGAGTGCCTGGCCAGTGACGGGATGCTGCTGGTGAGCTGCTGCCTGGTGGGGCAGATCCGCGTGTGGGACGCGCAGACGGGCGACTGCCTCACTGTCATCCCCAAACCCAGGTATGGCTCTGTCCGTGTCCCGTGGCCCCACATCCCCATGTCCCTGTGCTCCCATCTTCCCGCCAGCAGTGGGGCTGAGCTGTGTCCCTCCTTCCAGGCTGCGCAGGGACAGCAGCGGCATCTTCGATTACCAGGAGGGCTGGGATCCCAGCCCGGATGGGAAGAACGGGCTGGAGGACTCCTTCGAGAGCAGCCACCAGCTCAAACGGCTGCTGGGCCCCCCGCAGCCGCCCCTGTTCTGTGACCAGCCCGACCTCACGTCCCTCATCGACACCAACTTCTCGGAGCACGCCAAGGCGGCCGAGTCAGAGCCGCGGCTCCGGGCCGTGGGCACTCGCCACAAGGACTCGGGATACGACTTCAGCAGCCTGGTTGGGAAGGTGTACGAGGAGCACGGCAGCTCCAGCTGCAGGAACATGAACTTCCCGGGGCTCTCGGCCCCGCACGGCCCCGCCGGGTTCTGCGGGAGCAGCGGCCGCTCCTCGGGGTGTGGCTCCGACGAGGGCGGGTGCGGCAGCCGCCGGCGCAGCCTCGGGGACCGGAGCCTGGGGGACGAGGCCTGCGCGGGATGTGACAAATCCTCACCCCTGCCGTCCTGGGGAGGGGACCTGGAGAGCTCCGTCTGGAGCCTGGAACTGCAGGGGAACCTGATCGTGGCTGGCAGGAGTAATGGGAAGCTGGAGGTGAGGAGCAGGACACAGTAACAGGAGATGAGGAGCAGGGACACAGTAACAGGGAGGTGGAGATGAGGAGCAGGAACACAGTAACAGGGAGGGTGGAGGTGAGGGGCAGGGATTCAGTAATAGCACACAGTAACAGAGGCAGGAAGGTCACACAGCCTGCGAGCACAGCACAGGGAGCTGTGACCTGCTCACTCAGCTCAGGGGCCGGGAGCAGAGCACAAGGAGCTGTTCAAGATCCCAGACCCCGCTGTGTCCAGTGCTCCTCTGGCCAGTGTCACCACAGTGACCCCTCCTCCCCCAGGTGTGGGATGCCATCGAGGGGACCCTCCGCAGCAGCAATGATGAAGGACAATCTGGCATCACGGCCCTCGTCTTCCTCAACAACAGGTAACTCCTTGTGCAAGTGCTGGGAGATCCCCAGCCCCAACCTCCACGGCAGCTCCTGGCAGCAGAGGCTCAGCTGAGAAGTCTCTTCCTTAGAATCAGGGTCATGGAGTACCCTGAGCTGGATGGGACACCAAGGATCATGGAGTCCGACCCTTGGCCCTGCACAGACACCCCAACAACCCCACCCTGTGCCTGAGAGCACTGTCCAAACGCTCCTGAGCTCTGGCAGGGTTGGAGCTGTGGCCATTCCCTGGGGAGCCTGCTCAGTGCCCAAGCACCTTTTCTTGATATCCAACCTGACATCCAGCCTAATCCTTCCATGTATGCACCTCACCAGCTTTCCTGGTTCCAGCTCTGCTCCAGCAGCCACTTCTTCAGCCTTCAGTCTTTCCAGTAGCTGAATATCCAGAGGGTTTCAGGGCTGGGAGACCTTTGGATCACTGCTGTTCCAGAGGCATTACCATTGTCCAGTCCATTCAGAGCTGTGTCCAGTCTCCCAGCCCAGTTCTGTGCAGCCTCCTCCTGGGAGCGGGTGGTCTGTGCTTGGCCCAGGGGGTGTCCGGGTTTGGGGCCTCCTCACCCCCCACATCTCCCCCTCAGGATCGTGGCTGCCCGGTTGAATGGCTCCTTGGATTTCTTCTCTCTGGAGACACACACATCCTTGAACCACCTGCAGTTCCGAGGTGAGCGGGTGTTGGAATGTCAGTGCACTGCCCTGGGCTCCTGCCTTTCCCTCCTCCCTCTTCCTTCTTGTAGCTGAGTCTTCCTCACACTCACTTCAGCTTTGGTGGTAACTGCTCCAAAGCACCTGGAGCTGTGCCGAGCTGAGGGGAGCTGTGGGAGCTCCCTGTGCTGGGACACCATCCCCATGCCGGTTTCCCCCAGGGGCATGGGGCCAGAGGCTCCCATGTGCTCCCAGGGCCAGCACTGCCCTTACCTCCTCCTCACTCCTTCGTCTCACCCGTTCCCACCCTGGGAAGAGCCCGAGGCCTTGGCACAACCCCAGCACAGCCCAGACTGGCCCATGGGGGTGACTGGTTAGAGCACAGGGTTCCTTTGCTTCTGGAGCAGAATAGAGGGGATGACTGAGATGGGATATAGGGGAGAAATTCTTCCCTGGGAGAGTGGTGAGGGACTGGAATGAATTTCCCAGAGAAGCTGTGGCTGCCCCATCCCTGGAAGTGTCCAAGGCCAGGCTGGATGGGGCTTGGAGCAGCCTGGGATGGTGGAAGGTGTCCCTGCCCAGCACAGGCAGGGGGTGGCACTGGATGGGCTTTAAGGTCACTTCTGTCCCAAACCAGTCTGGAATTCCTTGACCCCGTTGAGACCCTCCCTCCACTTGTTCTTGGGCACAGAGGGCTCACTGCAGTACCAGCCCCAGCTTCCCTAAAGCCCAGCATCCAGAGCCCCCTGAGGCACAGCACCCCGAGGTGTCCTTACCCCTGTCAGGCGTCTGTGTCCCCGCAGGAGCCCCGGGCAGGAGCAGCCTCCCGCCGTCGCCGGAGCTGGGCCGCGGGGCCGCGGTGCGGTGCCAGCTCACGCACAGCGTGGCCTGCGCGCACCACAAACCCATCACCGCGCTCAAGGCCGCGGCCGGGCGCCTCGTCACCGGCAGCCAGGACCACACCCTCAGGGTGAGGGGGACGGCGGGCTGGGGGAGCGCACAGGGAGGGGGAGGTCTGCTCACCTGCCTGCATGTGGCACTGGAGGAGTGGGAAGGACAGGCTGGTGTCACCCTGAGCTGAGTGTGGGGGTGCCTTAGGAATGGGTGACTTCAGAGAATTATGGAATCACTGAGGCTGGAAAAGCTCTTCAAGGCTATCTTGAAGATAGTCTGGCCCCAGAGCCTCACTCCAGCCTCTCCTGCCCCAGGTGTTCCGGCTGGAGGACTCGTGCTGCTTGTTCACCCTGCAGGGCCACTCGGGAGCCATCACAGCCGTGTACATCGACCAGGTACGGGGGGAGCTGCTGGGCCTGAGCCCTCACCTGCCTTCACACCTGAGCTGATACCTGAACCCATTCCTGAGATCACACCTCGGCCCATACCTGGCTTCATCCCTGGTCCCAGCTCTGAGCCAGTGGCTCAGCCAGGGACACCCACCTGGGTCCCTCCATCTATCTCTGGCCGAGCCAGAGTTTTCTCCCAGTTCACTGCCAGCTCATCAATCTCTCCCCCTGGAGATCTCTTGCTTCCCTGTCCTTTTGGAGCAGGGAATCCCAGTTCCTGCACTGCCAGGCAGGGCTGAGCAGGGCTGAAACAGGGCCTGAGCCCCCAGGGAGGCTCTGCCCCCTGGCTCCCAGGGGGAGGAGTGAGAGCCCCCCATGTGCTCCCTAAGCCAGCGTGTGCCCCCAGGTGCTCTCCCAACCCAAGTGAACTCAGGTGCCTCTGCACCTGGGGCACCTGGGCTGTGTTCCCCCCAGCCTGCTTGAGCACACGGAACAGGCAGGGAGCCCCCGGGCTGGCAGTGCAGGGTTCCAGCCCACACTCGTGTGACCTCCTGCAACGGGGAGCGCCCGGAGCACCGGGGGTGTCAGTGGCACCGGTCCCCCGGTGCTGACGGGCCCCGGTGTCCTGCAGACCATGGTGCTGGCGAGCGGCGGCCAGGACGGGGCCATCTGCCTGTGGGACGTGCTGACGGGCAGCCGCGTGAGCCACATGTTCGCCCACCGAGGGGACGTCACCTCCCTGACCTGCACCACCTCCTGCGTCATCAGCAGCGGCCTGGACGACGTCATCAGCATCTGGGACCGCAGCTCGGGGATCAAGCTCTACTCCATCCAGCAGGTGGGACTGGGGGCAGCTGGGGAGGGTTAACCAGGAAAGCAGGAATTGCTTGGGTTGGAAAAGCCCTTGAGGCCACCACTGATTGTGTCCCCAGGTGCCACATCCACACAGCTTTTAAATCTTTCCAGGGAAGGGGACTCCTTCACTGCCCTGGGCAGCCCCTTCCAATGTCTAATCACCCTTTCCATGATGGAATTCCTGCTGATGTCCAACCTGAACCTCTCCTGGCACAACTTGAGGCTGTTTCCTCTTGTCCTTGTTCCCTGGGAGCAGAGCCTGACCCCCACCTGGCTGCCCCCTCCTGTCAGGGACTTGTGCAGAGCCACAAGGTTCCCCATGGGCCTCCTTTGCTCCAGGCTGAGCCCCTTTCCCAGCACCACCTCACATCCTCAGGGGTCCTCCTGGGTTTTCCTGGCCCCCACCAGACCCCGCAGACACCTCTGCTGCGCTTGGAGGCTGAGGAGCCTCTACTCCAGCTCCACATGCTTGGAAAAGGTTCCCTGTCCCAGGCAAAGGCTCTGCCCCATTCCAGCCCCTTGGAGCTCAGCTCCGCCCTCTGTCCCGCAGGAGCTGGGCTGCGGCGCCAGCCTGGGCGTCATCTCCGACAACCTGCTGGTGACGGGCGGCCAGGGCTGCGTGTCCTTCTGGGACATCGGCTACGGGGACCTGCTGCAGACCGTCTACCTGGGCAAGAGCAACGAGTCGCAGCCGGCGCGGCAGATCCTGGTGCTGGAGAACGCCGCCATCGTCTGCAACTTCGGGAGCGAGCTCAGCCTGGTCTACGTGCCCTCGGTGCTGGAAAAGTTGGACTGAGCAGGAGGAGGGGCCGGCGGGACTGAGGCGGGGCTCGGGGCTGTGCCGCAGAGAGCACGGGGCCGCCGGCTCTGGGGCGCCAGCGGAGCGACTCCCAGCAAGCGGGGTGAGGCCGCCGCCCTCCCGCTGCTCTCCCTGGTCCAGCATCTTCCGTGTGCTCTCGGGGACTCCCCGGCAGCGCGATGGTGCAGAGGGACACGGGGGCGGGATATAGGGCAGGAGCGGGGACAGTGTGGGGGCTCCCAGGGTGGGCACCCAGCAGTGACTGTCCCAGCCCAGCGCTTCTCCCAGGACACGCAGCAGCCCTCGGCCAGCCCCGGCCCCGGGTGGCAGCCGGGAGAGGGCCGGGACCGGCCCCTGCCGGGCGTGGCTCGGCCCCCACGTGCCTTAGGGCGCGGCAGGGCCCCGCCTGATCCCGCCCGGGGCCGCAGCAGCCCTCACCCTATTTATTTATACCCTGTAAATAGTTATTTATTGGGGCAGGGGGCGCGGGGCTCCAGCCCCCGGCAGCGCTGCCCTCGCCGTGCCCTGGCACAGCTGCCCTGCCCGGCTCCCTCCTGCGCCCCATCTGCAGCAATAGCACCTTCCTCTTCCTCCTCCCCCTTCCTCCTCCTCTTCCCGCTGCGGGGCCAGAGGAGGCTTTTCTCAGGTTGGGAGCGGGCGGAGTCCTCGCCCCCCTCCTGCAGGCGCTGAGGAGGGACCCGGGCGGGGGCACAGCGGGACCAACGTGCACAGCCAGGGCTGGGGCAGCACCCGGGGCTCCCCCAGGGCCCCCGAGCACGGGTCGGCGGCTCCGCTGCAGCCGCGGCCCTCCCGCCCTGCCCCGAGCCGCCGGTGCCGCCTGTTATTGACCCCCGGTGATTGTAGAGGCGGCGCCGGCCCGGGGCAGGGGGGACCCCCGGGACCCCGGCCCAGCCCCCGCGGGTGGCCTTCGCCCAGCTGTACCTTTGTGCTGTACAGGGGACGCTTTTTGTACCGATCGTGTTTTATAACGTGTGCAGGAACATCCATTAAACGGAACTAACCCGAGCCTGCCTCAGCCCTGACCCCCGCCCCCGGCAACACCAGGGCCCGGCCCTGCAGATAAACTCGCTTTATTTTAGTAGCAAAGAGCTGAAAAAGTCAGTTCTACCTGGAGTCAAACAAAGTGGGGCTGGGGGCCGGGGGGCCCCCACCCCCCTCACGCCTTGTTGAGGGTCCAGAGAGGGTCGAGCATGCTGAGGGGGTCGTCGCTGGGCCGGGGGCCCCGGAGCCCCTCGCCCGGCTGCGCCTGCAGGAAGTTCTGCTTGTTCATACGCTGTTTGCCCTTGAGGGATGCGTCCAGGCTGAAGGCCTCGGGCGTCAGCGAGGCCAGGAGCTCCAGTGAGGAGGAGGAGGAGGCTGGGGGGGCAGCGGGGGGCTCTGGCGGCCCCCCCGGCCCCTCGGGGCTCTCCCCTCCCACGTGGTTGCTGCTCTCAGTGTCACCCGATGGCTCGGGGAGGGGCGGCCTCGGGGCGGGGGGCTCGGGGCCGGGGGCACCAACACCGTCCACGACGCCGTCAGGAATCACCAGCGGCACCTCGGGATCCACGGGGTCTGGAGCGGGGGCGGGATCCACCCCCCAGCCCTCCCCGGGCTCCGTGCTGGGCCCCCCCGGTTTGATGCTGAGCTTGGCGATGGTGGCCTGGATGGAGCTGATGGGCACATCCCCCCCCAGCACCAGGTCCTGCGGGTCCTGCTGGAAGTAGAGCTGGGGGAGAGCGGCCCCGTGAGCCCTGGGAACGGCAGAGCTCCCCAAAACCCCCCAACACCCCCCTAGACCCACCTTCGGGGAGGTGCTGTTGGGGGGCTTGGCCAGGGCGGGGCCGCCCACGCCATGGCGCAGCAGCACCTGCTCGGCGTGGAGCAAGACGGCCTCGAAGCAGAACTTGAGGTGCAGCTGCAGGGAAGTGACACGGTGAGACCCGAGGGGCCACGCCCGGGGTGCATTCCCTGCTCCACGCCCGGGGGTGCATTCCCTGCCCCACGCCCGGGGTGCATTCCCTGCCCCACGCCCGGGGGGCAGCCCCGCGGTACCTTCTCCTGCAGCATGTGCTTGCGCTGCTGCCGCATCCGCCTCACCAGCTGTGCCAGGTCCGGGATGCCGTTCCCGGCCTCCACCTCCTGCACGGCGGCGTAGAGCAGGCAGAAGGCGCCAGTGCGGCCCACGCCGGAGCTGCGGAGAGAGCCCCGAGCCGTGACAGCCCCGGGCGGTGCGGGGGAGCCCCTCTCCCCCGCTCCGGGAGCCCCCCGGCCCCGCTCACCTGCAGTGCACCACGACGGGGGTGTGCAGCGGGCGCTGGTGCAGGTAATGGCCGTGCACCTCCTGGATGAAGCGCAGGAGGCTCCCCTTGCTGTCGGGCAGGCCCCTGGCGGTGCGGAACACACACTGGCTCGGGGGGTCTCCGCACTCAGCCCCCCCGGAGGAATCAGGGCTGCCCAAACACCCCTCCGGAGCTGTGGTCCCGGAACTGCCCACCCAAAGATCAGGGCCCCCCACCCTCCCCCACCGCAGCGGGACCCCCCAGGCCCCCTCCCTTTGCCCCCCCGCGTACAGCTCAGGCCAGGAGGTGAACTGGAGATGGGCCACGGTGCGCTTGAGGCTCTGGTCGCGGTACTGCAGCGTCAGCATCCGCTCCACGTGCGTGGGGGTCACGCGTAGGCTGGTGAGCACCACGGTCAGGGGCCCCTGCACCACGGGCTGGCCCCGCTCCGACGGGAAGTACCGGAGCACCTTCTGCAGCGGGACGGGGCCTCAGCACAGCCCGGGGAGCCCCGGGTCCCGCAGGGCCCGCTGACACCCGGACACGAGCACCGGGAAGGGTGTCCGGACCCCGGGGCCCCGCCCGGCCGTCCCCGCACTCGGGACAGGACGCACCTTGTCCAGCTCCTGCTCGGACACGAGCATGACGACCACGGACACCTTCTGCTCGTAGATCATGAGCCAGAAGTCGGCGGCGGTGCCGAGCAGCGGGGCCTGGGTGGCGATGAGGGCGGGGCAGTACGGGGACAGGTCCTCCACGCGGCTGGCGTTGATGTAGTCGTCCTTGCCCGAGCGCAGCACGACGCGGTTGCGGTCGTAGGGCATGATGTCCTGGTGCCGGTTCTTCATGGAGTAGCAGCGGGCGATGGCGATGGAGCGCTGCCGGGCGTCGCGCTCCTGGGCCTCCTGCAGCTCCTTCCAGAGCGCGTCCAGCTCGGAGCCGCCGCCGGGCGCGGGCCGCTCCAGCCGCTCGGCCAGGGCGCGGAACTGCTCCAGCTCCGCCAGCAGCCGCCGGACGCGCTCGGGCTCCGCGTACGGGTCAGCCTCGATGAGCTGCACGGCCCGGGGCCGCTGCCCCTCCTGCGCCCCCGCCTTGGTGGGCTGCAGTAGCCCCCCGGCTGCGGCCGAGCCGCCGGGCTGGCTCTCGGGGCTGGACGACAGCAGGTCGGCGGGGCAGGGGCTCTGCCGCGGGAACGGAGAGTCCCCGGCGCCCGGCGGGGGCAGCGCGGGCGGGGGGCGCGGCGCCGGGGGCTGCATGGGCAGGGCCGGGGATGGGGACGGGGCCGGGGACGGGACCAGCGGGCCTTGGACCACCACGGAGCCCGGCACGGGGCCGGGAGAGGGGGCCTGGCTGGGCGGGGCGGGCGCGGGGGGGCCCAGGGCCATGGTGCCGGGGGGCAGCTGAGCGCTGGGGGGGGCCGGGCTGGGGCAGAAGGGCAGCGCGGGGGACCCGGGGGGCACCGGCTGGAGCCCCCCCAGGGTCGGGGGTCCGCTCTGGGCAGGGGTCCTGGGGAAGGGCACGGCCCCCGGGTGCGGGGCGAGGCCCGTGGGGGGCAGCTGGTCCTGCCCGGGGAGCTGGTAGAGCTGGGGGGGCAGCGGGGCCTGCCCCGGGGCCGGGGGCGGCAGCTGCCCCCCGGGACCGGTGAAGGGCTGCTGGGGGAACTGGGCCGGGGGGGCCAGGGGGACTCGGGGGGGTTGCTGGAAGGGCAGAGGGGCCTGGGCTCGGCCCGGGGGCAGGAAGGGACCCGGGGGGAAGTGCTGGGGGCCCTGGGCGAAGGCGGGCGGGGGCTGCGCCGGGGGAAAGGGGGCCTGAGCCGGTGCCCCGAAGGGCTGAACCCCCCCCGCAGCGTAGGGGAAGGGGGCCGGGGGCACCCCCGGGCGCTGGGGGGGCAGGAAGGGACCCGGGGGTCCCCGGGGGGGCACGGAGCAGCTGGAGATGGGGGCCTGGACGCTGTCCACCGTGGTGGTGGCCGGACGCGTGCCCGGGGGCTCGGGGCCACCCACGGGCGCTGCCGCAGGCACGGGGGGCCGGAGCGGGCCGGGGGCTGCCCCAGGCTGGCCCAGGCCGTAGGCGGGGGCGGGCAGGGGCCCGTGCTGGGGGGACGAGCGCGGGGGCAGCACGTGGGGGCCGCCCCCAAAGCCCGGCTGTCCCGGGGCGCGGATCAGCGGCGCGGCCGGGAAGAGCTGAGGGGCGGCCGAGCTGGGGGCGGGCCCGGCCGGGGCCGACGGCTGCAGGAGCTGCCCCGGGACGCCCCCGGTGGGAGGAAAGGGGCTGGGGACGGCGGCGGGCCCGGGCAGGCGGTAGTGCCCCGGGAAGGGGGGCGTGGGGGCCAGGGGGGGCAGCGGGGCGCTGGCCACCCCCCCGGGCAGCATGTAGGGCTCGGGGGCCCGCAGCCCCCCGGCCAGGGCGGCCAGCGCTGGGGGGGGCAGCTGGGCCAGGGGCCCGGGCAGCAGCTCCGGGGGGAGGCTCCGCAGCTCCTCCGGCAGCTCCGACAGCACCAGGGAGCCCAACTCGGCGGCCTCGGGGCCGCCGGCCTCCAGCTCCAGCGGCTTCTTCTGCAGGGGGGGCTTGGGGGCCGTGGGCCGGGGGGGCGGCTGCTTCTTCAGCTCCCTGCGGGGGCAGGGGCGCTCAGTGTGGGGCCGGGCGCTGCCCTCCCACTGCCCCATAGGCCCCGGGAGCCCCCCCTGCCCCCAGGCCACCACCCACAGCTCCCAAAGGCCCCCCAGCCCGGGTCTGTGCCCACCCACCTCTCCAGCAGCTGCTGCCGGTGGGCCTCGCTGGCCTGGCACGCGGCCCGCGCCCGCTCCAGCAGCTTGGCTGCCTTCCCCTCCAGGTCCGTGTAGAAATCCTTCCCCTCCTGGGACTTCTTCATCAGGTCCTCATAGGCCTCGTAGGAGGCCACCAGGGTCTGCACGGTCGTGTTCCACCTGGGAGTGGGGCATGGAGGGGCTCAGCAGTGCCAGGTTAAAGGTGAGCACTGGCTCCTGGCACCTGAGGGACCCTGCAGTTCCCGCTGGGATGGGCACAGGGGCAGGACAAAGCCACCAGGACTCCAGCAGTGGGGTGGGACAGGAGAAGCTGTCCCAGGGGGTGAGGGCTGTTCCTGGGCACTGAGAGCCCCCCAGGGCAGCAGGACCCCCCGTCCCCACTCACTTGTGCTCCACCTCGGCCAGGGCCTTGCGCACAGCCGCGTATTTGACGTTGGCATCAGTCAGGGCCTTGAGCACGTTCTCCTGGGCAGCCAAGTTCTGCTCCAGGTACACCTTGAGCTGGTCGTACTTCTTCAGCTGCTCCTCGAAGAGCTTCTGCGGGGACACGGGAGGGGACACAGGAGGGTCCACAGGGCCCTGGGCCAGAGCAGTCCCCAGGTGGGACACAGGGGCTGTCCCCACGCCCACCTTCATCTCGGAGCGGTCAGTGGTGACCAGCGAGGTGGTGATGTCGTCCTTCTGGATCATCTCCCGCAGCTGCTGCTCCAGGGACATCCGCTGGTCCCGCATCTCCTGCACCTTGGCCAGGATCCGCTTCAGGTTCTGCAGCACCTGTTTGTCGTCTGGGGGAGGAGCGGGGTCAGGAGCGGGGCCGGATCCCCAGGAACCGCCGGGAACCCGCGGGGTGGGATCGGCGCAGCCGGGCCTGGGCTGGGACACTCCCTGTCCCCTTGTCCCCAGACAGGACCCCAGACAAGCCCCCACTCCCCTCACACGGATGGGGACCGAGGGGGGCACAGGGAGGGGCAGCCCTTCCTCCCCCAGCCCTGGGAGGACACAAGGGGGACAGCCCTGCCTCTTCCAGCCCCCCAGGCCAGGACTCACCTTCGGAGAGGCTGGGGGTGGGCAGCGCGGCCCGGACCTGCTCCAGGGGGCCGCCCAGCAGGCGCAGGTTGCCCAGGTGCAGGTTCATGGCGCGGTGCAGCTCGGTGTTGGTGAAACTCGCCTTCTCGTGCAGCTCCAGGTACTTGGAGCACTCCTTGCTCACCTCGGCCAGCCCCGGGGGCGACCCCGGCGCCAGCGGGACCTTCCCCAGCAGCTCCTGCAGCTTCCGCTCCTGTGCCTCGTCCTCCTCCAGCAGGTCCCGGATCTCCTTCAGCGACGCCTCCACGTCGGTGAAGACCCCGGAGAGCACTGGGGGGACACGGGGGGGACTGGTGGGGGTTGGGCCAGGCGTGGACACAGCAGCTTCGGGAATAAACCCGGCTGTGGCAGCCAGAGGCAGGGACACGGCAGCCCAGGCGTTGGGATGCTGGGCTCCTGGGCACCCGTGCCCTTGGGGTCACCCCTCCTCCCATCCAACAGGGAAAATGCTTTGGGATTCAGGAATTTATGCCGGCAGAGAACCAGCCATCGGTGAGAACATTCCCAACACCCTGGGCAGGGAGCAATGCTGGTCCCCAGAATCCCCAGGCAGGGAGCAGGGCCAGACCCCAGAACCCCCAGCCCCCAGGGTCCCAGAGCTCTCACCCTGCATGGACTGGACGAGGTTGCGGACGGTGTCCGGGCGCACGCTGAGCGCGGCGCATTTCTCCATCAGCACGGGCGGGATGTGGTTGTACATGTCCAGGTTGTCCACGGTCTCGGGGTCCAGCTGCATGGAGTCCATGAACTGGCTGTGGGACACAGAGGGGCCCCTGAGGGGTGTGGCAGCATCCCCCCCTCGCAGAGGCTCGGGGGCACTGGGACCCCGTGGGGCCAAGGGCCGGGCCCCTCACGTACTCCAGCACTTCGTTCTTGGCTTCGATCTTGGCCATCACATCCCGCAGCAGTTTGGCCTTTTCCTCACTGGGACAGGACAGAACATTCTGTGAGTGCAGGAAATCCCCGCCAGGCTCCACAGCCCCAGCCCCACCCATCCCATCCCATCCCATCCCATCCCATCCCATCCCATCCCATCCCACCCCGTTCTGGCTGGAGCCCAGCCACACCTGTACAGGGACGAGGCCTCGTGGGCAGCCATGGGCACCAGCTTGGCGAAGATGTCGGGGCCGGTGACCGCGGGGTCCGTAGGGTTGACGGGCAGAGCCTTCACCAGGGGGGCACCTGCAGGACACAGCCCGGGCTGGGATGGCTCCCAAACGGATCCTCCCGCTCCATCCCAGCCGATCCCTGTCCCCAGGGGATCCCAAAGGCCCCTGACCTTTGACAGACTGCAGAGTGTCCAGCGCGGGCACGGCCTCATGGTAGATGAAGTCGTTGTCCTTTTTGGCTGAATTGTACCTGGAAATGGGAAGTGATGCTGGAAGAGAAGGAGCAGGGGGCATTCCCGGCCCCTTGAGCTCGCTCCCAATGGGTTCAGCCCCCCTGGGATTGTTCCAGCAATTCCTACAGCAGCTGTCCATCCCCAGGGCCTGGGGCAGTGCTGGGCTCTGCATGTCAGGACACTGGGAACACTCCCCGGGCTCCCTGTCCACCAACATTCCCGACCCCTGGAAAAGGATGGATACACCCTGCGGCACCCCCCAGACTCACTTCCCACCGATGACATCCATGGTGAACCTCAGAGCTTCCTGCACGGTTTCAGGCTGGCCCTGTGGAATTGAGAGTGGGAATCGCTGTCCGAGCGCTCCCGGAGCTTCCCAGGCTTCCCGTCGGGAACGGAGAGGCCTGGAGGCAGCTGAGCCTCCCAAACCAATCCCAATCCCGCTCCTGGCAGCCCAGGGCCCAGCTGGGAGTGGCAGCCCCCAGTCCCAGACAGCAGGAACACACCTTTGCCAGCTTGATGGCCTCGTTGAGCTTATCCAGAGCGCTCTGGAAGTAGATGACCTGCGGGAGAGAGGGAATGGGGGCTGGCACAGGAGGCACTGTCCTGGCTCTGCACAGGGACACCAGAGCTCCCTACAGCTTTCCCAGAGCACCCAGGCCCTGGCAGCACACAGGACGTGGCTGTGGATAATTAACCTCTTCCAGGACCCCACCCCCTTCCCAGGACCACGATCCAGAGGCTGGAGCGGATGAAACAGCCCCACTTACCCTTTCCCCAAACTTCTGCTGCTCCTCGGCCTGTTTCCCCATGTGCAGCTGGAAAGAAAACGGGATCAGAGCTCTGTAACTCCAGGGGGAGCTTTGAGAGGAGGAGGAAAACCCCAGGGAGCAGCCAGAGCTGCTCCAGAGCTGGCAGGAGCATCCCGAGGTGGGATGGGAGCACAGGGAGAGCCCCCCCAGCCCCAGCTCCCCCCACTCACGTGGGCCACGGCAGCGAAATAATAAATCTTCATCTGAACCAGTTTCTTCCAGTCCTTCTGGATCTTGCCCAGCAGCGAGGCCGTCTCCGAGTTCTCCAGCGCCCGGCAGGCCTCCTTGTAGTAATCCACCACCTGTGGAGAGGGACGGGGAGAACCGGGAATGCCAGATCCCAGCGGGAACCAGAGCAGGGCAGGGAAGGGAAGGGGGAATCACTGGCACTGGCCCCAGGACTGGGATCACCCGGAGAAATGGCTGGGGGGAACTCAGGGATGTGTTGGGACCAGAGCCAGGAGCTGGTGACATCACTGAGACACCTCCCACTGTCCCAGGCTGCTCCAGGCCCTGTCCAGCCTGGCCTTGGGCAATTCCAGGGATCCAGGGCCAGCCACAGCTGCTTTGGGAAATCCATTCCAGTCCCTCACCCACCCCACAGCCAGGAATTCCTTCCTAATACTCCCCCCACGTCTCCCCTCTGGCAGTGGGAAGCCATTCCCTGTGTCCTGTCACTCCAGGCCCGTGCCCAAAGTCCCTCTCCTGATCCCGGAGCAGTGGCAGCAGGGCCGTGCTGGGAGCAGCTCCTGGAGCTCACCTGGGCACTGATCCGGGCCACGAGAAAGCTCTTCCTGTTGTCCAGCATGGACTTCTCCAGGAGACACTCCTGTGCCTGGCCCTGCCAGGGATGGGAGGGAATGTTCAGCATCCCCAGTCCTTGGGACAGCCCAAACCCCTGGCAGGACCCACTGGCTCCAGCCCCTTTCCCAGGGTGGGTGTGGCACAGGGAATACCAGCCCTGAGGAATGGCACTGAGCCTTCCTTGATCCCCCAGTGCATCCCAAAACCTCCTTCCCCCTCCGGGAGAGGGCGCAGACTCCACCAAGAACCCGCCGGGGGACACTGGGGTCCTGTCTCCTTGGATCCTCAGGGAACACCAACCCTAGGGACACACCCAAGGTGTCCCAGTGCCCCCAGTGCCTACCAGCATGAGGTTGATGTTGAGGCTGAGGATCTGGTGGCTCATGTCCACGCTGTAGGAATGTGGGAAGTGATCCCGCAGGTAGGTGAAGGCGCCGGCGGCGCACTGGAAGTGGGTGCAGGAAACCTTCATGCCCTGAGGGGATGGAACTGTTGGGCTTGGAAAAGACTTCCCAGATCAGGGAGCCCACCCAGCCCCCAGCACTGCCCCATGTCCCCAGGTGCCACATCCACAGGGCTTTTAAATCCCTCCAGCAATGGGGACTCCAGCACTGCCCTGGGCAGCTGTGCCAGGGCCAGACAGCCCTTCTGGGGAAGGAATGTCCCCAATATCCACCCTGAGGCTCCTCTGGCCCAGCCTGAGGCTGTTCCCTCTCCTCCTGTCCCTGTTCCCTGGGAGCAGATCCCGACCACCCCCGGCTGCCCCCTCCTGTTCCCAAGGTTCCCCTGAGTCCCCTCAGTCCCTCCTGGTGCTCCATCCCCTCCCAGACACGCTCCAGCCCCTCAGTGTCCTGTTCCTGGAGACCCCAAACCTGTCCCCAGATTCCAGGTTCCTGACAGTGCCCAGTCCCTGCCCTGTCACACCCTGGAGGGACAGAGCTGGCCCTGAGGGCCAAGGGGCCGTTACCTCCTCGGACACGCGCTTGTCCATGGCTCCCAGCATGGAATGCAGAGCTCCTGTGGGGACAGGCCAGGGCTCAGCGGGGCAGGGACACCCCGACACCCCCGGGAATGGGGGCTTGGACCAGGGAGGCCCAAAGCTGCGGGAATCTGGGAGCTCACCCAGGTTGTAGAGGACACAGGCCTGCTCGTACTTGATGTCCTCGTGTGTCACCGCCTTGCCTGAGAAGATCTCAGTCCTGGGGGGGAAGGGGGCACAGGACAGGCAGCAACCAGGGATTCTTCCAGGAGGAGGATTTACAGGGAGCCCCGTTCCCCAAGGGTCCCCAGAACCCCCCTATGCAGGACCCCATTCCCCAGGAGGTTCCCTGGGATCCCCCTGGGCCACCCCGGGCACTGTCAGCCCTCAGGGGCTTCCTGGGATCCCCCTGGGCCACCCAGGACAGGACCCTGTTGCCCAGAGGGTTCCTGGAGCAGCTCCTCCCCAGGGAACGGGCACGGCCCCACCCTGCCCGGCTCAGCCTCCCCATCCCCATCCCCATCCCCATCCCCATCCCCATCCCATCCCCATCCCCATCCCCATCCCCATCCCCATCCCATGCCAGCCCCTCACCAGGTGACGGGCACGGCGGCGTCCTGCCCGTTTCCCATGGGGATGCGGCTCTGCAGGAAGTGCAGCTGCCCCAGGTACTTGCGCAAGGTGCTGCAGCCCTCGAAGTCCCTGGGAACGCTGACGGCGCTCTGGGAACAACGGGAAGGGAGGAGGGAGAGGAGGGAGAGGCGCTGGGGGCATGCTCCGGGCAGGAACAGCTCGGGATGAGGCAGGGCCTCCTGGAAAACCCCGGGATCTGGAGTGTTCTCCCAGAAAGGAGGCACAGGGAGCCACGTTACGGATCCGGAGGGACCCGAGTGGGAAAAGGAGGCTCTGCACTCCCGGCACAGCTCCCGGGAGTGGGGGAACCACAGGGGTTTGGGGGTCCTGGGGCACACCGGGAGAGGAGGGAACAGCAGGAGCCCCCGGGAAGGTTTCCTGCCCTCCTCCTGCTTCAGGACAAATCCCAGCGCTGGGCTGGGGGTGCCTGAACCCCCCCCCCGCTCTGGGCTGTGGGGACCTAAGAGCCACCACCAGGAGCTGTCCCTGCTCCCCCCACCCGGCAGCTCCTGGATCACTGGGATCACCCAAGGGCTGCTCCGTGGGACGCGGGGGAGGGAGGGAGGGGAGCAGCCGAGGCCCAGCCCCCGGCCCGGGGGGGGTCGGCAGAGGCATCCCAGAGCCCCCCAGAGCGGCTCCCGAGGGTCCCCCCTCACCTGCCGGAGCAGCTCCAGCTTCCGCAGCTCCTCGTTGTAGTTCTCCGGGTTCTCCCCATAGTTCTTCAGGACAAACTGGAAAAGGGGAGAGGGTGAGGGGCGCGGAGCCGCTCCCGCCCCCGGAGAGGCCGGTGGGGAGGGGGGACACCGGGCCGGGCTGGGGGCGCTCCCAAGGAGGAGCTTCACGCCCACGGGATGGGATCAGGGAAGGGCTGAGGTTGGAAAAGGGAGTTACGGGCAGGGAGAAGCTCCCTCGGCCCCCAGGGTGGGGCCATTCCCAGGGGCCGCCTGCGACCCCCGCAAGATCGCGGGGGGGGAGCGACACGGACGCGGAGGAGCCCCCCCGAATCCTCCCCATCCGCAAATCCCGCGGCACGGGAAGCGCCGGGCAGCGGTGGAGCTTGTTTACAGCGGTTAATTAAGGGACTGATTAATCAGGTCCCCACGGGGGTGGCGGGGACACGGCGCTGTCCCCAGCCCCCGGTGGGCTCCGGTAAGGGGGGTCCCGCCGCCTCACGGCCCCCGTCCTGATCCAAACCCCCCCAGCTCCAGCTCCCCACGGCTCCAGGGACCCCCCCCAGCATCCCGACCGCCTTTTCCCCTTCCCGGGGCACCCAAAGGCGCCCAGACCTCCCCCCATCCCTCCCTCCCTCCTCTGCCCTCCCCTCACGGACCCCGAGCCCCCGCCCCGCCCCTCCCCGCAGGCCCCGCCGGCCCTTCCCCGGCACCACCTTCTTGACGGCGGCGTTGAAGGCGAACTCCCCGGCCTCCTTGAGGTCGAGCCAGATCATGGGCATGCGGGGCACGGCCTCCATCCCGGCCCGGCCCCGCTCCCGGCCCGATCCCGATCCCGATCCCGATCCCGGCACGGCCCGGCCCGCCGGAACCGCGCGCGGGGCCTCACGGGACTCCGAGTCCGCGCGACACTTCCGGCCCCGTTCCCATGGCGACGCCCCGCCCGCAGCAACGGGTGATGGCGAGGCCACGCCCACTTGGGGGCGGGACAAGCGCCGTTACCATGGGGACGCCCCGCTGGCTGATTGGAGGAGACGGGTGGTGTCACGGCGAAGCCCCGCCCCTGGAGGCGGGGCGGTTGCTATGGCAACCAGCGATGCCCGGGCCCTCCCCCGCCCGTTCGAGGCCTCCCCTAACGCGGCGCCGTTCATTAATTACCCCGTTAATTACTCTTTTCCCCACCTCCCGCGCTTCCCCCAGTGCCGTGTTGTGTATTTTGGGCTCCAGGACGCCTCGGTGGTCCCAGGGATGTCTCGTTCTGCCCCCAGGGCTGTTCCAACAACGCGGATCAATCACAGCAATAGGGGCTTTATCCTCCAATACCCCACTAATACATTTAACCCATTAATGTGATTATCTGCTCCACTAATTAACTGACCGAATAATTTAATTATTTGATGGGACTATTTGATGGGCTCTGGTACAGGAGCAGCTCCTCAGCAGCTCCCGAAGTCCCAGCAGGAGCAGACCAGAGGCACCTCCTTCCAGCCGGGAACTGCGCCCCGCCTCCCGGGCAGCCCCGCCCGGCCCGTGAGCCACTCCAGGGACCGGGAACACCGGGAACACCGGGACATTGGGCACTGGGGACATTATGGCCCAGGGAAATGGGGCCGCAGGGGCCATCTGAACCCGGGACATGGGGACAGCAAGTCCAGGGGACACTGGGCAGGTCCCTGCTCCCCTGGGGAATCCCTGCTCCAGCACCTCCTGGAGCACCTCCTTCCCCTCCCACTGAATCCCTCTTTTTGTCCCCTTTTACCTAAAACAAGAGAGAAAAAAAGCTTTGGAATCAAATCACGGAAAAACTACGGGTTCGTGTTTAATTCCCCGATTTTGGTGTCGCTGAATCCTCGCTCTTCCACAGGGAATTTCACACGCTGCTCCAGCTTCTCCTTCCATCCACGGCCACCGGATAAATGCCCATGGGATAACAGCCCTGGCCCGGGAAGGGCGGGAGGCGCTGCCCAGGCCTTGGCAGGCGACACCCAGCACACCTCATGCTGGGTTTGGCAGCATCAATTAACCAGAACTGGGTTAATGGCGGTGACGAGACTGCTGCCCCCACTTTCTCCTTCCTGGCGGCTTCCTGGATCACCACGGAGGGAGCCTGGAATTGGGAAGGGCAGGAATGTCACCGACCCTGCTGTCCCTGCCCCCATTTTCCCCAAACCCCTCCGTGGGCCCAGGGATGTCCGGGGTTTTCATAACCACCCCCGGGAAGCGCCGGGAGAGGCCTCAAACGGCCCCGGGATGCTCTGGCAGCGCTGCAGGAATGGCGGGAGCCACGCCAGGCCCCCCCACGCTGGAGCCTGCGGCGGGAGGAGCCGGGCACGGCACATCCCGGGCTCTCCAGAATTCCCGGGGAGCCGCGGAGGGTTGGTGCCACCCCGGGAGTGCCCTGCAGGAGCGAGGGGTGACACGGGGACCCGCTCGAGCTGCCAGGAGCTAACTGCCCGACATTCCCACGGCATTCCAGGCCGGGAGACTCCCACAGGGCAGCCCAGGAGCACGGGCAGAGCTGGGGATGAGCCTCACCGGGGCACGCGGTGTCCGTGAACAAGTCCCGCCACGGGGGAGCTCCGTGTCCCAGGTCACGGCATTCCCGCGGGATTTCAGCCCCGGCAGACTCGGGACCAAGTCCTTGGCAGCCTTAATTAACCAAAATTAGGCTAATTGCGGTGTCAGGTTCCTTGAATCCACTTCCTTCTTCCTGGTGGCTTCCTGAATCCCTCTGGATCCTCGGAGCAGGAGCCTGGAATGGGAAAAGGCAGGAATGGCACCGGGCCCACCCGCCCGGGTGTTTCGGGCTCCCCCATGTCCCCCCCCCAGCTCCCTCCCGAGCCCGGGCAATGTCCGGGGGTTCTATGACCGCCCCCGGGAAGCGCCGGGAGAGGCCTCAAACGGCCCCGGGATGCTCTGGCAGCGCTACAGGAATGGCAGGGGCCACGCCAGGCCCCCCCATGCTGGAGCCTGCGGCGGGAAACCGCTCCCGGGGGAGCCTCGACCGCCGGGATACCCCAGGACACCCCCGGGAGCCCTTCCCAGAGCGCGCCTCGCCCCGCGGCCCCTCACGATCGCGGCGGAGCCCCACGGGCGGGAAGCGCCACACCCCGCGCGGCCCCGGCTACCATGGGTGCGGCCCAAGGAGCTCTCGGTGGTCCCGCGGCCCGGGGTGGCGGCCCCGCGCGCGGATGGCGGCGGGAGGCCGCGGATTGCGGCGGATGGAGCCGGGCCGCCACGCCACCCTCACCTGTTGCTGCGGCCGCCATGGCTGAGAAAGCGGGCACGGCGTGATAACGTCACCGCGCCGCGGTGTGGATGCGGGATCAGCGCATGCGGAGCGCGGGTGGGCGGGGCCAGGGAGAGGGGCGTGGTCCGAAGGCAGTGGGTGCGGTCACAGGGATGACATCACACCCGAGGCGGGGCCACGGGGCGTGGCCTCGCTCTGTGGGCGTGGCCACCATTTTTAAATCAATGGAGGGCGTGGTTTCGGCGGTGGGCGTGGCCTGCGATGCCGCCGTTCGGCGCAGGCGCACCGCGTTCGTCTCCCCCCGGCGGCGGGACGATGACGTCACGGGAAGGCGCCGCCCAAGATGGCGGCGGGGCCGAGCCGCGGGCGCTGAGGCGGCGCCGGGAGCGGGAGCGGGGCCGGGACCGGGAGCGGGAGCGGGGTCGGGAGCGGGATCGGGGTCGGGAGGCGGGGCTGGAGCGGGAACCGGGCGGGCCATGGCCACCGCCGCCGCCGCCGCCGCCGCGCGCTGAGGCCCCGCCGCTGACCCGGGCCGGGATGCCCCGGGGGGGGCCCGGGCCGCCGCCGGAGCCATGGAGGAGGAGGGCAAGAAGGGCAAGAAGGTGAGAGCGGGGGGCCCGGGGGCAGAGGGACAGCCGGGGGTCGCGCATTGCCCCCCCGAGGGTCGCTCAGCCCGGCCGGGGGTCGCCCCCTCCCTCCCCCGGCCCAGAGCCCGATGCCCCTCCCGGGGCTTTTCCAGAGCCCCTTCCCGGCCCTTTCCCGACTTCCACATCCCGGGAGAATCTGCCCCGATTCCCTTCCCGGGGCTCTACCCAGAGCCCCCACCCAAAGACCTCCCGCTGTGCAGGCGGGCTTTGAGGAGGTTGTTAATTGATGGGGTTATTAATTAGGGAGCGTTTAATTTATGAGCTGGCTAATTTATTTGAATTATTATAGATGCAAATTAACTCAATTCATACATCTATTAATTTATGCCTTCGTTATGCCTCCGGGGCTCCGCAGCTCCAGCCGTGCCCGCGTTGCCCTGATTTCCCTCCTTTCAGCCCATTTCTGTGTCCTCTGGGAGAGGCTCAGCCGGAGCTGCTCCGCACGCCCGGAGCGGGAGGATGGATTTGATCCCATCGTTTTGAGGAGAAACGGGATATTTTGGGAGTCCCTGGCCTCGCAGGGATCCCGGGAGGTGGCAGCAGGTCCCTGCTGAAGCTCTGCCTGGAGCTGAGCAAAACCTTGCCAAAAGGAGTAAAATCGAGTGGGATTTTTGGGGAGTTGCCATCCAGGCTTTCCAGACGGTCAGATTTGGGAATGGAACCCCCATGGAAGCCATCAGGTGACCCCGGGAGACGCTGCAGGAGCAGCAGCAGCCCCCCTGGGGGAGGAATTTCCTACCTGGAGACGGGATGATCCTGCTCCCAAGGCTCCAGGGGAGCTCAGGCTGAGCTCAGGTGTGTCTCAGCTGTTCCCTGGAACATCTCACTTCATTTCCTGGCAAAGGGAAGAGTCTGGATCCTTCCCTCCTCCCCTCGTTCCCCAGGGACACGTTGGGCTGGTCCCTCCAGCCCTCTTATCTCAGCTGGATAATTCCACCTCTCTTCCCTCTGTCCCTAATCCCCCCTCGTGGTCCTTTCCCAGGGCTGATCCCACACTCTCCAGGCCCTCCCATCCTGGTGCTTCCCACCGTGGCCACTCCATCTCTCCACTCCTGTCCTGATCCCAATGGATCAGCAGCTCCCCAGGTCCCTCTGGAGCAGCTCCTGGGCTGATCCGTGGCCTCATGGAGCTTCCTTGGAGCAGGTTTTCCATCGCTGTGGTGGTTAATTAACCCACGGAGCTGCTGCCTGTGGATCACCCTTAAACCTGGATAAATCTGGCTGCAGAGATGGGAAGATCCATCTTTGTCTTCCTCACCAATTCCAGCTGCAGGGAAAACTCTTCTTCCTGCTTTTCCCGCTCTGGGGATCATTCCAGCAGTGTTCTGAGCTGAAATGAGGGAACTGAGTTCTCTCAGTGCTGATCCAAAGGGATTTCAGGGCAGGTTTGGTTGGGATGAGGAGGAAATTCCCATCCTGATTTTGGGTGAAGTCTGAACTGGCTCAAACTGGAGCCCTGGAATTCCTCCCAGGAGCTCACATTCCCTGGATCTCACTTGTAGTTATCGCAGTGGGATTGTGGAGCTGTCCTGGGATAAAAAACCATTATCCACCAGTCTTGTGAGGGAGGCTGGGTCCATCCAGAATTCCCTGTGGGCTGTGGGAACCTGCCCGGGGCTGGGAGCAGTTGGTGTCACACCTGGGAGCCTCAGGTGAGGATGGATGCTCCCAGCGTGCTGATTCCCAGGAGGAAGCGTGGGTGGATTTCCTGGGAATGGTTTCCCTGCTGCTCTGACTCCAGAATCCGTGCCATGGCTGGCAGTGATGCAAAGCTGGCATGATTTCCCTGAGGGAGTTCTCTGTGTAATCAGCTGTTTGCATGAAATTCCCAGCTCTTCCAGCTCGGGGATACCCTGGATAACTGAGGTTGGTGCCTTTTGCCTCTTCCAGCAGCTGCTTTGGCATTTCCCTCCTAAAACGTCGAGTTGCTGAGCTTGGAGTTTCATCTTTGGGGAAAATTCTTCTTGACATTCCTTTGTTATCCCGAATATCCAGCCCCGTGCCTGGGCTGATCCCATTGTGGGCAGCAGGGAATGGGGAATTCTGTCCCTCGGCCCCACTCAGGTGAGACCCCACCTGCAGAGCTGCCCCAGCCCCGGGGCCAACAGCACCAGCACCTGGAGAGAGCCCAGAGGAGGCCCCGGAGCTGCTCCAGGGCTGGAGCCCTTCCACTCTTTGTGGGGCTGAATAAAGTGGATTTTGGAGCATCCGTGCTGTGGGATGTGGGGGCAGCGTGGATGTGTTTGCTGGGAGATCAGGAATTGGGGTGGTGGAGGAACTGCCACTGTCCCAGGCTGCTCCAAACCCTGTCCAGCCCTGCCTTGGGCACTGCCAGGGATCCAGGGGCAGCCACAGCTGCTCTGGGCAGGAAGAAGCTTTACATCCCATGGGATGGTTAAGGTTGGAAAAGCCTCTGGGAGCAGCACCTGGGACCCAGCTGGGTGCTGGAACAAAACACCTCTGAGCTTGGAAGAGAAACCAGGGCTGAGCCTGCCTTGGCCTGGGGGGTTTCCCTCCTGGGCGTGGTAATGGCAAAGGATGAAGGATTGGGGGTGTTTGCAGGGATTCAGGGGTGCGGGAGGCGGGGTGGGAGCAGGGAATGGGGCTCGTGGCCCGGCCCCGGTTCCCTCCCCACAGCTCCATCTGTCACGTGGGACAGAGGAAACTGTGGCTGTGGCGCTTCCGGCCCCGAGCGCCTCAATTCCGGCACCCCCAAAACGAGGAGAGCGTTCCCCATTCCCCCTGCAGCCCCCCCAGCTCCCCTGGCACAGCTCGGGCCTGCTCTCCTGGTGGGAATTCCATGGAGGACGAGGTGGGTGCTGGGGTTTGGGGTGCCCCGAAAAGCAGAAGCTGCTCCAGGCTGCGTCACAGCCAGAGGAGGCTCCAGCTCGGGTTTGGAGCCCCCAGCTCGGGTTTGGAGCCCCCAGCTCCTCCCCCAGGACAGCCAGGGGATCGTCCCGGCCCTACGGATGCAGCCGCATCCCTGAGGGAAAAGGGGGTTTCTCTCTGGATTGGGGTGGATCTGGGTCCCCCCTGGTGGAGGGGGAAGTGTCTGGGTACGACCTCGATCCCAGTGGCACATTCCTGCATTGCTCTGCTTTGGATTCCTGGGAGATTCCTGTGGAGCTGGATCCTTAGGCACTGGCAGGCAAGATTCCGGGTGGGACATTCCGAAGTTGGGGAGCCCCCACACCTCTGTTCTTGGTCAACAGACGTGTTGTGTCCGGGGTTTCCTTCTCTCCAAAGTCCCAGCCCCTCGGCAGGATTACAGAATATCCTAATGGAGGATCATGGAGTCCTTCTCCTGGATGCTCTGTGTAGGGATGCTTCCCAAAAATCCACACCGCTGCTCCTGAGGCAGGGCTGTGGAGCTGCTTCCCCTCCTCTCTGTCCCATAAGATCCCTTTATTTTTATCTCCCTGATCCAAGGGATGTTTTTCCAGGCTGGGCTGTTCCCAGTCTCCTTGTGTTTCCTTGTGGAGCTGGTGATTCCCACAGTCCCGGGAGCTTTTCCTTGGTTTACATTTAATTAATTCACCACTGGAAGCATGTTCTCTGCCCCTTCGGATCCCGCATTCCTTTCTCTTGCCCACGAGGATCAGGAAAGCCAGGATATGGCTGCCCTGAGGGCTGGGAAGCAGGGGCCATCAGGGAATGGGACACTGGAGCCACATGCCCAAGGAGTTCCTAGATCCAGCCATGGATCTGTCTGCTCCAAACATCCACTTCACCTGGTGAACCTGGAATTGGAGTAGTTTGGGGATGTTCCCAATCATTTATCCGGCGTGGAGCTTGGCAGGATCCACGTGGAGTTCCCGTGCCAATGCCGAGGGACAGCTGGGAGGGAGACTGTGTGTTGGCTCCAGTGGTTTTCCAAACCTGGCGCCTCAGGGTTTGGAATTCCCCATTTTTCCCAGGGAAATCCGCTTTCTGGGTCATTATTTGGGGTCTCCTTGGAACATTCCTGCCCGTAGCAGATCCTCGGGGAGGTACAAAACCTTGGAGGGTCTCTCTGGATTTGCTCTTCACCTGGAATATGTCATTTGTATAGAAGAGTTGTATTTCTCTTACCTGGAAGGTTGAACATGGTGACTTTGGGGGAAAACCACCAGATTTTGGTAGTGGGAACATTCAGCACTTGTGTTGCGTCCCAGGAAAAGGGTTTTCTGTGGAAAGCCATGGATTTACAGCTCCAAACCCGGCGCATCCATGGGGCAAAACCAGCAGGATGGGCTTGAGGGGTGCCGGGCAGGAGGGGCTGCCAGACCCCCCCCAATTCCAGTGCCAAACCCCCCTTTTCTCACCCCGATCCTGGTGTGATTGCTCTCCCCAGCCTGGAATTGTGTCCCCGTTCAAGCGAGTGTTCCTGAAGGGGGAGAAGGGCCGGGATAAGAAGGCGCAGGAGAAGGTGACGGAGCGGCGGCCGCTGCACACGGTGGTGGTGGCGCTGCCCGACCGCGTGGAGCCCGACCTGCTGCTCCACGACTACATCGAGAAGGAAGTCAAGGTACCCACATCCTGCTCAGTGGGAATTCCTTCCTGATATCCCAGCTGGCGCTGGGAGCTCATTCCCCTTGTCCAAAGTCGCTCTCCAGCTCTCCTGAAGCCCCTTTAGGTACTGGGAGGGTGTTCCTAAGGTTTCTGTGGAGCTTCTTTTTTCTGCCCACATTCCCACCTCTCCTCACCCATCTCCAGGTTTTTCTTGGGGCATCTCCATGACTGATTCTGCCATGTCCAGGATTGTGTCCGTGCTGTGGTAATGGTTTGGCTCTTCTCTCCCAGTATTTAGGGCAGCTCACCTCCGTCCCAGGGTACCTGAACCCCTCCAGCCGCACGGAGATCCTGCACTTGATCGACAATGCCAAGGTGAGCACTCAGCTGCTCCAGGACTCCCAGCGGGCAGAAATCCAGGCTCACCAAGCTTCCTCGGGGCTGGGTCCTCCATCCTGCTGTTCCATGGTGGGAGGGAAAGCTGTTCCCAAAGGGGAAACACCCCTGGGAGGGCGGCAAGGGACTGGAAGGGATTCCCCAGAGAAGCTGTGGCTGTCCCATGCACTGGAGGGTTCCAGGCCGGGTTGGATGGGGAGCACATTGGGATAGTGGGAGGTGTCCCTGCCCATGGTAGGGACCTGGATAATCCTTAAGCTCCTTCCAACCCAAAGCATTCCATGACTAAATCCCTGTGTTCCAGAGAGCCCATCAGCTCCCGGGGCAGCTGACCCCGGAGCACGACGCCGTCATCAGCCTCTCTGCCTACAACATCAAACTGGTGTGGAGGGACGGGGAGGACCTGATCCTCAGGGTGCCCATCCACGACATCGCCTCCGTCTCCTACATCCGGGATGACTCCACTCACCTGGTTGTGCTCAAGACAGGTGAGTGGTGGCCATGGAGTTGGGATTGTTCCCCTGGGGGCCACCTGGGATGGTGGGAGATTTCCCTGCCCACGGCACGGGGTGGGGCTGGGTGGTCTTCAAAGTCTCTCCAACCCAAAGCATTCCCTGGGGATTCCATGACGCCTCATTCCCCGTCCTCAGCAGCTCTGTGCATGTCACACCTGCGTGGTTTGGGAACGGGGAGCTGGGGAGGGCTGAGCCAGGGATTTATCTGGTAACAAACCCCATGGATAGGCTGTGGAATGAAGGAATAAATGCCTCAGGGGCTGGAATTCTGGTGACGGAATTCTGAGCTATGAAAACAGCCAGACAGCTGTCAAAGCCAGCTCCAAAACAGAGGCTTTTCATCGCACTTTCCTGCTTCAGGGCTCTTCCTCACCTACAGGACCTCTTCCCATCCCCTCCCTGCCCTGCCTTTCCCTCACCTCTCCTCTCCCCTCAGCTCAGGATCCCGGGATCTCGCCGAGCCAGAGCCTGTGTGCCGAGGGCTCCAAGGCACTGACGTCGGGCTCGCTGTCGGAGAGCGCCGGGGGGCCCCTGGAGTCCTGCTGCCTGGTGGTCCTGGCCACGGAGAACAAGGTACGGCTCCCACGGCTCCATGGAAACCCTGGGAATGCCTCTGTGGGGGCTCGGAGTCACTGGGATTGCTGGGAGGCTTCTGGCTCTTGGATCATGGCGATGGTGGAGCCACAAACTCCATGGCAGCCAAGTACTGTGGTGTGTCCGGATCCTTCCCTGCTCCCATACCTCGTGGGACACACACAGGCCCAGATTTAGGGATGCCAGGTGTGGTTGGGCATTGCTGAAGCACCTGGAGAGGGGATCCTGATCCCTGTCCCAACCCTGGGACATGAGAGGGTCTCCAGGAGCTGTTCCCTTGGTCCCTGTTGGCCAGAGCCTTCTGCAGCAGCACAGAATCCCTGAGGACAATCCCACAATGGGGTTTTGCTGATCAGGATGTTTTCCCTGTGCTGACCTGGGAATTTGTTTCATCCAGTGTCTGGATCCAGGGATTCCAGTCCCGGCCTCTCTGATCTCCACTGAGGGTGGAGTTTCACTCCCCTCATTCCCAGCCCTGGCATTCGCTGGGGCACCCGCACCCCTCTGGGATGAGCCAAAACCCCAGGGAGCTGCATGGAGGAGCCTCAGCACGGAATGTGGGGGGCTCCTGGAGGGATGCTGGAGCATCCCAGCTCCCGCTGCCGGGGGGGGAAGAGGAACAGGGTTGGGATGCCGGGAGGGGGAGGGACCTCACTGTTCCCCCATCCCTGTGGGGGAACAACACCCATCCCACAGAGCCAAAGGGAGAGGGGGGGGAGGATCTCCCTCTGGGATCTGCCACGGCTCCCTGCTCGTTCCCAGGTGGGTGCCGAGGAGTTGTGCTCCCTGCTCAGCCAAGTCTTCCAGATCGTTTACACCGAGTCCACCATCGACTTCCTGGACCGCGCCATTTTCGACGGCGCCTCGACGCCGACGCGGCACCTGTCCCTGCACAGCGGTGCGTGCACCCTGCCACCCTCCAGCCTGCTCCCCACACCTCTCCGGGGCCAGAGGCAGCCACGGCCAGGGATGGCTGAGCTTGGAACAGCCTCAGAGACCCCCGAGCTCACCCAGCCCCCGGCACTGCCATGGCAACCACTGTATCCCCAAGTGCCACATCCACAGGGATGGGGACTCCACCCCTGCCCTGGGCATCCTGTCCCCATGCCTGAGCACCCTTCCTGTGAAGGAATCTTCCCGAGATCCAGCCTAAACCTCCCCTGGCACAACCTGAGGCTGTTTCCTCTCATCCTGTTGCTCATTCCTCGCGTCTCCCCTTCCGGCCAAGTCAGGAATTCCTTTGTGTCTCTTCTGGCTTGGGAAGTCACCGAGTTTGTGCCTCTCACATTCCATCTCCCAAATTTTTTCCCCTCCAGACGACTCTTCCACCAAAGTGGACGTGAAGGAGCCCTTCGAGGCGGACGCCAGCACTTTGTGAGTGATCCGTGGCCCCTGGAGCCGGGATTAACCCGGATCCGCTGCCGTTGGCACATCGGGAAGCTCAGCTGAGCCCAGCCAGGCCTCAGGGGGGTTGGCACAGATCCTGTCCAGGCCTGGATTGTTCTACCCTCAGCATTCCAGGGAGATTCACATCCACAGTGAGCAGTCCCTGTGTCAGCACAGTGCGGGGTTCAGCTGGAGCTGGGAGAAGGGTTTTCCCCAAAAACTTGTTATTTGGGAAACTTTCCCCTCCTGGGTCACTGGAAACATCAACAGTGTTTGTGGGGTGAAATCCTAATGCACAAACCATTGCTTAGCATGGAGGGGTGCTCTGGGAATAGCCAACGTAGAGGGATATTCAGGAATGTTTAACATGGAGGAATTATGAACGTTACTGAAAATTGCACATTTAAGCCCAAGTTACGGCATTTGGGGATTCTTCCCTGTGTTATTCCCAGTGAGGAAGCAGCCAGAGGGATAATTCCCCACGCAGGGCTCCATTGTCACTGTCACCAAAGCAGCACCCTGGGGTGCCCTCAGCAGCTGGGGGCTTCCAGAACCATGGAATACCCTGGGTTGGGAGGGACGCCAAGGATCAGAGTCCAACTCCTGGCCCTGCACAAGCCACCTGAAAATCCCATCCCTGCCACCACCCCGAGGAGCTCTGGAGGACTCACCCGTGGGCGGTGTCAGTTCCTTTGCAGACACTCTGGAGGCCGGGGACACGTCCCCCTCGTCCTTCTCGGCGCGCCCGTCCCCGCACGTGACCACGGCCAGCGAGAGCGAGCTCAGCACCACGGCCACCGAGCTGCTGCAGGACTACATGATGACGGTGGGATTGGGGATCGGGGATTTGGGGATTGGGGATCAGGCCCCGGGGTGAGGGATGGAGGTGGAGGAGCTGCCCATCCTCCTCCTTCCCAGCTAGACCGGGCTTGGAGGGCCTGGGATCATGGAATGGTTTGGGTGGGAAGGGGTTGTAAGGGTGATCCTATCCCAAGTTGCTCCAAACCCCATCCAGCTCTGGCCTTGGGCACTTCCAGGGATCCAGGGGCAGCCACAGCTTCTCTGGGAATTCCATTCCACTCCCTCACTACCCTCCCAGCCAAGAATTTCTTCCCCATATCCCATCTAAATCACCACTTTCCCAGTGGGAAGCCATTTCCTGTGTCCTGTCTCTCCATCCCTTGTCCCCAATCCCTCTCCAGCTCTCCTGGAGCCCCTTTAGGCCCTGCAAGGGGCTCGGAGCTCTCCCTGGAGCCTTCCCTTCTCCAGGGGAACATTCCCAGCTCTCCCAGCCCGGCTCCAGAGCAGAGGGGCTCCAGCCCTGGAGCAGCTCCGGGGTCTCCTCTTGGCTCTCTCCTTCTCCCACAGGAGCATCCCCCCGTTTTCCCATTCCCACTGTCCAAGTCCCCTCATGCCCCGAGACTCCACGAGTCACAGTCCCAGCGACCCCCACAGCTCACCCCAGCTTTCCCATCGGGTTCCTGGCCCTTCCAATGCCCTTCCCAAGCCTCCCAGCGCCCCTTCCCGAGGCGGGGGTGCCATGAGGGCCGTGTCCCCGCAGCTCCGCACGAAGCTGTCCTCACAGGAGATCCAGCAGTTTGCCATGCTGCTGCACGAGTACCGCAACGGGGCCTCCATCCACGAGTTCTGCATCAACCTCAAGCAGCTCTACGGGGACAGCAGGAAATTCCTGCTCCTGGGTGAGTGCTGGAATGGCTCCGGAGCCAGGAACGCGGAGCTGAGGGGTGGGAAGGGAGGGTGGGGGCACAGGGAGGCCTTGGGGTGCCACCAGGAGAGGAGGAGCATCCCAATCCAGCTCTCCTCATTCCTGAGGGCAGCTGGTGCATCCAGCCCAGCTCATCCCACAGCTTCAGTCTCTCCTTGGAGCTGTTCCCTGCTCCCGCCTGGCTGTGAAGCACCTGGGAGCCCCCTCCAGAGCCAGGCAACCAAATCCAGACCTGGGAACCTCTCCCAAACCCAGAAACATCCTCCAGAGCCAGGGAGTTCAATTCAGACCTGGAAATCTCCAGGCCAGGAAACCTCCCCCAGACCAGGGGTATTTAAACAACCTGGCCCCTAATACCCAGGAAAACAGGTCAGGAATACAAAATCCTCCCAGGACAGGAGCAGTGTCTGACCACACCTGGGGCCTCTCACCTGGCCTCTGGTGTCCAGGGAAAAGGAGTTGGGAATTTCAAACCCCCACAGGACAGGAGTGGTGTGTCTCATGTGGGCCCGCTGGCCCTTGGGGACGCTGAGGGGACAGGACAGATGTCCCTGATGGGACAAATTATTGGGATAAGCTCGGCAAAGCCGAGCGAGATGCCGGGTGAGGAATTAGATCGTTTGGAGCTCAGAAAATCCCACTTGAGCCGGATTTTGGCCTCAGTGAGCAGTGGCTGCAGGTCTCAGGTGTGAACAAATGAGGGGCCCTGGAGGTCCCCATCCCTCCCAGAGAGACTCCCGGGCCCTCCTGGAAGGCTCGGGAATGGCATCCAGGCGAGGGATCCCCACGGATACCTGTCCTTGGCGCTCTCCGTGCCGCCCTGAGCCGTGCCCGTGCTGTGTCCCGGCTCCAGGCCTGCGTCCCTTCATCCCGGAGAAGGACAGCCAGCACTTCGAGAACTTCCTGGAGACCATCGGGGTGAAGGACGGCCGCGGGATCATCACGGACAGCTTCGGCCGCTACCGGCGCTCCCTGGGCGCCGCCTCCGCCTCCAACGGCACCGGCGCCGCCGGCAGCTCTGACGAGCAGTCGGTGCCCTCGGAGGAGGACGAGTGGGACCGGATGATCTCCCACATCAGCAGCGACATCGAGGCCCTGGGCTGCAGCCTGGACCGGGACTCGTCCTGAGGGAGCCCGGGGATCGCAGCCGCTCCTGCCTGGAACTCGGGGCTGCCCTCGGGGGGGACCCTGGGACACGGAGTTACCCCAGGGGGAACGTGGGGCTGCCCCCCGTGGGGACGTGGAGCTGATCCCAGGGGGATCCTGGGACATGGAGCTGCCCCTGGAGGGACCCCAGGACACGGAGCTGCCCTCGGGGGGATCCCAGGACACGGAGCTGCCCTTGGAAGGGACGTGGAACACGGACATGCCCCTGGGAGACTCCGGAGCTGCCCTTGGAGGGGCCCGAGAACACCAACCTGTGCCCTCATGGAGATCCTGGAGCATGGAGCTGCCCTCGGAGGGATCCCAGACCCCTCCTGCAGGATTTGAGGCTCCAGCAGGGAGGCTGCACTGCCCCAGCCTCATTAACAGCTCCAGGGGCTCCAGCTGGGACTTGGGGACAGATCTGGATTTGGATTTTGGGGACAGATCTGCTCCCGAGCATCCCTGTCTGCTCCTCAGGGATGTCCTGAGCGTTGGGATCTGTTCCCAAGGGGCTGGAGCCGCTCTCCCCGCCCCCAGTTTACAGTTTGCACAGCGGGTCCCCCAGAACTGCCCCCACAATGAAGTTTTGCCACAATGTGAATCTTTCCACCCTCTCCTCCGTGGTGTTGGAACCTTCCTGAGCATTCCAGCTCCCCCAGTCCGGGATTCCCCACAGTCACTGCAGGAGCTTGGCAGGACCCCCCCCTTTATCTGTATCCCCTGGGGGGCTCCCACCCCGAGCGGGGTCCCCACATGGGGGCTTGGGGGGTCCCCCCAGTTTCCCCACAGCCACACCCAGGGGGTTCTGTCCCCTCCCCTATCCCCCCTCTGGAGCCAGACGCTGACTCAGCAGTTTGGGGATCCAGCACATTCCAGAGGCCTCGGCCCCAAATCCCCCCCAGCCCCCGTAACCCCTCTGCCCCCCAGCACTGCCCCACTTGCCACTGCCCACACTGGGGCGTCCCCCCACACCCTGACCCCACTGCTGTCTCCCCTTATCCTTCCTGGTGACCCCCCACTTCTCCCAGGGGTCTCCCAACCCCTCCTCCCTCTGGAATTCAGGTGTCCCGGGAGCTGAGGCACCCCCAGGGACTCACCTGGAGGACACAGCAGGGAGTGTCCCCTCCCACAGCCCTTCCCATTCCATCACCAGGAAAACGGAGAGCAGGAGGGGGTCCCTGGCACACCTGGGATTTGGGGATGCAGCTCCCTCCCTTCCCAGAACTTGGAGCTGGGGGACTTCAATCCCATCCCCCAAATCAGGAGGGGAGGGGGTGTCCCTGATCCCCAGTGACGCTGGGAGCACCCTGGGGCACTGCCTCTCCCCCAAAACTCGTCCTTCCACCTCCCCCATCCCAGTGACACCCCCAGGTGCTGCCCCCCATCCCACTGCTGGGAAAGGGGCTCCCCAACCTCCCGAAATCAGGCCTGGGAGGCAAAGTGCGATCCAAGGGGTGCAGGAGGCCTTTATTGAGCAGTCCAGCGGGCCAGGAGGAGGATGGAGGGCAGGAGGAAGGATTTGGGGGGGAACTCTGTGCATCTATACAGGGGGCCAGGACACCCCCGGCCGCTACATGGTCAGTTCCTGCGGGAGAGAGCAGAGTCAGGAATTCCGGGGTCACCCCCAATTCCCACCGGGAAAAAGGGGGGCAGAATCACAGCCCCAGTTCCCGCTGGGAATGTCGGGGTCGCAGCCCCCCACTCACCATGATGGCGTTGACGATGTCGTTGTTGTTGTGCCGCAGCGCCCGCACGGCCTTGGGCCGGGACACGTTGGCCTGGGCCATCACCAGCTCGATGTCCCGCACCTCCAGCCCCGTCTCGTCCACCTGGGGAGGGGGCACAAAGCTGCCAAACCCCCCCCGGGGCACACACCCAGCCCTGAGCCCCACGGACCCCTCTGCACCCCCTCCCTGCCCACAAAACCTGTGCCTGAGCCATGCCCAGCTCAGCACCCTGCACCTCCAGCCCCGTCCCATCCATCCCAGGGGTCACAGCAGTGCCACCCCCACGGGGGCGCTCGGAGCCCCCCAGCACTGACCTCCTCCTCCTCCTCGCTCTCCTCCTTGATGGCCAGGGCAGGCGCAGCATCCGTCACGAGAGCCGAGTGCTCCAGGGGCACCTTGAACTTCTCAGCCGCCGCCTTGTGCACTTGCTGGGACAGGTCCTCGATCTGGGGGGGGACATGGGGTCAGCACAGCCGCCCCCGAGCCGGGGCCTCCCCCCCCCCCGAAGCCCCCCGAGCCCACCTTGGCCTCCCCGAAGACGATGTAGATGTCGGAGGCGGGGCTCTTGAAGACGTCGGGTTTGGAGATGACGAACAGGATGTTCTTGGATTTGCGGATGGTGATGCGGGTGACGCCGTGGATCTGCCGCAGCCCCAGCTTGGACATGGCCTGGGGGGCCGGGGGCCGCAGGGTGAGCCCTGCCCCCTGGCACGGCAGCCCAGAGGGGGATCCGGCCCCACACAGCACCCCAAATCCCCGGGATAACAGGGACACCAGAGGTGGGGGATGTTGTCTCAGCAGGACCAGGATGGGCCCCCCCAGCCCCATCCCAGCGTGACCCAGAGACCCCCCAGAGTGGGGACCTGACCCCTCAACACCCCAAAACTGATTCCCCCAAACCCCAGGGTGGGACAGAGACCCCCAGGGCTGGGACACCCCCACGTGACCTGTGGGCCCCTCAGAGTGGGGACCTGACTCCTCAACACCCCAGGACTGACCCCTCCCCGAGCCCTGGGATGGGATGGGACAATGACCCCAAACCCTGTGGAGCACCCCCAGCCCCCCAGGGACCCCCCCTTCTTCACCTTCCGCGCCTTCTTCTCGCTGCGGCTCTGCTTGGCTTTGCTGAGCGGTTCCTCTCCGGGGCCCAGGGCGTGGCCGAGGGGCACCTGCCGAGAGGGGAGGGGGTGAGCAGGGCGCCCACACCCCGGGGGGACCCCACCACCACCACCCCTGATCCCCCAAAACCCCACCTGGGGCTGGGCAGGGGGTGGCTCCGAGCCCTCGGGCTCCTCCAGCTCCGGGATGGACTCGTCGTTGCTCTCGGACTCGTTCCCAGACCCTGCGCAGAGTTGGGGGGGGGTGAGAGGGGCTCCCCGGACCCCCCAAAGGCGGGGGTACCCCACGGGACCCCCCCTCACCTCGGTGGTTGGGCTGGCAGCGCTGGGGGGCCGGGGGGGGCTGGAGGGCCTCAGCCTCGCTGGACGAGCTCGACTCCGACTGCAGAGACCCCCGAGGGGGGGCCCGGCCCCCTCCAGCCCCTGGGCCCCCTGCCCGGCCCCGGGGCTCCGGCTCCTTCTGCGGGGAGGGCTGAGGGGCTGTGAGGGCAGAGGGGCTGAGCTGGGGGCTCCCCAAAACCCCTCTGGGGGCTCAGCCCCTCCTGCTCACCCCCATCACCCCCCCCCCGGCACCCCCCAGCCCCCCCGGGTGCCCACCCTGCTCCCGCGCAACACCCCATGGCAAGGTGGGGGGGCTGAGCTGGTGGTGCCCCCCAAAAAACCCCTCCATCTGGCTGAACCCACCCAGGGACCCCCCAAAGTCCCCCCACGGGCAGTGCCCACCCCGGTCTCACAGGCACGGGGGCTTTGGGGGCTCTCTTACCTTCGAGGTGCTTCCTGGAGAGGGGCAGCCCCGGGGGGAGCTCCTGGCTGGAGGGGGCCCGGGGGGGGCTCGGGGCGGCGGGAGGAGGCACTTGGCTGAGTTTGGGGGGCGCAGGGCGGGGGGGCTCGGGAGGGGGCCCCGGCTGAGCCCCCGCAGCGGGCAGGGGGCCGGGCGCGACCCCCGCCACGGCCTCCTCTTCCTCCTGCTGCTCGGGGGGGGCCGCGGGCGGGCCGGGGGGACCTGGGGGGACTTTGGCATCGGTGCCCCTTGCAGCGTGGCCGGGGGGCTCAGGGCCCGGCCGGGGGGTGGGGGGCTCTGGCAGGGCGGGGGGCAGGGCCCCCGAGGCCCCCCCGAGCGGGGCGGTGACCCCCGGCCCGGCCCCGCGCCCCGAAAAGGCACCGGGTGGTGGGAGCAGCTCGGGGCGGGCCGGGGGGGTCCCCACAAACACCTCCCGCTCCGAGGCCGTGAACTGCGGCGAGGGGGGCGCGGGGGCCGCATCCTCATCCTCTTCTTTCTCTTCCTCCTCCTCCTCCTCGGGCTGTCCGCGGGGCCCGGCGGGGCGCGGGGGGGTCTCTCCGGCGCTGCCCTCGGGGGCGCTGACGAAGCTGGAGGCGGTGCGGGAGCGCGGCGTGTCCGGCGGCTCCGGGGACAAAGCCTCGGGCGAGGCGGTGGCTGCGTCCCCCGACTCCTCAGGGACGGCCCCGGGGGGCTGCGACAGGGGACCCGGGGGGGCAGCCGGGGACTCGTGGGGTGGGGCCGCCCCGGCTGCCAGCGCCACGGGGGACACGGCCCGGGGAGGGGGACACGGGGCAGGGACAGCGGCCGGGGGGCTGGGGGTCACCAGGTCGGTGGCCATGGTGTCCACTGGGCTGGGGGTCACCACGTCAGTGGTCACAGTGGCCATCTCATCGTGGTGAGTTGGTATCACCGATGTCACTGGTTTGGTATCCGTGGTGTCCAGCACGCTCGGGGTCACTGGGGCGGTGTCCGTGGTGTCCGCCAGGGTGGGTGTCACCGATGTGACCAGGTCGATGGCCGCAGCGTCCCTCTCATCCAGGGGTGGTGGCGTCACTGGTGTCACCAGGCTGGTGGCCGCGGTGGCCATCAGGGTGGGTGTCACTGATGCCACCAAGTCAATGGCCACAGCATCCTTCAGGGTGGGTGTCACTGGTGTCACCCGGACAGTGTCCACAACTTCCATCTTGTCCAGCAGGCTGGGTGTCACCGGTGTCACCAGGTCAGTGGCCATGATGTCCAGCTCATGTGATGGGCTTGGTGTCACTGGTGTCAGCAGGCTGGTGGCCAAAGTGTCCGGCTCATCTGGGGGGCTGGGCGTCACCAGTGGGCTTGGTGTCACCAGGTCAGTGGCCATGGTGTCCAGCTCATCTGGTGGGCTTGGTGTCACCAGGTCAGTGGCCACAGTGTCCGGCTCATCTGGTGGGCTTGCTGTCACTGGTGTCACCAGGTCAGTGGCCACGGTGTCCAGCTCATCTGGTGGGCTTGCTGTCACTGGTGTCACCAGGTCAGTGGCCACGGTGTCCAGCTCATCTGGGGGGCTTGGTGTCACTGGTGTCACCAGGCTGGTGGCCACGGTGTCCGGCTCATCTGGGGGGCTTGGTGTCACCAGGCTGGTGGCCACGGTGTCCGGCTCATCTGGGGGGCTTGGTGTCACCAGTGTTACCACATCAGGGGCTGCAGCATCTGACGGGCTGGGTGCCACGAGGCTGGTGTCTGTGCTGTCCATCAGGCTGGGGGTCACCACCCCAGCATCTGCAGTGTCCGGCTCATCCAGTGGGGTCAGTGTCCCTGGTGTCACCATGTCAGTGGCCACAGTGTCCGGCTCATCAGGCGGGCTGGGAGTCACTGGGCTGGTGGCTGCAGTGTCCATCTCATCCAGTGGGGTTGGTATCACTGGTGTCACCAGGTCAGTGTCCACTGTGTCCATCAGGCTGGGTGTCACCACATCATTGGCCGCAGTGCCCATCTCATCCAGGGGGGTCGGTGTTGCTGTCCCCAAGCCGGGCGCCGCAGAGTCCAGCTCGCTGTGGCCATCAGCAGCCCCAGTGCTGAGCTCAAGCTCATTCTCACCATCACTGTCACCCCCGGGGCCGTCCTGGGGCTCCCCATTGGCCCCCCCCAGCCGGTGGCTCTGGGGGTCCCCGGCACAGAGCGCGGGGGGCCGGGGGACAGGGCCAGTCACTGCCAGCTCCGGGCAAGCTCCCTGTGCCAGCGCCGCTCCAGAACCTTCTGTCGCTGCCACCTCCTCGGGGGGCTCCGGCGAGGGCCACGTCCCCGTGATGGCGGCAACGGCGTCGCCGTCCAGCTCCGCGTCCCCTCCGGGGGGTGCCGGGGGTGTCCCCGAGGCTCCGGGAGCCGTGTCCTGGCCGGGGGGGTGGCACGGGGACCCGGCACGGAGGTGGAGCTCGACGCCGGCGGGGCCGGGGGGTGCCGGGGGGGTGCCCGGAGGGGTCCCCGTGTCCCCCGCGTGCCGCTCGGTGCCGTAGAGCCGCTCGTCCTCGTCCCCGTCGTAGGCGGCCGAGTCCGAGGAGGCGTCGGTGTCATCGCGGAAGGCGAAGGCCTCGTCGCCGCCCTCGGGGATGGAGCTCTCGGACAGCGAGCGCAGGAAGGACGCCGAGGTGCTGCCTTCGTCCTCCTCCTCCTCCTCCTCCTCGGCGGGGGCCCGGGGCGAGATCTCCACGGCCTCGGCCTGGAAGAGGAGGCTGCCGCGGAACGGGAGCAGCGCCGCCGGGATCAGCCCCGAGCCCTCGTCCTCATCCTCCTCCTCCTCCTCCGGCGTCTGCCCATCCTCATCATCATCATCCTCGTCGTCCGCACAGCCCGGCGGGGCGAAGGGACCGTCCTCGTCATCATCATCATCCTCCTCCTCGGGGGACAGTGGGGGGAAGGCCGGGGGGTCCCCCAGGCCGGGGGGCAGCGCCAGGGCCCCCCCCAGACCTTCAACCTCGCCCTCAGCCTCGCCCAGGCCTTCGGCCTCGGCCGCCAGGTTGGGCGAGCAGGACGGGGAGGTGCTGGCCGTGCCCGAGGAGCCCCAGCTACCGCCCTCGGCCGTCATGTAGGACCCCGAGGGGGACGTGGGGGGCGAGCACAGCCCCTCGCTGTCCCCGTCCGTCGGCTCCTCGGGGGGCGGCGGCCGCGCCCCCCCGGCCCGCACCGGCGTCGAGGGGGCCGTGAAGAATAGCTCGGGGTCCAGCGCGGGGGGGCGGCCCGGGGGGAGCTCCTTGGGGGGCGCGGGGAAGGGGCAAGGCACGGGGGCCCCCCCCCGCGGCTCGGGCGGGGGGCAGCGCGTCTCCTCCCCCATCACGATGCGGGTGTCCAGCGGGTCCGCGGGCGGGGGCGGCCGGCAGGGAGAGCCGGGGGGGGCGGCGGCGGCGGGGCCGGGGTCACAGCTGGCCCCCTCGGGCGGGGGGCGAGCCTCCTCCTTGGCCGGCATCGGCGGGGGAGTCGCGGGCATCGGCGGGGGGGCTGCGGAGAGAGGGGACACCCCTGAGTGCCGCAGCCCCCCCAGGGGCACCAACAGCCCCCCATCCCCAAACCCCTCTCTGAGGGGAGCACGCTGCAGCCGCATCAAGGCCAACCCAGACCCCTCCTCACGCACAGAGCCCCCATGGGGTAGAGGGCGGAGGGCGCACCCCTCTCACAGCCCCCCCCCCCCCGCCGAGTTTGGGGGTGCGCAGCCCTGCACTGCCCCCCCCTACCCCAAAAAACACCCGGGACACCCCCCCCCTCCATCACCTGGGCCCCTCCCTCCGCTACCTGAGCCCCCGGGGGATGGATCCATGGGGCGGGAGCGCTCGGACCCGCGGTCACCCCCGGCCCCTCCTGCAGCACCGACCCCCCCCCGACCCCCCCAACCTTATACAGGGGCGGGGGCGGGGCCGGCGCGGGGGGAGCCGGGAGGGGGCGGGGCCTCGGGGGGGTGTTTGCGGGGCAGGTGCCGCTACCCCCCCCCAAAGTCTGAAATGGTTCAGTCCAGCGCACAACCCCCCCCCCCCCCCCACCACGTGCTGGGGACCCCTGGAAGGCTCATGGAGGGGGGGTCCCATCCCCCCTCCCACCCCTGGTGCCGTTTTGGGGGTGACTCTGCCCTGTAATGAGTGGGGGCTGCTGGGACCCCCCCTTAATTCAGCGTTTCCGTTCCCGGCCGCGGCCGCCCCACACCTTGGGGGGTGTTTTGGGGTCCCCTCTGCTCACCCTGGAGGGCACACCCTGACCCCCCCCCCCGTACAAACCGGACCCTCACCCCCTTTCCCGGGACCCCCAGACCCGGCTCTGAGGCACAGGGGGAGGGTGAGGCCGGGGTGTGTCCCCCTCCTTGGCCGCGCTGCCCCCAGCCCCTCAGGACCCCGGGGATTTCTCCCGGCTGTCCCCAGCCCCCCCCGACACGTGGCAGGGGCCCCCCAGGGACAGCGGTGTGGGGTGACCTTGGGCTGTGCCTCAGTTTCCCACCCCGGGGGTGCGATGGTGCTGGGAGTGGGGCGAGGCTGAGCCCCCCCAGTCCCACCAGCACCTCCCAGTCCGGGGGGGCGCAACCCGATACCGACCCCCGCTGGGGCTCCTGGGGGTGCGGGGGTGACCCCGAAGCGGGGTCCCCAAAGCCCCCGTGCCCCGCCCCGGGGTGGGTTGTGCCGGGCCGGAGCCCCCCGGTTGTGCCGGGCTCGGGGCCCCGGGCGGTGGCGGCTGCCGAGAGTCGCGGCCGGGCCGCGTCCTCCCGCTCCATCCTCATCCTCCGGCTCCGTCATTCCCGCTCTGTCCCTCATTCCCCCGCTCCATCCTCATCCTCCGGCTCTGCCCTTCATCCCCCGGCTCCATCCCCATCCCTCCTGCTCTGTCTTCCATCGCTCCCGCTCCATCCTCATCCTCCGGCTCCATCATTGCGCCTCTGTCCTTCATCCCCCACCTCGATCCTCCTTCCTTCCACTCCATCCTCATCCTCCCTCCCTGCTCCGTCCTTCATCCCCCTGCTCCATCCTCAGCCCTCCATCGCTCCCGCTCTGCCTTTCATCGCTCCATCTCCATCCCGATGGCCCTGGCTCCCTCCTCCCTGCTCCTTCCTTCATCCCCCTGCTCCATCCCCCTGCTCCATCCTCATCCTCCTGCTCCGTCCTTTCCGCTCCGTCCTTCATCCTTCCGGCTCCGTCCTTCATCCCCCTGCTCCATCCTCATCGCCCCGTTCCATTCCCATTCTCCGGCTCCATCCCCCCGCTCCGTCTTTCATCCCTCCATCCCGCACCTCCCATCCCTCCTCTTCCATTCTTCCTCGCTCCCTCCTCACCTCCCCGTCTCTCCCGCTCCCTCCTCATCCTCCCGCTCCATCCGCGCCCCCCCCCGCGCCCCCCCGGCCTCACCTGCCTCCGCTCCCTCCGGCATCCCGTTCTCCTTCTCCGATCCGCCCCCCCCGGCGGGTTCCAGGGATTCTCCGGGCTCGGCGCTGCCCGCGGCCCCCCCCGGCCCGGCCCCCCCCGCTCCCCCCGCTCGGCTCGGCCGGGCGGACGCGGCTGCGGCGGCGGCGCCGGAGCATCAGCGGGGCTGGGGCGGGGGCGGGGGGGCGCGGGGGGGCCCGGCCCGGCTGATGTCAGCGGGAATCGCGTCCCGCCCGGCCCCGGCTCTGTCGCGATAGAGGGTTTGTGCCGGAGGGCGCGGGGCGGGCGCGGGGCGCTGCGGCGGGGGGGGGCCCGGGCCCACCCAGCGCTTGCATCAGCTCCGGGGGGGGGGCGAGAGGGCGGGGCCCGGCCTCAGTTTCCCCCACTTTGTCCCTCAAAAAAGGGGGATGAGCATCCCGCGGTGTCCTGGGGGGAACCGGGGAGGGGGGCACGGGGCGGAGCCCCCCCAAAAGCGTCTGCGCGGGTGTGGTGACACCAGAGATGGGGGCGCGGAGGGGGGGCCCGGCCTCATTGTCCCCTCCCGGAGCGGGACTTTGTCCCTTAAAAACGGGGAATAAGCATCCCGAGGTGCCCTGGCTGGATCGCGGCGGGGGGAACCCAGGGCGGAGCCCCCCCAAAAGCGTCTGCGCGGGTGCGGTGACCCCGGCGGGGGGAGGGAAGGAGCCGCGCGTCCCCCCCCGCGTGTCCCCGGAGCACCGGGGGTGCAGGCTGAGGGCGGGCATTGTCCCCCCCCGGGCTGGCCGTGCCCGCGCTGCCGGTGCCAGGCACAGCCCCGAGCGGTGACTCAGCAGCTCCCGGCCCCGCCGCGCCCCCCCCGGCACCGTGTGCCCCCCCCGGCACCGTGTGCCCCCCAGCCGGGCCGTGCCCCCCTCCCGGGGGGGCCGCAGGGGTCGCGGGGCCAGGTGGCCGCTAATCCGCCCCCAAAGCCCCTCCCGGCCCCGGTGCGTCACCCCCGGGGCTGTCCTGAGCCACCCGGTGTCCCCCCGACCCCGCTGCGGGGACCCGCGGCCTGAGGGACACGGGGGACACCGTGGGGGCTCCGGCCGGGATGTGACCCCCCCTCCCTCCCAGACAGAGACACCCCCAAACCGCGGGGTCTCCGCTGCCCGCTGCTCCCCAGCCCCACTCCCTGTCCCCGTCCCCTCCGGGGACAATCCCGGGATAATCGGGAATAAAGGCCGGTGGCTCCTGATCCCGATCCCGGCTCAGACCGGCGGCCCCGGGCACAGGGCTGGGGGCACGGGAGGCGCGGGCACAGCCACGTGCCACCAACGCCGATGGCACCGGCCCCGCCTCACCCAGCCCCGGTGTCACCCAGCCCCGAGGGCTCCCATTGCCACTGTCACCCTGCACTGATGGCACCCGGCCCCAGAGTCACCTGTCCCTGAGATCTCCCGGCCCCAAGGTCACCCAGCCCCAATGTCACCCAGTCCCAATGTCACCCAGCCCCAGTGCCACCCCATCCCAATGTCACCCAGCCCCAATGCTGCCTGGCCATGATGCCAACCAGCCCCCGTGTCACCCACTCTAGATGTCACCCCGTGCCAATGACACCTGGCACCGATGTCACCCAGCTCCAACTGCACCTGGCACTGACGGCAACCATCCCCAATGTCCCCAGTGCCACCCATCCCAATGTCCCCAGTGCCACCCATCCCAACGTCATGTCCCAAATGCCACCCATCCCAATGTTCCCAATGCCACCCATCCCAATGTCCCCAATGCCACCCATCCCCAATGTCATGTCCCCAATGCCACCCATCCCAATGCTCCCAATGTCCCCAATGCCACCCATCCCAATGTCCCCAATGTTCCCAATGCCACCCATCCCAACGTCATGTCCCAAATGCCACCCATCCCAATGTTCCCAATGTCCCCAATGTCCCCAATGTTCCCAATGCCACCCATCCCAACGTCATGTCCCAAATGCCACCCATCCCCAACGTTAGCCATCCCCAGTGTCACCTGTCCCCTGTGCCACCATGCCCAGCCACCGTCCCTGTACAGTTTTGGGTTTATTTGAACCATTTTGGACACAGAACAGCAAGGCTGGAGCCACGTGGGGACACGGGAACCTCGCTGTGGTGACGTGGCCACCTGGGCTCAGCAGCTGGGCCACCTTGGCGTGGTGACCTGGTCACATTGGCACAGGGATGTGGCCAGCTGGGTGAGGTGAGGCCACGTGGGTGCGTTAGGTGGCCGTGTCAGTGGCTGTGTCACCTGCCGTGTCGCTGGCCAGGGCCTTGGCCACCTTGTCCTTGAGGTAGGCCACACGCTGCCGCTCCAGCTTCAGCTCCAGGAACTCGTAGTGGGGCACCTGCAGGGGGACGGGCACGTGGCAGTGGCCCAGGGGGTCCCAGCCGTGTCCCCTCCTGTCCTGGCCCTGGCTGTCCCCTGGCACCCACCCGGGAGGGTCCCAACACCCATCTGGGGTCCCGATGCCCACCCAGGTGTGACAGGGACACTGCCAGGGGAGTGACGGTGACACCAGGGGCTGACAGTGACTGTGGGGGGTGACACGTGGCTGTCACACTCCCCCCCGGGCTATAATTACCCCCAGGGGTTAATCCTGGATGACCCCACAAGATCAGCTCGTCTGTGTCACCTCCCCGTCACCTCTGTCCTCCCCCGGCACCTGGCAGGTGGCCCGGGGGGATCACGGTGGCTCATCCCTGCTGAGCCCCGGGCTGGGGGGAGCTGGCAGCCCCCCAGGAGGGGTCAGTGCCGCCATCCCGATGGAGCCAGCTGTGCCCAGCTGTGCCGGGGGGGACGGTGGCACCCGGCTGGTGGCACCGGGGTGGCCACAGGCACGGGGAGCGCCCCTGGGCTGAGCACAGGTGAGGCCACACCCCAGTCCTGGGGGCACCTCACACGATTGGGGCTGGGCTCTGCTCCCAAGAGGGAGGTTCAGGTGGGATTTTGGGAGTACTTGGGGAATATTTTGGGAATATGTCTCCTGGAAAGGGCTGGGAGGGCTCAAGTGCCACGTGGATGTTTCACCCAGGGTCAGGGTCAGTGGTGGCCCTGGTGGTGTTGGGAACACCCAGGCGGCCTCAGGGGTCCCCGGGGTGTTTCCCAGCCCCCCCCCCCCCATCCAGAATGCCGGCATTCCAAGCCCTTCCCCCCCGGAATTCCAGCATTCCCAGCGCTCACCTCAGCCAGCAGGAACCCGGCCGCCCGCAGGTGCCTGCGGGCCATGGAGCCCCGGCCCAGCAGCTCCCGGCCCCGCGAGCTGAACTGCGGGAACTCCCAGCGCAGCACGGCCACCCTGGGGACACGGGGACAGGGGGCTGAGCACGGGCAGCGCCCCGAGCCCGCAGAGCCCAGCCCTGCCTGAGCTGTGCCCCTCCTACCGCCTCCTGGCCCCCTCCTCTGCCCATCCTGCCCCCTTCTTGTCCCCATCCCATGTCCCCTCCTCTTCCTCTCCCCCTCCTGCCACCTTGTCTCCCCCACTGACCATTTCTATCCCCCCTCCTCATCCCCTCCCTGTCCCTGTGCAGTCTCCCCTGATCCCCCACCTCGGGGGACCCTCCTGTCCCCACCCACCTCCTGGCCCCGGGGGGCAGCGGCTTTGTCCCCTCGGAGTGGGGCAGGTGGGGGGCAGTGAAGTCCCTCACGGGCAGAGGTTTGTTGTCACTGTCCAGCACCGCCTCGGCATCTGTGGGGACAGAGGGGACACGAGGGCTCAGAGCCAGCCAGGGGCTCTCCTGAGCCCACCCCAGGAAGGGCAGGTGTCCGTGGGGATCCGTCAGCCCAGGTCCCACGGGAGGGGACAGGGACACGCGGAGCACGGGGGTTGCTGTGGCAGCCGGTGGCCGGTCCCCGACACTGGGGGACAGGGACCGAATTTGACTGGGCTGCAAGGGGCTGCATGGGGGAAGCAGGGGAAGGTGACAGGGTGGGAGACAGGGCTGGAGGGTCACAGGGGAAAGGGACAGGGCAGTGGGTACCTGGGGGGTGCCCAAGGAAGGTGACAGGGGAAGGTGACGCAGCTCTGAGTGCCTGGGAATGCCTGGAGCTGGGGGGTGACAGGTGAAGGTGACAGAGCTGAGGGGTGACAGGGCTGGGGGTCACAGGGGAAGGTAGCAGGGGTGGGGGGTGCCAGGGCCGGGGGAGGCAGTGGAAGGAGCCCAGGCAGGTGGCAGTGGGGGCACTCACCGATGTCCCAGCCGTACGCGGTGCTCACGTCGTGCCGGACGAGGTCAGGGCCCCCCAGCGCCCCCGGCAGCGCCTCCCGCAGCGCCCGCTGCAGGGGGGTGGCCTTCTCCCTGTCCTTGTCCTTGTCCCCGTCCCCCCCCAGCACCTCGGCGGGCAGGAAGGGCCCCTGGTAGCCCGGGGCCTCCAGCCTGGCCGCGGCGTTGATGTGCAGCAGCTTCAGCCACGAGCTCCGTGCCCGCAGGGAGGTGTCACCTGTGGGATGCGTGGGGATGAGCTCAGGCGGCACCCACGGGACACAGGAATGGCCCCAGGGGATGTTCAGGTGGGATCTGGGGAATGCTGCCCCTCGAAGGGCCTGTCCAGCCCCGGGGGGTTTAACAGCCATGTGGATGCAACACCGGGGATGTCGTTTGTGTCCCCAGAGCCGCAGGAACAGGGGAGCTCCAGCAGCAGCTGAGCGGCCCCTGCCGGCCCCAGGCATTCCCAGATTCCCTGTCTCCGGTGGGATCCGCCCCCCGGGTCCCAGGGGAGGGGACACGGGGCACGCGGCCGCGGAGGTCGCTGTGGCAGCCGGTGGCCGGTCCCTGCCATGGAGGGGCAGGGACCGAATTTGACTGGGCTGCACCTGCCCAGCGCTGGTCACAGGTGGCCCCAGGCCACCCCCGGGGCCGGAGCTCCCGTCCCATCCCCGATCCAGCGCGGGGCTTGGCTGGTCCGGTCCCGCTGTCCGGGGCTCACCTTGGAGGCGGGCCTGGAAGTCCGAGGACAGCACCTGGTGCAGGTAGGGGGGCCGGGCCTGCTGCAGGACACACAGTGACCACACCACGTCCGTCAGCAGGTGAATGTCCAGCTGCTGCTCCTGCCCCTGCAGCTGCTCGTGGACCTGGGATGGGAGTCGAGCTTGACCAGCCGCACTGGCGTCCCCAATGTCCCCCAGGGGAGGCTGCAGGGTCCCTCTCAAGCGATCCCGTGGCCCCTCGCTCCATGGATCCGGCCATCCAACGGCCCATTTCCCATGGGAATGTGCCAGGGGAACACCTGAGCTCCAGGGCAGGTGACAGCTGCGGGGGGGTTATATGGAGGGGGCTCCGGGGCCTCTCCCGGTGCCAAAAGTGGGAGCTGGGCGGGATTTGGGACACCAGGACATGGGAAAACGGGGAATTGGGGTGGCTTTGGGGAAGGGATCTGTAGCTGTGGGAGGTCTCTGAGGTCCCTCCCCACCCAGACCACTCAGGAATTCCATGATTCCAAGGACGTCACCATGGAGAAGAATTCCTCGCTGGAGCTGGGCTGGAAGTTGAGGCGGGCAAAGGACACGAGGATCCCGCACAGCTGGGTGATGGTCAGCTTCTGCGTGTTATCCAGGGAATACTGCGGGAAAAACGGGAATTTGGGGCTGTCCAGAACAGGGACGGGAGGGAGAGGTTGGACACATCAGCCAGAGACACCTCCCAGGTGGGAAAATGAGAGCGAGGGAATCTTGGGATTTTATCCAGGTCCGAGGGGAAGCTCTGAAATACCCCAGTATGGACTGGAAAGAGCAGGGGGATGAGTTCGGAAGAAACTGGGAAAGAACTGGGGAAGCTGGGACAAGAGCAGCAAGGAAAAGGTGGGAACCATCAGCAGGGACCATGTCCTAGGCGGGACACCACGTGTGATGGATCCCTGGGATATCAGGGATCCAGCTAAGGGGGAGTGCTGGAATATCTCTGTCTGGATGGGGGAGTGAGAAGAGATGAACTGGGAGTGAGCTGGGATGTAACTGGGACTGGATCAGCAGCAGCACTCGTGGCTGGAGGCTCTGGATCGAGCCAAATCCAGAGGAAAATGATCCCCGATTCCCACTGGGAAATGGTGACAGAGCTCGGACAGCTGAGGGGCCCTCACTGCCACCCCCTCCCAGGTGACAGCAGCGACCGCTGAGGGGAACCTGCTCTCCCCAGCTCCTGCTGGGAAAGGTGACGACACCCCCTGGACAGGAGAGCGTGCCCTGCCTGCCCCAGGGCCAGGTGAGACCCCCCCTTGTCCCCCCAGGGCCAGGTGAGACCCCCCCTTGTCCCCCCAGGGCTCACCTGAGCGATGGCCTCGGCGAGGGGCCGGCTGAGCCAGCGCAGGCTGGCGAAGGAGCGGGCACAGCGCGACACCTGAGCCGGGCTCAGGGTGCCCAGGTGGGGCTGCAGCTCCAGGGACAGGCGGTGCAGCACCTGCGGCTGCTGGAAGTTCAGCTTACCTGTGCCAAGGGGGGGACAGCTCAGCACTGGGGGCTCCGAGCACCACCCCTGTGCCCCCCACACCACAGGGGACAGCTGGGAATGTCATTGGCACAGGGAAGGCTCCAGGGACACCTCAGAGCCCTCCCAGTGCCTAAAGGGGCTCCAGGTGAGCTGGGAGGGGGAATCTGGGGACACCCGTAGTGATGGAATGGCCTCACACTGAGCTCCCAGGGGTTTGGGACACCTGGAATGACAGGGCACCTGGAATGGCCTCCTGGGTGACCTGGGTGCCGTACTGGGAGCACGGAGGTGACCTGCAATGCCCTGCCCCTCTGCTCCCACCCTAGCACTGGGATAACCCCCTGGGGAAGAGATGCTCGGGCTCCCCTGGATTCCCTCACCCCACCCGGCGGCAAGAGGAAAGGTTTGGGACCTCAAAGACCTGGCCAGGCCCCACTGCCCGCCCAGGCAACTCCCAGCCCCGGGACAGCGATGCCGACCCATGGATTTGTCCCCGGTCCCCTCCAGGTGCCCCCCGGCAGCCCGGCTGCACTCACTGTAGGCAAAGAGCAGGTCGGTGAGCACGGGCAGGGGCAGCTCGGCGGGTTTCTGCAGCAGGTGGTAGGACAGGGCCCGCAGCAGGGGCACGCAGCGCCGCTGCTGCAGCGCCAGTGCCAGCGCCACCCGCCGCAGCTCGTCGGGGTCAAACTGCTCCGCCAGCTCCAGGGCCTGGCACGGGGACAGGGGATAGGGACTGAGCTCTGCCAGCTCCAGAGCCTGGCACAGGGCACAACTGAGACAGAGGACAGGGACTGAACTGCCCTGCCAGCTCCAGGGCCTGGCACAGGGCACGGATGAGACAAAGGACAGGGACTGAACTGCCCTGCCAGCTCCAGGGCCTGGCACAGGGCACAGCTGAGACAAAGGACAGGGACTGAACTCTGCCAGCTCCAGGGCCTGGCATGGGGACAGGGGATGGCTGAGGTAAGGGGCAGGTGAGAGGGGATCTCATCAGGACCAAACTGCTCTGCCAGCTTCAAAGCCTGGGTGGGCCAGGGGAGACAGGGGATTCCTCTGGGATTGAACTGCTCTGCCAGCTCCAGAGCCCGGCACAGGGACAGGGGACAGGGACTGAAGTGCTCTGCCAGCTCCAGTGCCCGGGGCACAGGGCCAGCTGAGACAGGGGGCAGAGAACAGGCAGCACAGCTGACCCCAGGTAGGGCTGCCATCTCCGACTGACCCCGCCATACCCAGCCTGAGGGCCTGGATCCCCCCACCATCACCACGTGCCCGGGCGTGCAGTCCCACCTTGTCCTCCAGGCGCTCCATGAGGGTGGGGGACAGGTGTCCCACCTTGGCCATGAGCGTCACCACCGTGCGGGTCCCCTCCAGCTCGGTCCAGCGCAGCTCCAGCTTGCGCAGCACCTCGGGCAGCAGGGGGCCGTCGTGGCCCTGCCCCGCCAGGTGCTCGGCCAGGTGCACCAGCTGCCGCAGGGGCAGGCGCCGCAGCCGCCACAGCACCTCCTGCTCCACCGAGCGCGCCGGGCGCCCGCCCCGCGCCAGCCCCAGCGCCGGCAGGCTCCGCAGCAGCTGCAGCAGCGGCGCGTTCCACACCTGGGAGATCTGCCACAGGGACGGCGCTGAGAGAGGGCCTGTGCCACCCCCGGGAGATCTGCCTCAGGGACAGCACTGAGAGAGGGCACTGGGGCCTGTTCCACCCCTGGGAGATCTGGGACATGGACAGGGTGTGGGGCAGATGTGGGATGCGGTAGCAGGTGAGGATTTGGGGCGCTATTCATCCACCTGTGCTACCTCCCAAGCGTGCCCTGAACACGCTGCAGTGACCCAAGCACTGCCACCCTGTCCCACAGGGGTGCCCTGAGCAGTCAGGCACAGAGCAGAGCAAAGCAGGCACCTCCAGCCCTGTGCCCAGCAGCACCTCCCAGGCGTGCCCTGAGCAGTCAGGTACAGAGTGGGGCTCCCCTGTGCCCCCCATCGCCTCCCACGCACGCCCGGAGCTCCAAGCCCCCCTCACCTGCGCATCCACGGTGTTCAGGAGCCGCTGGAAGCGCGGGTCCCCGCGGATGCTCTCCGTGTCCAGCTGCTGCTCGCCGCTGAGGCGGGCGAGGCGGGCGATGGCCAGCGCCGCCAGGTTGCTGCTCAGCGCCGGCCCCCGGCTCACCTGCAGCAGCTCCTGGGGGTTGGACGCTCCCTGGATCAGCTCCCGGAGCTGCTGCTCCGCGCCGTCCTCCCGCGGCCGCGCCTGGGGCCCCTCGGCCCGGCAGGGCGGCCCGGTGCGCAGGGCAGGGCCCGGGGGCGGCCCGGGCGGCGCCGGCAGCAGCAGCAGCCGCCGGCAGCAGCGGCGAACCAGGTGCGCGGCCATGGGGCAGCGGGATCAGCGCCGCATCCCGGGGAAGCTGTGCGGGCACGGGAGCGCTGGAACAGCCCCGCACCGGGACGGCTCCCCCAGACCCCGCCCGCGGCCCCGCCCGACTCCCCCGCCATGCCCTGAGCTCCCCCCGGGCCGAGCCCCCCGGTTCCGCTGCCGCTCCCCGTCCCCAGCCCCAGCCCATCCTCTCCAGCCCCAGGCCCGGTCCCGGCTTCCCTCGGTCCTTCCCCGGGCCCGGTTCCGCAATCCCGCGCCCCCGATCCCGAGCCCAACCCCAGTCCCGATTTCGATCCCGAGCCCAACCCCAGTCCCGATCCCGATCCCAGTCCCGATTTCGATCCCGAGCCCAACCCCAGTCCCGATCCCGAGCCCGATCCCGATCCCGGTCCCGGTCCCGGTCCCGATCCCGATCCCGATCCCAGTCCCGATCCCGATCCCGGTCCCGCTCCCATTCCCGGCCCTCTCTGACCTCTCCCGCCCCAGCCCCGCGCACGGGCCGCCACCGAGGCGCGCCGTTATGGCGTCACCGCGCCGTGCCCGCCAGCCATTGGCCGCTCCGTGTCGTCATCACGCGGCGGCGGCGGCGCCTTTTCCGGGAAGGGGCGGGAGCGCGGCCGCCATCGGCTCGGGGCCGCCCTCGGCTCGGGGCCGCCCTCGGCTCGGGGCCCCCTCGGGGCGTCCCCCACAATGTCCCTCCTGCAGTGTCCCTCCCGCAGTGTCCCTCCCGCCGTGTCCCGGAGGGGGCCGGACCCCCCACCCGCCCGCCTCTCTGTGAGGCGCCCTCGTGTGGTGGCGGGGGAAACTGCAGCCACCGCTGCCCCGGAGACCTCCAGTGCCCTCCCAGTGCACCCCGGTTCATCTCAGTGCCCCCCAGTGCCCCCCTAGTTCGCCCAGTGCCCCCTCAGTTCATCCCAGTTCATCCCAGTGCCCCCCCCTGCAGACCCCCAGTTCATCCCAGTGCCCCCCCAGTTCATCCCAGTTCATCCCAGTGCTCCCCCCGCAGACCCCCAGTTCATCCCAGTTCATCCCAGTGCCCCCCCCAGTGTCCCCCCAGTTCATCCCAGTGCCCCCCCTGAAGACCCCCAGCTCATCCCAGTATCCCACAGTGTCCCCAGTGCCCCCCCACTGTCCCCCAGTGCCCCCCCAGTTAATCCCAGTGCCCCCCCAGTTCATCCCAGTGCCCCCCCAGTTCATCCCAGTGCCCCCAGTGCTCCCCCCGCAGTCCCCCAGTTCTTCTAGTGCCCTCCCAGTGTCCCCCCAGTGCTCCCAGTTCATCCCAGTGCCCCCCCCCAGTGTCCTCCCGACTCCCCCAGTTCCCCCAGTGCTCTCCAAAGGGAGATATCGGTTATTGATCAATTATCGATGCTCATCGGTTATCGGTCGTTTATTGGTATCGACAAGAAACTCCTCGATGCCCACACAGGCGGAGGCTGAGGGGGTGTCCGGGGGCTCCTCAGCGCCGGGTGAAGTCCCCGCCTGCGGGGCAGGAGGTTCGGGCTGTCACCCCCGGGGCTTCCTGCAGCCCCCCCAGATAGCCAGGAACCCCCGGGACCCCCTCCAGACCCCCCAGGACCCCCGGGACCCCCTCCAGACCCCCCCCATCCCATTCCGGCAGCGCTCGCAGCGGCTCCGAGCCATGCGGGGGCTGGGTGTCCCCCCCGGAACCCCCCCAGGACCCCTCAGGATCCCCTCAGGACCTCCCAGGACCCCTCAGGACCACCCCAGGATCCCCCCAGGACCCCCCCGGCACCCCCCCAGGACCCCTCAGGATCCCCCCAGGACCCCCCTAGGACCCCCCCAGGACCCCCCCGGACCCCGGCAGGGCTCGCAGCGGCACTCGGCGATGCGGGGCAGCAGCGCGGGCCGCGGGCGGCCGCGGGGGCAGGGCAGCAGCAGGGGCCGCACGGGCCGGGCGGGGTCCAGCCGGTAACTGCAGCACTCGCACAGCGACCGCACGTACGGCTCCTGGGGGACGGGGGGGACACCGGGGGGTCACGGAGGCCGGGGGGCACCCCCGGGCATCCCCCCGAGCCCCCCGTACCTGGGCGCTGACGGCGGTGCGGGAGCGGCACCCCCCTGCGCAGTAGGCGACGCGGACGCCCCGCAGGACACAGGCGCCCTTGGCGATGGTCCGGAGCGCCGTGAGGAGCCGGCACGGCCCGGGGGGCTCCTCTGCAGGGTGGGCAGGGGGCCCGGCGTGAGCGGGGGGAGCTCCCGGGACCGCCCCTGCCGAGGGTCCCCGGGTGCGGGCTCTCACCTGGCCACTCGTCCCGGCACACGGGGCAGCAGCTCCCGGGCTCCCGCACCGGCTCCGCGCCCTAAGGGGACCCCCAGGATCAGTCCCTGCCCGCCGGGACCCCCCCCGAGCCCCCCCCGGAACCCCTACAAGCCCCCCGGAGCCCCCCGGAGCCCCCCGAGCCCCCCACCTCCGGGCAGGTGAGTGCGGGGCAGGAGGTGGCGCAGGTGACGCGTCCCTCGGAGCAGCGACAGGTCCCGCACTGCTCCCGCCACTCGCTGCCGGCCTGGGAGGGGACAGGGATCCCAAAACATTGGTCGGGGACCCCCAAACACGGGATCCGGGACCCCCAGCCCGCGCTCCCCGCCCCGCTCACCGCTCGCAGCGCCCCGCGGTGCCGGCACCCGCAGCCCCCCGCGCTCACGCACTGCCCGGAGCCGTTCCGGTACCGGCCCGGGGCGCAGGCGCAGCGCGGGGGGGTCCCGGGGATCCCGAGGGTCGTGGGGGTCTCAGGGATCCCGGGGGTGCCGGAGGTGTCCGGAGTTACGGAGGTCCCGGGGGTCGCGGGGGATCGGGAGGTCCCGAGGGTCACGGGGGTCCCCCCGCAAGTCCCGGGGGGCTCCGCCAGGTCCTGGCAGCTGCGCTCGCAGGCGGGGCCGGGGTCCAGCCATACCTCGCCCGGGGGGCAGCCTGTGGCCACCGGGAACGGCACCGGGAATTGCACCGAGAATTGCAAAGGCACCCCCCTGACCCCCGGCCCTCCCTCCTCCCATTGCCCCGGCCCTCCATCCATCCTCCTCCATCCCTCCCTCCTTTCCTCCCTACCTCCACCCCCTTCCATCTCCCATCCCTCCGTCCCCCTTCTCCCGTCCTTCCATCCCTCCGTTCCCCTTTCCGTCCCTCGTTCCCTCTCTCCCTTCTTTTCCCCGTCTGCCGCTCCATCCCCGCTCCATCCCTCTGTCTCCCGTCCCTCGTCCCTCCCTCTCCGCCCCTCGGTGTCCCGCCTCTCACCGGGGCACGGCTGGGGGTTGCACGCCGCCGTCTCCTCCCCGGAGCTCTCCCCGCACCGCGACCCCTCCCCGGGGCCCTCCCGGCACTGCCGGTGCCGCGTCCGGGTCCCGCCGCCGCAGCTGCGGGAGCAGCGGGACCAGGGGGACCAGGGGGACACGGGGGGCGACACGGGGGTCTCGGGGGAGAGGGGGAACAAGGGGGAGAGAGGGGGCGAGGGGGACAGAGGGGACACGGGGGGCAGGGAGGACCGGGGGGACACGGGGATCGCGGGCCCCGGGGAGGGACACGGCAGCACCGGGCAGGTCAAGGTCCCGTTCTCGCAGGTGCTGCAGCGGGGGTGACACGCGTGGCACCGTCACCGCCCGTGGGGTCCCAACCAGCACCGTGCCCGTCCCCCAGTGTCCCGCCGTGTCCGTCCCACTGCCACCACCGTGCCCGTCCATCCCCCTTGCCCCGTGCCCGTCCCCCCGTGTCCCCCAGCCCCACGCCTGTCCCCGGGTGACGCTGCCCACCCACCGCGCCCCCCACGTCCCCCCCAGCCGTGCCCGCCCCTCCGAGCCCACTCTCCTCGGTGCCACCCACCAGTTGTGACACCCGATCCGGGTCACGGCCCCCGGGGGCAGCTCGAAGCTCCCGTTGCCCCCGCCGGGGGTCCCGCAGCGGCAGCGGCTCAGGGGCACGCAGTGACCGTCCTGCAGCAGCTGCCCGGGGGGGCATCGGCACCCTGGGGGCACGGGGGGCACCCGTGGGTGTTGGAGGGGGACACAGGGGACACCCGTGGGGGACGGGGCTGCCCCCGGCCGTACCTGGCTCGCAGGGCCCCTGCAGACACAGCACCGGGGCCCAGGCGTCGGCGCAGGTCCGGGGGCAGCGCCCGGCGCAGGGACTGCGGGTCCGGCCCCCGCCGCCGCACTCGGGATCTGGGGGGGCACGGGACCCCCTCAGCACCCCCGGGGTGGGGGTCCCCAGGGTGCAGGGTGAGGGTGCCCAGGGTGGGAGTCCGGGGGTTACCGGGGCAGGCGGTGGAGTTGCAGCTCTCGCTCTGGGTCCGGACCCCCCCGCACGGCCGCCCGGGAGTCTCGGGGTTCAGGGGGTGCCGGTGGCGCAGGCGGGACCCCCCCGCGCAGGGGTCTCCGCAGGGTCCCCAGGACCCCCAGGGGCTCCAGTCACACGGCTCTGGGGGGGCACGGGGGGCACCAGGGTCACCGGGACCCTCAGGACCCCCTGGCTGCCCGTGACCTTCACGACTCCCCACCAAAGCCCAAAATTCTCCAGACCACCAGGACCCCCCAAGACCCTTCCAGAACCCCCAAATGCTTAGTGCGACCCCCCCGCCCTTCCCAGGACCCCCCAGCCCCCTCTCCGGCCCCCCCATACCGGCCGCACACGGGGTGTCCCAGCACTGGGGTCCCTCGGGGGTGCAGGTGCTGCGGGGGGGACACACACACGGTGGGTGGGGGGCCCTCAGACCCCCCCCCCGGCCCCCCCAGCCCCCCGAACTCACCACTGCCGGCACGGCCCGGGGCTCCAGCGCTCGCCCAGCCCCCGCTCGCCCCCCGCCCAGGGGCACAGAGGGGGGCACGGGCTCTCCTCGCACCCCCGAACCTGCTCCTGGGGGGCTCCGCAGGGTTCCCCCCCGCCCTCGGGGGGGATGGGAGTCCTGGGGGGGGCAGGGGGGACCCGGCTGGCACCACAGGCGTCCCCGCAGCCCCGCCAGGGTCGTGTCTCTCCCTCGTGGGTTTCGTGTGTCCCTCCCAGTGCCAGGTGTGTCCCCAAGGTGACACGGTCCCCCCACAGGCGACGTGTGACCCCCCCGTGTCATGACCCCCCCAACAGATACCGCCTTCCCTCCGGAGCGCTGTGTCCCCAAGGTGCCGTGACCCCCCCACGGCCCCCGTGACGCCCCCACAGCCCCCGTGTGCCCCCCACCCCCTCGTCCCCCGCCCCCCCCTCACCTGTACCGCTCCTGCCGCCCCCCCCCGCAGGAGACACTGCAGGGCCCCCACTGGCTCCAGCGGCTCCAGGTGCAGGGGGGGGTCCCGGGGGGGGTCCCGGGGGTGGAGGTGGGGGGCGGACACCCCCCCGGGACGCAGCGCAGCCGCCCCCCCGCGCAGGTGCAGTTCTGGCAGCCCCGGGGGTGTCCGCCCCCCCCCGGCACCCAGAGGTGCCCGCCCGCGTCCAGGCACTCGCACAGCGCGGGGGGGACGCAGCCCCCGTCCTGCTCCAGGGTCCCTGGGGAGGGGGGCACAGGGGTCAGGAGCTGCGGGGGGGTCACAGAGGGAACCCCCGTGCTGCTCCAGGGTCCCGGGGGGGACACGGGGGGTGCCGGGGGCTCACCGGGAGGGCAGCGGCAGCCGGGCTCGCAGGGGGCCCCCCCCTCGCAGGACACCCCCTCCTGCAGGTCCCGGCAGCTCCGCGGGCACCGGGTGGCGCAGGGGGACGGGGTCTGCCCGGGAGGGCACCGCGGGCCTGGGGGGGGCACCTTCAGCACCCCGACACCCCCAGGGACCCCCCGAGCCCCCCCAGGACACCCCCAGACTCCCGCAACCCTCCCCCCCACTGGTGTCCAGTGTCCCCGCCGACCCCCGCCGACCCCCCCAGTCCCTCCCAGTGTCCCCCCCCGTACCGCAGGGCCGGGGGTTGCAGACCCGCAGCTCGTGGCCCCCCCCGGGGCAGGGGCTGCCCCCGTTTTTGGGGGGGGGCCGGGAGCAGGAGCGGCTGCGCACGGAGCGGCCCCCCCCGCACGTGACGTCACAGCGCGACCAGGGACCCCACGGGGACCACGCGCCGTTCACTGGGGGAGGGGGGACAGGGGGGTGACCCCCGGAACCCCTCGGACTCCCCCTGAGACCCCCCCAAGGCCCCCCAGATCCCAGACAACACCCAGCCCCCCCCGAGCCCCCGAGCCCCCAGCCCCCCCCGTTCCCCACAGCCCCCCCGAGCCCCCCAGTCCCCCTTTAGCCCCCACCCTCCAAGGCCCCCCAAAGGTCCCCGTGCCCCCCCAGCCACCACAAGCCCAAAATCCCCCCCATAACCCCCCAACCCCCTCTGAACCCCCCAACATTCCCCCAAGGCCCCAGCCCCATAGCCCTCAATTCTCCGGGCCACCCCAAATCCCCCAGTGTCCCCCCAGTGTCCCCCCATAGCCCCCCATAGCCCCCCATAGCCCCCATACCCTCCCAGCCCCTCCCAGACCCCCGATATCACCCCCAGCCCCCCCCCCCGGAGCCCCCCCGCACCCCGACACGCCGTCACCCCGCACGGCCGCCGCTGCTCGTGGCCCCCCTGGATTTGGGGGCACCAGGGGGCCCCGGGGCTGGGGGGGGTGAAGGCGCGGAGCCGCCGCTGCTGCCCCCCCCCGCAGGGCCGCGAGCAGGGCCCCCAGCGCCCCCAGGGGCTCCACTGGCACGGGCAGGGGGGCGTCAGGCAGGGGGGCGCTGCGGGGGGACCCCGGCGTCAGCGGGACCTCCACAGCGCCCCATAACCCTCCCACAGTGGGTCAGGGACCCTCCGCATCCCTCCCCGCTGCCCCACAGCTCCCCCCGCAGTGGAGCAGGACCCCCAGAGCCCCCCAAACCTCCGTACCCTGGCAGTGGGGCCAAAGCTCCCCCAGAGCCTCCAGGATCCCCGGGACCCCCAGCCCCCCATAACACCCCGTACCCTGGCAGTGGAGCAGGTCGCAGGGCCCCCCCAGCCCCATAGCCCCCCATAGCCCCCCGTACCCTGGCAGTGGGGCAGGTTGCAGGCCCGGCGCTCGGTGCCGCCTCCCGCCCCGCAGTTTTCCCCGGCGCAGCCCCGGCGGCGGCTCCGGCTCGCGGGGCTCTCGGGGCGGGTGCAGGTGCGGCTGCAGGGCCCCCACGGCCCCCACGGCCCCCACGGGACCACCGGGACCACCGGGGAGCCCCCAGCCTCCTCCTCGCTCCCTGCGGGAAGGTCCGTCAGCGGGGCGGGCCGGGGGGAGACCCCCGGGGTGGGCGGCACAGGGGGTGGGTGGGGACCCTCACCTGGGACTGTGGGGCTGAGATCCGATGTGGGGCTGAAATCCGATGTGGGGCTGAGATCTGATGTGGGGCTGAGATCCGATGTGGGGCCGGGCTCAGCTGTGGGGGGAGAGAGACAACCAATGACACCCCCGCTCCCCCGGGACCCCCGTCTGTAGGGCAGGGGGCTGTGGGGCCGTGACCCACCGGCGCAGGGGGGGCTCGGGCAGATCGGGGTCTCCGTGGGGGTCCCGTTGCAGAGGGGGCTCCCGGGGGGGCCCTCGGGGGGGGCGCAGCGCAGGCGGCCCCACAGGCACGTGCTGGGGGGCAGAGGGGCGATCAGTGGGGGGTGGGAGAGGGCAGCAGGCAATGGGTGGGGAAGGGTCGTAGGGAAGGGTCGCGGGGCGGTGGGGGAGGCCCCCAGGGGTGTCCCCTCCTCACCAGAGGGCGCAGCCCACGCGCAGGGTCCCGCCCGGCGGCAGCTCCAGGATCGGGGGGTCCCCAGGGGGGATCCCGGAGGGCTCCGGGCCGGGGGTGGTTCCCGGAGGGGTTTCGGGGAGGGTCCCGGGCGTGCCCCCCCGCAGCAACGCGGCCGGCACCGAGCAGGGGCACTGCTGGGGCTGAGCCGGGGGTGGGGGGCGCCCACAGACCCAGAGACCCCAGACTCACCCCAGGGACTCCAAAGCACACTCCCCCCATGGACCCCCTACTGCTCTGGCGGGCCCCCACCATCCTGGGGGTCACCCGTGGGGCACCCACCACCCCACAGCAGCACTTGGGGAGCCCCCACTGCCCCAGGGGCCACTCACAGATCAGGGGAGCCCCCATCCCCGCGATCCCCCCCGCAACCAGGGACCCCTGACCCAGGGACCACCCCACCGGGGGGAACCCATGGAGCCCCGGGAACCCCCCACCCCGGGACCCCCCACCACTCTGAGGGGCACCCGTGGATTTGTGGACCCCGCCCTCAACCCCAAGATCCACCCCCCCACATAATTTCCACCCCAGGATTTGGGGGGCAGTACCCATGGGGGGGTGGCCCGGGGGGTCTCACCTGCAGGCAGGCGCGGCGGTGCAGGAAGGTCCCGGGGGGGCAGTGACAGCCCTCCTGGCACCCCCCCGCGCACCCCACGGCCCCCCCAAGGTGGGCGCAGCTCCGGGGGCACCCGGAGTCCCCCCCGCACTCGCGGAAGGTCCGGCCGGGGGGACAGCCGGCCTCTGCCCCCCGCCCCCCCGAAAAAACGCTCAGTACTTGGGGGACAGCCGGCCTCCGCCCCACTCTCCCCCAAAAACATCCCCTGAGCACCCCTGGGGCACCCGGCCTCTGCCCCCCAACAACTCCCGGCTCAGGGCCCCATGGCGGGGCGGGGCGGGGATGAGGGGCTGCGCTGCGGGGGCTCTGGGGGGGTCTGTGGGGCAGGGCAGGTCTGTGGCCGGGGTCCCCGTCTCGGGGGTCTCTGTGTCGGGGTCTGTGTCGGGTCCCTGGGCCGGGGGCTCTGTGCCGGGGTCCCCGGGTGAGGGTCCGTGGGTCAGATCCCGGCCAGGGGTCCCTGCGGGGCACTCACCGCGACACACGTGGCTGTGGCAGCTCCGGCTCTGCAGGGCCGGCCCCGGGCACGGGGGGGTCCCGCAGCCCCGCCGGCGCCAGCGCTCGCCCCCCCCGCACGGGGCGCTGCAGCCGCCCCAGGGCCCCCACGGCGACCACTGGCCACGGGCCGGGACCGGCGGCTCGGGGGACCGGGCGGGCTCTGAGCTCCACGGCGACACCGCCACCCCCGCGGGCTTTGGGGATTCCGGGGGCTCTGGGGACTCCGGGGGCTCTGGGACCCACAGCGGCTCCAGGGACCCCGGGACCCAAGGCGACTCCGTGCCCCACGTCGGCTCCAGGACCCACGGCGACCCTGGGGGCTCCTCCGGGGGCTCTGTGCCCCACGGCGACTGCGGGGACCCCGGGACCCACGGCGCCTCGGTGGCCCCAGGTGGCCCCGTGGTCCCGGGTTCTGCGGACAGAGGACACGAGGCGCTCGAGGGGCCGCGGTGGCACTCGGGGGTCGCAGCCCCGGGGTCCCCGTGGGCCGGGGGGCTCCTGGCACGTACCGAGTCCGCAGAGCTCGGGACAGCCTCGAACCTCTCGGGGGGTCCCGGTGCAGGGGGCACCGCCGGGCGCGGCCGCGGGGTTGGTGGGAGACCTGTGGGGAGCGGGAAGTGGGGCAGGACACCGCGTTATGGGGCAGGATCCCACTATGTGCCCCCATGGGGCAGGACCTCGCCGTTATGGGTCAGATCCCCTCGCTATGGGGCAGCCCCACACCTGAAGCGCTGCCGGGTGCCGGTGCCGCAGTCACAGCCTGTCCAGGGGGTCCAGCGCGACCACCCGCAGGATTCAGGGGGGCCCCGATTCCCGGGGACCCCCAACACCCCCGCGGGGACCTCACAGTCCCTGGAGGGAAAGGGAGGGTTACCCCAAACCCTGGGGAGCCCCCAGGGGGCCCCAATATTCAGGCACCCCATTTTCTGGGGAGCCCCAACACCGGGGTTTGGGGTACAGGGGTGTCTGGGTTATGGGGGGGGGTTGGGGTACAGTGGGGTTTTGGGGTACCCGGGCTCGACGCAGCCGTTCCCCTGAAGGACCAGCCCGGGCCGGCAGCGGCAGCCTGGGGGTGGGGGTGGTTCGGGGGGCTTCAGCCCCCTGTATCCCCCCAACGCCCCCTAAACCCTCCCCACCCCCCAGACCGCTCCGTGCTCCCCTCAAGTTCCCTCCCGAAGTTCCCTCCTAGTCCCCCAAGAGTCCCAGCCCCCCCAAACCCCTCCAAATCCCCCTGTGCCCCCCACTAGCCCTCTGCAAGTCGCGCCCCACCGAGACCCTCCCGAGACCCTCCCAAGACCCCCCGTGCAGCCCAAACTCTTCCCCGCCCCCCCGAGCCCCCCCGACCTTCCTCGCAGCCCTCCGGGCACGAACTGTTCCCACTCAGGTCTGCACAGCTGGGGGGGCAGGGAGGAACCCCCAAATCCTCGCACCCCCCCGGGGGTACCAGCAGCATCTCGGGGGGGCAGGCTGGGGGAGACACGGGGAGGTCAGCGAGGGCAAGGGGGGCACTAGGGGGAGGTTTGGGGGGCTGGGGGAAATTTGGGGTGGCTGGGGGGCAGTAGGGGGGTCAGGGTTGGGGGGAGGCAACCGGAGCAGTCAGGGATGGAGGGGTTGGGGGGACTTGGGGGATTTTAGGGAGTACGTGGGGTTTGGGCGTTCGGGGAGGTCCAGGGGAGATTTAGGGAGGGGCAGTGGGACCGCTTAGGGACGGGGGGGCAAAGTTGGAGGGGTCTCCCCAGCCCCCCCGTACCTGGAGCGTCCCCGCAAGGCCGCAGGTTGCAGGGTCGGCTCTGCAGGGCCCCTCCCTCACATGGCCGCCCCCCGTTTTTTGGGGGAGGGTCGCTGCAGCGGCGGCGGCGGGTCCGCTGCCCGCCCCCGCACGGGGCGTCGCAGGGGCTCCAAGACCCCCAGGGCGCCCACCCGCCCGAGACTGGGGGGCACGGGGGTGGTCAGGGGGGTCAGCACGCCCGCAGTGCCCCAGGACCACCCCCTGCACCCCCTGACCCCGAATCCCTCCGCACTGGGCACCCCCAGAGTGGGCACCGAGCCTCCCGCACATGGGGACCCCAAACCCCCGAGACCCCCCTACCCTGAGGATCCCCCTCGGCCCGGGGATGGGCGAGTCCCACCCACTGTGGAGGTCCCAGACTTCGGGGGTCCCGCCCGTCTTGGGGGTCCCACCCCGGGAATGGGGATCGGTCCCACCCCACGGAGAGCCCGGGCCGCGGGGGTCTCACCCCATGTCGGGGGTCCCAGCCCGGCTTCCAACCATAACGGGGGTCCCCCCTCCTACTGGGGACAGCCCCCGCAGCCCGTCCGGGGGTCCCGGGGCTTTGGGGTACCTGGGCAGGCTCGCAGGAAGCAGACGCGGGTGTCGATGCTGGGGGGGTGGGCGCAGCCCCCCTCGGGCGGGGTCCCCCCCCGGCGCCGCAGAGCGACCCCCACCCCGCAGGAGCGGCTGCAGGACCCCCACCCTCCCCAGGGCGGGGGGGCGCAGCCTGGGGGACACGGAGGGGGCAGGGTGACCCCCGTGTGTTGGGGGCCCACCCCTGCCACCCCCAACCTCGGTGTCCCCCAATTTTGGAACCCCCCAGCTCCCCCAGCCACGACCCGGGCAATGCCCCCCTCAGGAATCCCCCGGCCCCGGGAGGCTGTTTCAGGGGTCCGTCCCCCCTTCCACGGGGACTCCCCAATCCCGGGGGGGGGCCGTTTTGGGGGTGCCTTTCCTCCCCACCTCCCGGGGTCCCCTCACCTGGGGGGGTCGCGGCGAGAAGCCCCGTGGGAGCCAGCGAGGGCAACGCACGGAGCTGGGGGGGCTCGCGGGGCGTCGCGGAGCCTCCGGGGGGTCTCGGGGTGTCCTCGGGCGGGGTCGCGGTTCCGGGGGTGCCCCCGGCCGCGCTGGGGGGCTCCGGGGGGGTCTCGGCGCTTTTGGGCCACCCTGACGGCCCCTCGGACCCAGCAGTGGGGCTGGAGGGGGCAGAGAAGGGGAGAGGGGTCAGCGGGGGACCCCCCCAATGCCCCCTGGCTTTGGAGACCCCCCCCGAATCCCGGCCCTCCACCTCGCCCTTCTCGTACCCGGGGCCGCCGGGGGGCTCGGCTGGCGCGGGGGGGGACAGCGCCGTCATCATCGCGGGCGGCGTGGCCGTGGCGTTGCCGCCTGCAGCGGGGACGGACACGGCGGTGACGGTCGCAGCGCCGAGGGGCCGGGGGTCACCTCCATCTCCCCCGGGACCCCCCGGGACCCCCCACTCACCCGCGGGGCCGCAGGTGCAGCAGGAGCCGCCGTCACCTTCCCGCAGCACCTGGCCCTGGGGACACCGGCAGCGTCACCGCCACCGCCACCCGCGGCTCGTCCAGGCCCCCCCGCGCCCCCCACTCACCTGGGGACAGCCGGAGAGGCGGAGGGGGCAGTAGGGGACGCAGCGGACCCCCCCGCTTGGCAGGCACTGACACACCCGGCACGGGCCCCCACTCCAGCGCTCGCCGGGGACGCGCCAGCGGCCCCGCTCCTGGCACCGCGGGCACGGCGCCGTGTGGCACCTGCGGGAGCGGCGGTCACACACCCGGGGAACCCCCCGGCCCCTCGCCACCCCCCGGGCCCCGCTGACCGTCGCGCCTTGCGGTAGATGCCGCGGCAGTGCCGCCCCCCCCCGCGCCGGGCCGGGTTCGAGGGGCTGCGGAAGGACCACTGCACGCCGGGGGTCCCGCAGGTGCCCGCGCACGCCCCCCACGGCGACCACGACGACCACCCGCAGTCCACTGTGGGGACACCGGGTCACCGGGGGCCCGCCGGCACCGGGGCCGGGACGCCCGGGCACCGGGGGACCCCTGGGAGCCACCCCGGGGGCAGCTGGGGTCCCGCCGGCAGCACCGCGGGTACCAGGGGTGCCCCCGAAACATCGCCTCGCGCCGGGACCCACCTGAGCAGCCGGGGTGGGGGCGGCAGTGCCGCAGGTGCCCCTCGAGGCAGGTGCAGAGGCGACAACCGAGCGGCACCGGGGCGCCCGGGGGGTACCTGCGGCCCCCGGCCCGGCACGGGCACTCCCGCGGCCGCACGCACCCCGCGGCCCCTGCGCCGGGCTCGGGGGTGTCCAGCAGCTGCCCCTCCGGACACCAGCAGCCTGGGGGGCGGCAGGGGTGGGTCAGGAGGGGCCCCTCACCTTGGGGTGCCCCCCCAGGCCCCCCCGGGGCTCCTTCCCCTCACCTGGGCGGCAGGGCGGGGGCCGCGGGCAGCTGACGGAGGCCGCCAGGTCGGCGCAGGAGGCGGGGCAGGGGGCGCAGGGGAGGGGGCGCAGCCCCTCCGCGCACTCCGAGGCGTTGGGGCACCCCCCCGGGGCACAGGGGGCTGGGGGCAGGGGTCAAACACGGAGACCACCTGCCCCATCAGCCCCCAGAACCCCCAGAACCGCCCCCGCGCTCTGTGCAGCCACCAGGACCCAGCCATGGGCCCCCCGTCCCACCAGGACCCCCCTGAAAGCCCCCGAACCCTGAGAGACCCCGAACCCACAGAGCGCCCCCCACCCTACGGAGCTCATCCGTCCCACGGACCCCACCGGGACCCCCCACCCCAATGGGTCCCGCGGCCCCAGAGCCCCGCTCCGAGCCCCCGCCCCGTGGATTTCCCTCATTCCGTTGGACCCCACAGCCCCAGACCCGCTCCAAGCCCCTCGTCTTGCCCCCCGCACCCACCCATCTCCAGGGCTCCGGGGCTGCCCCCGGGCAGCTCCTCGCAGGCGCGGCCGCCGTTCTGGGGGGGCTGGCACCCCCTCCTGCGCAGCCGGACCCCCCCGCAGCCCCCCGGGCAGTCGGACCAGGGCCCCCACGGGCCCCACGCGCCGTCCACTGCGGGGGGAGGGCGAGTTAAGGGGGGGCCTCAGAACCCCCAAACCCCTCGGATTGTGGGATCCCTGAACCCCCCCCCCAGGCAGCCTGAACCATGGGAACCCCCAAATCCCTCAGGTACCCCATGAGATCCCCGACCCCCCCAGGCACCCCCTCACCCGCCTGGGCAGACGTGGCGATATCAGGGTCGCTCCTGCCCGCACTGCCCCCGGGACCCCAACACCCCCCGGCCCCCCCAAACCCTCCGGGGTCCCCCGGTCCGCCCAAGCCCCGCGTCCCCCCGCGCTCACCCGGGCAGGCCCGGTGGAAGCAGGGCCTCTCCTGCTCGCGCGGCCCCCGGCAGCCCCGCAGCAGCCCAGGGTGGCTCTGGTGACATCCCCGAGCACGGCGCTGCCCCCCGGGCCCGCAGGGGCGGCTGCAGGACCCCCAGGGCCCCCAGGGCCCCCAAAGACCGCAGCCCCGCTCGTCCCCACCCGAGCCGCAGTCCCGCAGCCCGTCACACACCTGCGGGGACACCGCGGCGCTCGGGGACAACGCGGGGAGGGGGATAGTGGGGGGACATGGGGGAACATCGGGGGAAGTCGGGGACACCGGGGTAACACGGGGAGGGAGCTGGGGGACACTAAAGTGGCTCCGAAAGGGAATCGTGGGACGCCGGGACACTGGGGTGACAAGCGGAAGACACCGGGAGGGGGGTGAGGGGAGTCAGGGAAGCCGGGAGGGGAGGCAGAGTGGGCATCGGGAGGGGCCAGGGGATACCGGGGGTGGGAGGGAGGTGGGGACATCGAGGGAATGATCGAGGGAACATCGGGGTGACACCGGGAGGGGGCAGGGGACACCCGGGTGTCTCTGGAAGGGGGTCGGGGAGACGCTGGGACACGGGGGTGACAGCAGGAGGGATCGGGGACACTGCGGGGTGGGGGCTGGGAGCCCGCGGTGCCCCGGGCGGGTGGGGGTCCCCCCGTGGCCCCCCGTTACCTGCTGGAAGGTGACACATTCCCCGTCCCCGCAGTCGAACTCTGCACAGGGACCCCCCGGGCTGCTCCCGGGGCCGGGGGGCTCTGGGGGGGCAGGAGGGCTCTGAGGGATCCCCAGGGGACAGAGGGGATCCAGGGGGTCCCCGGGGGTCTCTCAGGGGTCCTCGGGGTACGGGGGTGTGTGGTGGGGGGGGCACCCGTGGCCAAGCCCCATCCGGTGGGGTCCCCTCACCGCTGAGTTCCCCGTCCCCTCCCCAAGGCACCCCGGAGTTCCCCCCTCATCCCCCGGGTGTCACCCCCAGGAGGCTCTACGGGGAGACTCCCGGACCTCCCCCTCCTCAGACGCCCCCAGAGACGGATCCCGGGGGTCTCACCGCAGAGCTGGGGGCTCTCATCGGCGCTGTCGCGACAGTGGCGGACGCCGTCGCAGAGGTGGCGGGGGGGGACGCAGGCGGGGCCGCAGGGGCCGTGTCCGGGCTCGCAGGGGGGGTCGCAGGGGAAGTGTCCGGGGGCGCACGGGGGGTCGCAGCCCCGCTCGTCGCTGCCATCGGGACAGTCGCTGTCGCCATCGCAGCGCCACCCCCGCGGGACGCACCCGCCGCCGTGGCAGCGCAGGGACCGGGGCGGACATGGCGCTGTGAGGGGGTGTCGGGGTTAGGGGGGCACCGCCGCTGGGCCCGCCCGCCCACGGAGCCCCCCCAGCTCCCCCCGCCGGCACCGGGGCACAGCCCAGCCCCGGAGCCCGCCCGGCACAGACCCCCCCGTTTATGGGGCCCGCCTATCCATGATCCCACTGTCCCCCTGGGACTCACCCGACCCCTTGGAGCCGCCCCACCCCATGGAGCCCACCCAGCTCACGGGGGGAACTCACCGGTGCCCGGGAGCCCACCTCCCCATCACTCGGGGTCTCCGGTCATAGCCAGGGGACACCGACCCTCCCTCACCTGCCGAGGCGTTGGCAGTGCCGGGGACAGTGTCGGTGTCGGTGACGGCGTCGGCGATAGTGTCAGTGTCACTGACGGTGACAGTGTAGGTGGCAGTGCCGATGGCGGTGCCGCTGGCGATGGCGCTGGTGACGGCGGTGACAGTGCCGGTGACATCGTCGGCGGTGACAGCGTTAACAGTACTGGTGACAGTGCCGGTGACAGCGGTGACAGTGCCGGTGACAGTGGCGGTGACAGCGGTGACGGTGCCGGTGACAGGGGACAGCGGCGCGGGCGGCAGCGCCACCGCGCACCCCGCCGGACTCTCGTCCCAGCCGTCGCGGCAGTCGCGAACGCCGTCGCACACGGCGGCCTCCGCCACGCAGGAGCCGTCGGGGCAGGGGACGGTCCCGGGGGCGCAGGTGGCCCGCGCTGGGGACACGGGGACAGCGGTGACACCGCCGCCGCGGGGAAATGGGGTCCAAAGGGGAGGGTCCCGAGGTCAGTGGTCCCCAAAGGGGGGTGGTCCCAGGGGTGGAGGTGGTCCCAGAGGGGGTCCTGGGTGGGGCGATCCCGGGTAGAGGGTCCCCGGGTGGGGGGAGCCCCTGGATCGGGAGGCTCTCGGGGCGGATGGGGGCCGTCCCCAGGTAGGGGGTTCTCGGTGGGGTCCCGGGTTGGTCCCCAGGTCGGGGGTGCCAGGCGGGGTTCCCCGGGGGGATGGTCCCAGGGCAGAAGGGTCGGGGGATCCAGGCGGTGTTCCCAGAGCGGGTGTCCCCCCCGCGCCCCTCACCGGGGCAATTGGCCTCGTCGGCGCCGTCGGCGCAGTGGCGGCGGCCGTCGCAGAGGGCGGCGGGGGGCTGGCAGCCCCCGCCGGGACACGGCAGGTGCCCCTCGGGGCAGGCGCAGCCGCTCTCGTCGCTGCCGTCCCCGCAGTCGTCGCGGCCGTCGCAGCGATGGGGGTACGGGACGCACCGGCCGCCCCCGCACCGGAACTGCCCCGGCCCGCACCGGGGGGCGCAGCCTGCGGGGACGGGACCCCCAAGTGGGCACGGACATCCCGGCGTGGGGCACTGGCACCCCACGGGGCACGGACAGTTCTCTGCTTCTCGGGGATTCCCAGGCAGCCCCCAGCCCGGGGAGCTCCAGATGCCGCTGTGGGGCACAGACCCCCAGTGTTGGGGGGCTGAGGAACCCTCAGTGTGGGGCACAGACCCCCAGCTTTGGGAGGCTCAGGAACCCTCAGTGTGGGGCACAGACCCCCGGGGTTGGGGGCCTCAGGAACCCTCAGTGTGGGGCACAGACCCCCGGGGTTGGGGGCCTCAGGAACCCTCAGTGTGGGGCACAGACCCCCGGCGTTGGAGGGCTCAGGAACCCTCAGTGTGGGACACAGACCCCAAAGGCTGCGGGGCTCTCTAGTTCCCCAGGATCCCAAAACTCTCTGCAGTTCCCCCCCCCCCCACCCGCCATCCCCAGGACCCCCCCGAGCCCCCCGTGCTCACTCACCCGCCTCGTCCGAGTCGTCCCCGGGGGGACAATCGAGCCGCCCGTCGCAGACCCGGGCGGGGGGGAGGCAGCGACCCCCGGCACAGGCGAACTCGGGGGGGGAGCAGGGGCGGGGGGGACACCCGGCCTCGTCCCAGCCGTCGGGGCAGTGGGTGACGCCGTCGCACCGGGCCCCCCAGGGCAGGCAGCGCCCGCCGGGGCAGCGGGGCTGGTGGGGGGCGCAGGGGGGGTCGCACAGCTCGTCCGAGCCGTCCCCGCAGTCGTCCTCGTTGTCGCAGAGCCACGCTCCCGGCACGCAGAGACCCCCGGCCTGGCACGGGAACTCCCAAGGGGCGCAGCCGGGGGCGGCGGGACACGGGGTCGGGGTCGGGGGGCACTGCCAGCGCCCCTCGAGGCACGTGCTGGGAGGCGGGAGACGGGTGGGACTCACGGGGGGCCGGGGGCCCAGCAGCCCAGCGTCCCCCCGCCCCGTAGTGCCGGAATCCCACTGTCCCAGGGTCCTGGAGTCCCAAGGTCCGGGTGTTGTGGCGTCCCCAGTGTGCCAGCACTCCCCTATCCCCTGTCCTGGGGTCCCAGTGCCCCAATATCCCATATCCCAGTGTCTCCGTGTCCTGGGGTCCCAGTGCCCCAATATTTCATATCCCAGTGTCTCTGTGTCCCCACGTCCCTGTCTCCCAATGTCCCCCTATCCCGGTGTCCCACTGTCCCGGTGTCCCGGTGTCCCAGTGTCCCGGAACACCACATCCCCACATCCCGGTGTCCGAGGACCCCAGCACGGAGTATCCCGGAGTCCCAGTACATCCCAGTGCCTCACCAGTTGCTGCAGCCCTGGGTCACGGTGGCCCCGGCCGGGAAGGCGAAGCCGTCCCAGAAGCAGGGACAGGCAGTGGGTTCCAGGCACAGCCCGTCTGCGGGGGGGGCACCGGGGGGGCACCGTGACCCTCCAGCCCCTCCCCAGTCCCCCACCCAGCTCCCTCCTCAGCCACCCCCCACCCCCCAAACCTCTTCTGGCCCCGAGAGCCCCCTCCCAGCCCTCCCTGCTCTGTGCCCCCCCCTCACCGTGCAGGACCTGCCCGGAGGGGCAGAAACAGCCCTCGAGACACCCCAGGGCCCCGCAGAGCTCGGGGGGATCCCGGCCGAAGTCGCGGCATGTGGGGGGGCAGGGAGGGCCGCAGGGGTTGTACTCCTGCCCCCCCTCGCACTGCAGGGCTGCAGAGATTTGGGGGGGGGGGTTAGGGGAGGCTGGAACCCCCCACCCCGCAGCCTGGGACCCCCTAAACACCACGGGGGGCTCTTGCCCTCCCCTCAGGCCCACAGCCCTATGAGGGGCAGAGCCCGGACCCCTCCTCCCCCTCCGTAATCCCAAGGAGGGGTTCCTGCACCCCCTTCACCCCACAGACTGGGAACCCCCAGCCCCATAGCCCCTTGGGGGGTTCCTGCACCCCCAGACCCATTGCCCGGCCCCCAACCCTGGCACATCCCGCAGGGGGCTCAGCCCGGACCTCCCTCTGTCCCCGGGTTCTCCCCGGGCCCTCCCGTGCCCTCCTGAGCCCCCCCAGACTCACAGCACAGCCCCCGGCTCCGCCAGCACAGGACCGGGAGGGGATCCCCCCGTGCCCCATAGCCCCCTGTGCCCGCCGAACCCCCGGGACCCCCCCCGTCCCCCCGTCCCCTGTGCCCCCCTGGACCCCCGGGATCACCCGGACTCACGGCACAGCCCGTGGCGGGATGAGACCCCCGCACCCCCCAGTCCCCCGGAACCCCCCGGTACCCCCGGGCCCCCCGGGACTCACGGCACAGCCCCTGGCTCCGCCAGCGCACGGGTCTCCCCCGCCGGCCGCACTCCTCGGCGTAGGCGGCCAGGGCCGTGCACAGACACTCGCAGTCCCCGCCGCTGTCGCATCTGCGGCAAGCCCCGTGGGACACGGCCCGGGACCCACCCCGGGGCCTGGGGAGCCCCCGAGCCCCCCAAACTCACCCGCAGGCGTCGAACAGGCACCACTCGTAGAAGCGCTGCGGGGGCACCAGGTCGTGGCAGGGGGCGAAGAGCTGATGCCGCAGGACCCCGCAGCGACCCCGCGCCCAGGCCGAGCGCTGGGGGCTGTCCTGGGGGGAGACACTCCGTCAGCTCCCGTGTGTCCCCAGCCGGGCCCCCACTGCCTCCCGCGCCCGCCCACGCAGCCCCACCTTCTCTGGTATCCCACAGCGTCCCCCCCGCCAACTCCTGTGTCCTCCAGTGTCCCCCTGCCAGCCCCTGTGCCCCCCTGCCAGCTCTCCGCATCCCCCCGTGTCTCCCCATGTTCCCCCGTGTCCCCATCCAGTTCCCGTGTACCCCTGTCAGTACCCCACGTCTCCCCGTGTCACCTCCGTCCCCTCACGTCCACCCAGGTCCCCCTGTCCCCGTACATCGCAGGGGTGCGGGCGGTGGCCGTCGGCCTCGGGGCAGAGGGGGCTGAGGCGCCAGGAGTCCCCGAAGATCTCGGGGGTGGCCTCGAGGGCCCCGTCCCGGCTCCCGAAATCGTTCTCGGCGTCGCCGTCGAAGTTCCCGCAGAGCCCGGCCAGGCGCCCGCGCAGCCGCGGGGACGCGCGCACGTACACGCGGGTCCCTGCGGGCACCGCGGGCGGCAGCGGTGGCACCCACGGCACCTGGGACCCCCCCCGGGACCGACGGCACCGCCCACGGCCACCCTTCCGTGGTGCCACCGGCACCGCGGGCCCCGTGCGGCACCAGGGGCCCAGCATGGTGATCCCCCCTCGGCGGCACCGCCATGGCACCACCAACACCAGGGACCCCCCAGTGGTGGGGATCCCACCCGTCCCTCCCCCGGGGTCTCACCGGGGTCCCACAGCACGGCCACCCCCCGGACTACCCCCCATCGTGTTCCCCCGGGGTCTCACCTCCGTCCCACAGCACGGCCACCCCGAGGCGAGTGAGGAGCAGCAGGAAGAGCCCCGCACGCTGCAGCGCCAGCCCCGACCCGCCGAACACTTTGGGGGGTCTCACGGCCACACCGTTGACGGTCACCTCCCGCCCTGCCGGTGCGGCACCGAGGGTCACCCCCGCGTGTCGCTCGTGGCCCCCCCAAATTCCCCCGTGTCCCCTCGTGTTCCCACCACACCCCCACCCTGCCGCGACGGGGCTGGGATGTCACTGCGGGTCATCCTGCCGCTTCCCCGTCTCCCTCCGTGTCCCCCCATGGCCCTGCATGACCCCCCGCGTCCCCACCCCCTGCGACCCCCACCCTACGCGACCGAGCCAGGAGGTCGCTCTGGGTGACTCCCGCATGTCCCCGTGTCTTCTCCACGTCCCCCCTGTCCCCTCTCACCCCGCAGCCTCTTCACCGCTGTGTTCCCATGTCCCCCACGTCCCCCCCCGTCCCCTCTCACCCCGCAGCATGTGCACCACGGTGTTGCCCATGGCCACCACCACGGACTTGGTGCAGGTGACGCCGGTGGCCCCGCAGGGCACGTTCTCGGCGGTGACAGCGAAGAGCCCGGTGGCCTCTCGGGCCAGCAGGTACTCGCAGTCCCCCGCGAAGGTGAAGGCGCGGCCATCGAAGGTGACATAGTGCGGGTCCCCCGTGGCCACGCAGGTCCCCGCGCACTCCTCTTGCCCGCAGTGCCACCGCTGCCGCTGGCACACGCTGCGGGGACAGGCTCGGTGCCACCGCGGGGCCGGCAGGGGGCTGAGGGTGTCCCCCAGGGTCTGGGGGTGTCCGGGGGGGTCTGGGGGTGTCCGGGGGTCCCACCAGGTGTTGCAGTCGCGGACTATGGTGGCGTTGGGCGGGTACAGCTGCCCGCCGTGGTGGCAGGGACACTCGTCCGGTGACACGCAGCGCCCGCCCTGCGACCGGACCGCGGTGAGGGGGGCTCCAGGGGCGTCCCGCCTCCCCACCCCCCCGGGGGTGTCACCCACCAGGAAGAGGGTCCCGGGGGGACACACGCAGCCGTCGGCGGGGCCGCCGCAGGTGCCGGAGGGCTCGGCGGGGTCGCAGCGGCGCAGGCAGGAGCCCGGTGCGTGCAGCAGCCCCGGGGGACAGCGCGGGGCGGGGGGACACGGGGCGGGGGCGCAGCGCCACGACCCCCCTGAGCACACACTGGGGGGCGGGGAGGGACCGCGTCAGTCCGAGCCCCCATGGCAGGGTCACCCCGCCCCCACCTCCAGAACCCTCCGACCCCCCGAGCCCCCCTCATCGGGCTCCCCCAAGCCCCAGCCCCCCACATTCTGCTGAGACCCCCGTGCCGCGATCCCCACCTCCCCATCCCCACCTCTCCTCCCCCCAAACCCTGCTGAGCCCCTCACAACGGGCTCCCCGCATCCCCAACCTCATCTCCCGGCACCCAAATCCCACCGGCCCCCCTGCAGCCCCATCCCCCAGGAAACCACATCCCACTGAGCCCCCAGCCGGGGCCCTGTTGCTGTCCCCACGGTGGGACACGGGACGAAAGCCCCCCCGTCCCGCGGGGCGTCACACCGGGCCGGAGGGGGTTTCATCACGTGTCACCGCCACCGCCACATTCTGCAGCCCTGACCCCCGGCCTGTGGGTGATCCCCCGCTCCCCAAACCTCCCCGCCACCCCCAAATCCCCCCGGGACCCACCAGGCCTGGCAGCCGCGGCGGATGCGGGCTCCGGGGGGGTAGAGGCGGGCGCCGCGGGGACACGGGCAGGCGGCAGGGGGGACGCACTGATCGCCCTGGGCCAGCAGCAGCCCCGCGGGGCAGCGACAGCCGGGGACGCAGAGGGTGTCAGGAGGGGGACAGGCACTGGCTCCGGGGGGCTCTGAGCAGGAACGGCCGCAGGGACCCCCACAGTCCCGGTACTGCTGCCCCCCGGGACACGGCTCATCTGGGGGGACATGGGGAGCTCACCGGGGGGACAGATGTTACCTCATCCCGTCCCATCCCAATCCCCATCCCATCCCATCCCCATCCCCATCCCCATCCCCATCCCCACCCCCAATCCCATCCCCACCCCCAATCCCAGTCCCGCCCCCATCCCACCGCAGAGGCTCCGGTTCCTCCACTCCAGCTCGGTTCCCTCCCGGGCGCATTCCCGGCCGTAGGCGCCCAGCGCCGGGCACAGGCACCGCTCCGGCTCCCGCTCCCGGCAGGAACACACGTCCCACCGGCACAGCTCCAGGAACGGCTCCGGATCCACCAGGCGGTGACAGGGCTGCGCCGGAGGGGAAATTGTCACAGCCGTGTCCCCCGTCCCCGCTCGCCCCCGCGCCGGGCCCTCACCTGGAACGCCGGCCCCATGAGCACGGCGCAGGCGGCCTCGGCGCGCTCCCGGCTCCCGGGGAAGGTGTCGCAGGGATCGGGAATGCCGGGGCCCAGTGCCGGGCACGCTCCGGCCGCCCGGAAGGCGTTGGCGAAGGCGGCGACTCCCGGCTCCACGTCCCCCTCCGGCGTCGTGAACTCGTCGCGCTGGTCCCCGTTGAAGGTCCCGCAGAGTCCCCGCACCTGCCCGGAGCGGGGCAGAGCCCAGCAGAGCCTCATCCCGCCGGATTCCCATCCCGCTGGAGCGTCCCGCGGATCCCGGGGTCCCACTCACCGTGCCGGCCATGGCGGGCTGGAGGGTGATGAAGGTGTCGGGGGTCCCCAGGCCCCAGAGCAGGTGGGCGTCGGGCAGCTGCAGGTGCAGGAAGGCCGAGGACGCGCGGCGGATGCTCAGCTCGGCACCGGAGAAGGGCAGCGTCACCTCCCGCCCGGCCACTGTCACCTCCCCTGAGAAGGACAGCAGTGGCACCATGGGGAGGCCGCAGGGATGGGACCCATCGCCGTGGGAACATCAGGGACAGGCTCTGGAACGGCTCCCACTGCCACGGGGACTTGGGAACAGGCACTGGGATGTCCTCCACCACCGTGGGGACATGGGGGGTGGGCACAGGGATGAGACCCACAGCCACAGGGACATTGGGGACAGGCACTGGGACGGCTGCCCACAACACCAGCAGGGTGCAGGGATGATCCCAGTCCCGGTCCCGGTCCCGGTCCTGGTCTCAGTCCCGGTCCTGTCCAGGGGTGTCACCTGAGCCGTGGAGCCGGGCCGTGGTGCGGCTGGTGGTGACCGTGAGGGTGCGGGGACAGCCGAGGGGCCGGGGGCTGTCACAGGGCTCGTGCTCGGCCGTGACCAGCAGCCGCCCCGCCACGAAGTCCTGGGGGGCAGTAACACGGTCACACCCCCGGGCAGAGCCCGGCCACCCCGGCCACCGGGGCCACCGGGGCCAGCACAGCCCATCATCCCCACAGCCACCACCACAGCCACTGCAGCCACGTCCCCGCCACCAACACAGCACCACGGCCACCACCAGAGCAGCGCCCCATGGCCACTGCGGCCACCCCCGCGATGTCCCCCGCGCCCCCTCACCTCCACCAGGGTGTGGGCGCAGGTGGCCGGCAGGGAGAAGCGGCGGCGGTCGAAGGTGACGAAGTGACGCCCCCCCAGCACCGCGCACTCGGCCGGGCAGCGCTGCTGCTCACAGCGCCAGCGGCCGCCCTCGCACGTGCTGGGGACACCGGGGACACCGGTCACCGGGGATGGGGGGCAGCCGGGGGGGCACCGGGGCCAAGGGAGGACACTGCGGGGCACCCCGGGGTAGTGGGGGACACCGCAGGGGACTCCACGCTGGGGGGGACACCCGTAGGGGAGCCCAGGATAGGGGACACTGGGATAGTGGGGGACGCGTCACAGGGAACCCGGGATGAAGGGGGACGCGCTATAGGGACCCCGGGGTGGGAGAGACATCATGGGGGACACCGGAATGGGGGGGACACGCCAAAGGGGACCCTGGTGCTGCCCATCAGCGGGTTCCCCCCGGTGGGTGCCAGCCCCGTGCCAGCCCGGTGCCACCCACCAGCGATTGCAGCGCTGGCGGATGCTCTGGCCGGGCCCGTAGCGCTGTCGCCGGTGGTGGCAGGGGCAGGCGGCGGGGGGGACGCAGCTCGCCCCGTCCCGGGCCAGCCCCGGGCCGCACTCGCAGCCGCCGTGGCAGTGGCGGTGGCAGCTCCCGTGCTCGGCGCTGCCCGCGGTGGCGCAGGTCACCGGGCACAGGGACACGCAGTCGGAGAAGCGCTGCCCCACGTCGCAGCGGCGCTCTGCGGGGACGGGACACCGCGGTGGCACCGGCGGCACCGCGGGGAGGGCGCGGGGAGGGGAACCCCCCCAATTCCTACCGCAGAAACCGGGATGGCGCCAGGGGACATCGACCTGGCGGCGGGAGCACTCCCGGGCGTAGGCGGCGAAGGTGTCGCAGGCGGCGGGGGGCGGGGGGCCGGGGGGCGGCAGGGAACCGGGGGGCGGCAGGGAACCGGGAGGTGACAGGGAACCGGGGGATGGGAGGGAACCGGGGGGTAACACGGGGTCCCCGTCCCCGCACAGCAGTGCCAGACACGCTGCATAGAACCCGCTTGGGTCCACCTGGGGGTGGGGGGGAAGGCAGCCGTGAGAACCCTCCAAGACCCCCCAGAACACCCCAGGACCTCCCTCCGGATAGCCAAGAACCCTCCTGGAATTTCCCAGACCTTGCAGGACCTCCCAGAATCCCCTGGGACCCTCAGGACCGCCCAGGACGCCCCGAAATTCCCTGGACCCCCTGGGAACCTACAGATCCCCACAGGAAGGTCCAAGACTCCCCAGGACTCTCCGGGTTCCCCTGGGACTCTCTCAACCCGGCCAGAGGCCCCTGGAAGTCCCCAGGACACCCCGGATCAACTCTGGGATCTCCTGGAGCTCCAGGACAGCCCTGGGACCACATGGATACCTCGGGACCCCGGGACATTCCAGAACCCTTCAGGCCCCCCCGGCCCCCCCCCTCAGCGTTCCCCGGACCTCCCTAGGACCCTCCGAGACCCCGTGGGACACCCCAAGCCCCCCGGGACCCCCTGGTGCGGCTGACCTCGCTGTGGCACTGCCGGAAGGGCTGGGCCAGCAGCCGCCCGCATGTGGCCACCGCCGGTGCCACCTCACTTGGGTCACACCTGGTGCCAGCCTCTGGCACGTCCCTGCATGGGGGCTGAGCCGGGGGTCCCTCAGTGGGGGGAAGACCCCCGGGGACCCCCAAACGGGCACGGGGGGGTCACGCTGCTCCCTTAGGTACCTCTGTCCCAGTCACCGGCACCTTCCAGGCGTTGCCAAAGGCGGCAGCGAAGGCAGCGACGTCCCCGTCAGGGCGCACAAAGTCGTCTGGGGGGACAGGGAGGGTGGGGGCGTATGGGGCGTCCCCCAGGCCCCCCAGGTGGGGTGGGGGTGGTGCTGGGCCCGTGGGACTCACCTGCAGGGTCGTCGGTGTAGGTGCCACAGAGCCCCCAGGTGCCACCGCGCAGCTCAGGCTCCGCCGTCACTGTCACCGCCAGGTGCCCGTCCCAGGCCACCCGCACACCCAGGCTGCTGGCCACGGCCACCCAGTCGCCTGGCCAGGTGATGCCAAGCCCTGCGCGAGGGGATGGGGCGGGATGGGGACAGGATGGGGACCGGGATTTCCAGTGGCAACTGAGCAATCTCCGTGTCCTGCTGGCGGCTCATCCCCCCCTGCCCCAGGCTGGGGGCCTCAGGGACCTCACCTTTGTGCAGGTAGGGGCGTCCCTCCGGCACTGCTGCCCCGTTCACCGACACGTTCCGCCCCTCGGCCACCACCGTGTCTGTCCCGAAGGTCATCTGCAGCAGCTGTGGCAGTGGCACTGGGACACTCAGGGGGTGGGCATGGGACTCTCGTGTGGGTCACAGTCACCGGGGATGGGCCCATGGCCGTGCCACCCCAGCTCCCATCCCAGATCTCATCCCAGTTCCCATCCCAGCCCCCATCCCGGCTCCCAGTCCTTATCCCGGTCCCCAAAGCCCACTCCAGCTCCCATCCCAGCACGCATCTCATTTCCCAGTTCCCTCCCCAGTAACCATCTCAGCTCCCAGCTCCCATCCCAGTTCCCGTCCCAGCTTCCAGTTCCTGCCCCAGTAAACCACCTCAGCTTCCAGTTCCCATACCCGTTCCCACCCTGGTTCCCATCTCATCACCCCCTCAGTGTCCGGGTGTCCAGGGCCGATGGTGACCCCCTAGGTGCTGTCACCCACCCCTGTTCCCGTTGTCCATCTGTGCCCCGCCCCACCCCAGTGGTGACTTTGAGTGACCTCCCGTTCCCTCCCGCCCGTCTCCGGTACCCGGGGCTGTCCGAGGCCGATGGTGACATCCCAGGTGCCGTCGGTGGCCGTGGCCAGGCTGTACCGGCAGCTCCCGGCGAAGCCGAAGTGCCGCCCATCGAAGGTGCGGAAGCGCGTCCCGGCCCAGGCCTGGCACGTGGCCGGGGGGCTGCGGTGGCGTGGGGACCCCCCGTCCCCGCCCAGGGGCAGGCGGGTGCAGGGCAGGCAGGGCCCCCCGGTGTCCCCGCGGCGCCAGCTGTGCCCCCAGGGGTGCTGGCAGCACTCGGCGCGGCTCATGGCGCTGCCGTTGTGGCCACTGGCCCCGTCCAGGCATTGCCACGCGCTGAAACAGCGGCCCAGGGAGCCGGGGCCTGCGGGACGGGGACAGTGGGTGACACCAAGGGGCACAGAGGGGTGGTGCACGCCCCAGCACCCAGCCCGGCTCCCGATGGGAATGGCACGGGGAGGATATCCCACCGGGCATGGCATGGTGGGAATGGCACCCACCCCAGCTCCCATCCCAAATCCCAGTTCCCATTGCCCATCCTACATCCCATCCCAGATCCCACTCCTACTCCCAGCACCCATCCCAGCTCCCTTCCCGGCACCTGCCACTGCTCCCAGCACACATCCCAGCACCCACTGGGAATGACGCCGTGGGAATGACGCCCATCCCAGCTCCCGGTGGGAATGGCACCGTGGGGACGTCCCCCCTCACCCTCAGTGCAGCGGGCGCCGCTCCAGCCGGGACAGCAGTGGCGCTCCGTGCGGTTCCGGACCACGGGCTGCATCTCCGGGGGGCTGCGGGGACACCCCGGCGTCACCCCAGGTCACCCAGCGCCCCCCGTGCCGCATCCCCCCAGGCTCACCGGTAGATGTAGCAGAGGCGGGGGCCGGTGCCGGTGTCCCCGGGGGAATTCCCGCGTTCCCGGCGCGTGCGGTCCCGGTCCAGCCGCCACCCGGCCAGGCTGTACTGGTACAAACTGGGACACGGCACCGCGGCCTCCCGCCGCGGCGTCACCTCCTCCTGCTCCGTCACCAGCACCGAGCGCTGGCACCAGCGCCTGCGGGCACCCACGGGATCCACAGGGATCCATCCGGGATCCATCAGCACCCGGCAGGCATCGGCATCCGGCACAACCCCGGACCCATCCCAGCTCCCAGCCTCCATGCCAGCACCCATCCCGGGATCCATCCTGGCTCCTGGCACCCCATCCCTGCTCCTACCGCCCATTCCCAGCTCCCAACCCCCATGCCCAGTTCCAATCCCTGATGGCCGTTTCGCACCCCAATTCCCAGTTCTCTTTCCCAGCTCCCACATCCATTCCCAGTTCCCATTCCCCCCATTCCCAGTTCTCTTTCCCACTTTACACCCGCCATTCCTGCCCTCCCATTCCCAAATCCCATTGTCAGTTCCCAGTTCCCAGTTCCCATCCTCCATCCCAGTTCCCATTCCCAGTTCCCGTTCCCAGTTCCTCACCCTGTGGCTGCCCCCACCGCCGTCACCCACAGCACCGCGATGGCCACGACCCCCCCAGCGACCCCCGGCCGCGTCACTGCAGCCATGCCGGATCCCGGTTTTCCTGGAAAAGTGGGCTCCAGGTGACTCCATTGTCACAACTCCCAGGGTGTCCTTGTGGCCAGGGGGTCCCAGAGGAACACCCCCAGTGCCACCCACCCCAATGCCACTCACCGGCCCCGGCTCCGGCACTGCCCAGCGGCTCCGGGATTTATGGAAAGTCCCCGAAACTGCCGCCAGCTGTGGGAGCACCGATTGGGCCCAGCTGGCGGCTGGGGGGGGACATGGTGACATCAGGGTGACATCTCCCCGTTTCCTGGGAGAAGGTGATGGCGTGGGACATCCGGGATCCGGCCTGGGGCACGGGGGCACGGATGTGGCAGGACAGCGGGTCCTGGTCCCGCTCAATGCTCCGTGGCCCCATGTCCCTGCCACGTGTCCCCTCGTGTCCCCCTGTATCCCCCCACGCCTCCACGTCCCTGTCCTGTGTCCCCTCGTGTCTCCTGTGCCTTCATCTCCCGGCCCCGTGTCCCCCTAGCCCGGTCCAGCCCGTGTCCCCCGTGTCCCCATTTCCATCCCGTGTCCTGGCCCCTTGTTCTCGTCATGTCTCCCTGGGTGCCCCCAGGTCCCCTGGTGTCCTCATGTCCCTGTCCGTGTCCCCGCTATATCCCTGTCCATGTCCCCCTCATTCCCTGTCCCCCTCATGTCCCTGTCCGTGTCCTCACGCCCCCGCTCCGTCCCCGACCCAGCCGTGTCCGTGCCCGTGTCCGTGCCCGTGTCCGTGTCCCTCCAAGGGGGACACCCGGTACGGCACTGGGGTGGAGCACACGGGAACGGGGGGACACGGGGGGGACACGGGGGGGACACGGGGGGTGCGGACGCGGGGGGGGGCGGTCCCGGCGGGGCGGGGGGACCGGCGGCCACCGCGGGGGGCGGGGCGCGGCGGCGGCGGCGGCGGCGGAGCCGGTGGGGCCGGGGGAGCCCCGAGGCCACAGGTACGGGCGGCACCGAGACCGGACCGGGATCCCGACCGGGATCGCGACCGGGATCGGGCTCGGGAGGGGCAGGAAGGGCGTGGGGACCGGGGGGGAGGGGCAGGATGGGAGGGCGGGGACGGGAAAGGAAGGGGGGGGCACGGAGGGGACAGCGGGGGGAACAAAAACGATTTGGGGAGGGAAAAAGGGGGACTGAGGGGTGTGGGGCACAGTGCTGGGGGCCCAGAGGGAGCTGGGGGTGCGAAAAGGGCTTGGGTGGGGGTACGGGGGGGCCCAGGGGGGACGGAGAACGGGGGTGGGGTGGCCGTGAGCTCCTGGGGGACCAGGACGGGGACACCATTCCACGGGAACCCCGCCGACCCCCCAGACCCCCCACAAGACTCCTCCGGATCCCTGCGAACCCTGCCTGACCCCCCTGAATCCCCCCTGGATTCCCCCCGAACCCCTCCAGACCCCCCCGGACCCACCAGGCAGGAGAGCGATCACCCCCACCGCGCCCGGGGTACGTGCCCGGGGGGCCCGGGGATCCCGAATCCCCCCGGGTGTGCAGGGGGGCCCTAATTCGGGTCTGGGGGGGCTCACCCGGTTTCCCCCCCCACCGCAGGTCCCCCCGTGGCCAAGACGGAGCCGGAGGAGATGGAAGCACCGGGATGCGCCGGCTCAGGTGGGGACTGGGGGATTCCGGGCGGGTCTCAGGTGGGGACCGCGGGGTCCCGGGGTGCTCGGGGCCACTCCTGAGCCGGGAGGGACCTGTCTGTGTCTCTTTGTCCCCCCAGCATGGCTGGTGGTTCCCAAGGCAGAGGTGAGCCCCGAGGGCGACAGGGACGATCCAGGGGACCCGGAGCTCCACAGCTCAGGTGAGGGACAGGCTGTGGTGAGGGGCACGGCGCTCACACCGGCACTGCCAGGCATCTCCTGGCAACGCTGGGGCCGCATGGTCACCGTCACCCCATCCTGGGGCTGGTGGCACCGCTGGGTCCTTGGGGCATGGTCACCATGTCCCCAGGGCCAGTGGCTGTGCCAGGTCCTTAAAGTGATGGTCACCATGTCCCCAGGGCCAGTGGCTGTGCCAGGTTCTTGAAGTGATGGTCACCGTGTCCCTGGTGCCACTGGCCTCGATGGTCCCCGTGCCCAGTGCCGGTGGCAGCTCCAGGTCCTTGGTGACAGTTACCGTGTCCTGGTGCTGGTGGCTGTGTCAGGACGTGCCGGCATTGCCACGTCCCCCCCGTGTCCCTGCAGGGCAGTGGCTGGTGCGGAAGGTGAAGGTGGAGGAGGAGGATGAGGACGAGGCCTGGGCAGGGGCAGCCGGAACGGGGGCCGAGGCCCCGCTGGCTCCGCAGCCCCTGCCCGGGGCCATCTCCCCCGATCCCGCTGGGACACCGGGGTGCGCCGGCGCCTGCAAAGTGGAGGAGCCGTGCCCGGAGGAGCTGGGATACGGGGTGCTGCCGGCCTGGGGGCCGGGGCCGCGCCTGGACGGCGTCGGGATCGGGATCGACGCGGGGATGAGCCCCGGCGGGTGCGGGCGCTGCTCCCAGCCCGGCCCGCGGCCGTTCTGCTGCCCGCAGTGCGGGAAGGCCTTCGGGAAGAAGGCGCACCTGACGCGGCACCTGCGGGTGCACACGGGCGAGCGGCCCTTCCCCTGCCCGCACTGCGGCCGCCGCTTCCGGCAGCGCATCCACCTGCGCTCCCACCTGCGCACCCACACCGGCGAGCGGCCCTACCCCTGCCCGCGCTGCGCCCGCCGCTTCCGCAAGAAAACCCACCTGGACCGGCACCTGCGCACCCACACCGGCGAGCGCCCGCACCCCTGCCCGCGCTGCCCGCGCCGCTTCGCCCACCGCCAGCACCTCCTGCGGCACCTGCGCCTGCACGGGGACCCCGCGCCGGGCCACGGACACCGCGATGGGGACGGCGAGGGACGCGGGGACGGCCCCGCCGAGGAGAAGCCGCTGCCGTGCTCGGGGTGTGAGATGAGCCTCGCCTGGAAGCAGAACCCGGCGTCGCACACGGGAGCGATGCCAGGAGCTGGGAACGGACACCTGGATGGACACCGGGATGGGGAAGGGGATGGGGATGGGGACGGGGACGTCCCCGCTGAGGAGAAGCTGCTCATTTGCCCCCAGTGCGGGACGAGCCTCCCCTGGAAGCAGAACTCGGCGTCGCAGCTGTGGCAGCACCTGGAGAGCCGAGCCCTGGGCTGTGCCGCGTGTGCCCAGGACCCCCAGCACCCCCTGCAGCCCCCACAGGAGCCCGGAGCCCAGGACCCCCAGCACCCATCCCAGGGGCCCAGGGTCGAGCACACCTTCCTGCAGGACCCCCAGCTCCTGCCAGAGGTGCCCAGTGCCAACTGCAGCCGTGGCTGTGCCCAGGACCCCCAGCCCGTCCTGCAGCCCCCGCAAGTGCCCGGCGCCCAGGACCACCAGCACCAGCCGCAGGTGCCCAGTGCCAAATGTGGCCCCGGCTGTGCCCAGGAGCCCCCGGAGCCGCCGCAGGCGCCCCCAGCCCAGCGCCCCTTCGCCTGCCCCCAGTGCGGGCGCGGCTTCGGGCGCAAGGCGCACCTGGCCCGGCACCTGCTGGTGCACTCGGGCACCCGGCCCCACGCCTGCGCCCGCTGCGGCCGCCGCTTCAGCTCCAAGACGAACCTGGGCCGGCACCAGGCCGTGCACACGGGGCTGCGGCCCCACCGCTGCACCCGCTGCGGCCGTGGCTTCACCCGCAAAACTCACCTGGAGCGCCACGAGCGCACCCACGGCACCGGCACCGGCACCGGCGCCGGGATGGGCACAGGGACGGGCACGGCCACCGCGGGCACGGGGATGGGCACAGCCACCGCTGCCACGGGCACCGGCGCCGCTGGGTCCCAGCTGAGCTGGCCAGAGCCCCCCACCCTCTGCCCCTGAACGCCAGGAGGTACCGGGGCCCCAGGGGATGCCGGTGGTGAATCCTTGGCACTGGGATGTACCCGGAGGTGCCAGGATGTGCTGGGAGGTGCCACGGGCCCTGATGGCTGCCGGCGGCGAGTCCTGGCACGGGGATGTGCCAGGGGACCAGTGCCGCATCCTTGGCGCCCCGCACGGCGTGTGCCGGGATGTGCCAGTGCCTCCAGCAGTGCCGGTGGCGAGTCCTCAGCGCTGGGATGTGCCGGAAGCTGCCGGGATGTGCCGGTGCCACATCCTGAGCGCCGGGATGTGCCGGGATGCACCGGGGGCCCCGGCAGAGGGATCCCACGGGATCCCGGCCCGTTCTGCCACCGGCAGTGGCGCAGGAGCGGCCGCCAGGGCGCCGTGGCCGGTGGCGCTGGAAAGCCCCGGTGCCGGGGTCGGTGTGGGGGACACGGGGGGACCCCGGCCCGGGAACGGGGGGGTGTTTTCCCCCCGCGGAGCTGCCGTGGGCAGCAGACACCGGGAATGAAGCCGCATTGCTGCCAATAAAGCCGTTTTTATGGAAGTTTTGGGGGATCCCGGGGGGGTCTCGGGGCGGGCGGACCGGGGGCGCCGGGGGCGTGGCCAGAAACGGGGCGTGGCTCTTTGTGGGGGCGTGACCGGGGCGGGCACTCGTGCCAAAGGGTAGGGGCGTGGCCTGAGCGGTGGGCGGAGCCTCGTCCCCATGGCAACGGGAGGCGGGGCCTCGGGGAGCGCCGGGAGCCGCCGTGCGGTGAGAGCGGGGGGGGGGGAGCGGGGGTTTGGGGGATTTTGGGGGGACCTGGGGGGCACCGGGGGGCGGAGAGGGGCGGGTGGGATGGGAGGGCTCGGGGCGGGTCACGGGGGCACCGGGGGGGGCACGGAAGGGTCTGGGAGCAGCGGGGGAGGGAACGGGGGGGGGATGTCTGAGATCGGGGGCTGGGTCCGGGTGCAATGGGCGGTTCTGGGGTGTAATGGGGGGACCGACGGGGAGAGCGGGGAGGCCTGAGGGCACCGGCGGATGGAACAGGGTGGGTCTGGGGGTGTTGGGGGTCTGGGGGCTCCCCATGGGCTCTGGACCTGTTCCTGTGCCCCAGGTTCCCCCCAGATGTGCCCCACGCGTGTCCCCTGACCACCCAGTGGCCTTTGGTTCCTACACGTGTCCCCACACCCCTAAGACCCCCCCAGATGTATCCCACACACGTCCCTGCGCCCCAGTTTCCCCCCAGATGGATCCCACATGTGTCCCCACACCTCAGACTATCCCATAGCCACCGTGTCCCCCAGTGCCACCCCGAACCCCTTTCCCTGCTCAGGACTCCTCACGGGGATGGGGGGAGCGTGGGGAGGAGGGGGTGACACCCCCAGATGTGCCCCGCATCTCCTTGAGCCCCACACCCCCTCACACGTCCCCTGTTCCCCCGAGATGTGCCCCGTGTGGGTCCCTGTGCCCCACACCCCCTCACCCGTGTCCCCTGTTCCCCCGAGATGTGCCCCGTGTGTGTCCCTGTGCCCCACTCACACACCACGCGTGTCCCCACACCCCATGGGCCGCCCCAGGGGGTTCCCCGGTGCCACCCCCAGCCCCTCTGTGTCCCCAGGACCTCCCCACGGGGATGGAGGGGCGCGGGGAGGAGGCGCCGGAGCCGGAGGTGTCGGAGCAGTCAGAGGAGGACGAGGAGGAGGAGGAAGAGGAGGAGGACGACGGCTCTGGGGTGCGGGTGACGCCGGCGCTGCTCAAGGCCACCACGGGCGAGTTCTCGCTGGAGTCCATCCTGCTGCTGCGGCTGCGTGGCCGCGGCATCGCCCACCTGGGCTGCCTGGCCGACTGCTCCAACCTGGAGTGGCTGGACCTGTCCGGCAACGCCATCGCGGGGCTGGCGCCGCTGGGCACCCTGCGCGCCCTGGCCGTGCTCAACCTGGCCGGCAACCGCGTGGCCAGCGTGGAGCCGCTGCGGGGCTGCCGCAGCCTGCGCCAGCTCAACCTGGCCGGGAACCGCCTGCGCAGCCTGCGCCAGCTCCGCTGCCTGCAGGGCCTGCGGCACCTGGAGAGCCTGCGGCTGCGGGACCCGCTGGGCAACCTGGGCAACCCGCTGTGCGCCACGCCGGCCTACCGCGCCGCGCTGGCCACCATGCTGCCGGGCCTCAAGGCCATCGACGGGCAGCGCGTGGCCGGCCGCGGCAGCGAGCTCTTCCGCCTGTGCCGCGAGCTGGACGCCGCGCTGGACGCCGAGGCCGCGCCGGCCGCGCCCCCGGAGCCGCCGCAGCCGTGGGTGCAGGCCGGGTTCTGGGAGCCGCGGCCGCCGCGCCGCAGCGCCGTGCTGGAGGAGGCCACGCGGCAGCTGGGCCAGGCCCTGCGCGAGTGCCGCGAGCTCGGCCGCCGCGCCGACGACTCCATCGCCCAGGCCCAGCGCGCCCTCGGCCGCCGCCACCACGGCAACTTCGGCTTCTGAGCACGGGGCCGGGGGTGCCCGGAGCTGACAGAGACCCCGGCGCGGCCGGGAGACCCTTTGGAGGTGCCACAGCCTGGAGCCTTCATGGTCTGAGCTGTGGGACCCCAAAGATGGGACTGGAGAACCCCCAAAGCCACCACAGCCCAAAGCCTTCATCGTCTGAGCCACAGGACCCCAAAAATGGGGCCAGGAGAACCCCCAGAGCCAGAGCCTGAGCTGTGGGACCCCAAAACCAGGGCTGGGAGACCCTCAGTGCCACCACAGCCCAACTTCCTCATTTCCTTAGCCATGGGACCCCAAAAATGGATCCAGGAAAACCCCCAGAGCCCACACTGTCACTGTGAGATTCCAGAGCCACCACAAGCCTGTCTCTTTCATCTGAGCTGTGGGACCCCCAGAGCCACCACAGCCCACCCAGAACTATGGGACCTACCCAGTGCAAGCGCAGCCCTGCACCTTCATCTTCTGAGCCACAGGACCCCCAAAATTGGGCCCGGAGACCCCCCTGGTGCCTCCACAGTCTGGCACAAGATCCCCAGGGAACACCAGAGGAGCCGTGGGACATCTCGGGGACAGGGGACATGGTGGCACTGCGTATTAAACATGTCCCACCCTCCAGTGTCCCTCTGTCCTGCGGCCTCAGGGGTCTCTCCGCTGCTCAGCCCGCACCCACCATGTCCCGGTCCCTCATCCCTGGGGACAACGGGCAGGGGCTGACACGGGTGGTGCCAGGGGGGAATGAGAGCCGTGACAGCGGAGCCAGCGCTGGGTTTACTGGGGAGCAGGGACAGGCAGGAGGGGGGGACATGTCCAGGACCCTCCTTGGTCTCGCGGTGCTGGGGGGTGACAAGCGGGGGAGGCCGGGACCGCCGTGGCAGCGTCCATCGGTGCCGGGGTGCCTGGAAAAGAGACATGGAGTGGGGGGCTGTGAGGGATCCCTGTGTCCCTCCCATCCTGGGGGGCTCTCCCAGCCATGTCCCCATCCCGGGGTGTCCCCAGGGGTGCCCCCTTACCCACCTAGGCTGGCAGCCCCCTGGAGAAGGCAAACATTCCGGGCAGGTACAGCGTGTCCCCCCCTTTCCCGGCCTCCTCCACTGCCCGGCACTCGGCTTCGTCCCGCTGCCGGATCTCCTGCGGGCACAGCGAGGGCTGGCACCGGGCGGGGACACGGGCGGGACACCGGGGACACTGGGGAGCACTGGGGACACCTCACCTTGGCCATCAGGTGGTGGCTGGGGCCACAGTTGTGGTACTTGTCCAGCACCTTGGGGACGTCGCTGGTGTCGAACTTGTAGCAGGCCAGGCAGGTCGGCCTCCGCTGGGGACACGGCGCAATGTCACCCCCGGGACCCCCGGGGTCCCCCCAGCACCAACCACCGTCCCCTCTGCCCCACCCTGGCACCCACGGCAGCGTGGTGGGGGGAAGGGGGCCTGGGGGAGGCTGAGGGGCTGTGTGACCCCTGGGATGGGGCCCAAGGGATGGGGGACATTCAGGGATGGGGATCCTATGGGGGAATGGGATGTGCCCCAAGGGAGTGGGGATGTGGCCCAAGGGAGAGGGACACCTTGGAATGTGTCCTGAGGGAAGGGGGGTGACACTCCAGGGTGGGCCCAAGGGAGATGGGAACTCCCCAGGATGTGCCCCAGGGGAGGAGGGACACCCCCAGGACACGTTTCCAGGGTCCCCCCTCACCCGGCTCTCCAGCACCCGGCAGTGCCGCTGCGGCGCCCGCTTCCGACACGTCGTCTGTGCCAGGCCCAGCCGGAGCTGCACGAACGTCCCCGAGGAGTCCTCCTGTGGGAACGGGGGGTGGGAGGGCGTGGCAGGGGCACGGACCCCCCCCGGAAGGATCCCGACCTCCGGAGGGACTCCCAAACCCCACAGATTTCCAAGGAAATACAGCCCCCAGTGAGACCCCAAACCCCAGGACTGACCCAACCGCCCCCAGAGGGACCCCAAATCCTGGGGGAGACCCTGAACCCCACAGACACCAACCCCTGCGAGGGACCCCAAAGCCTCCATAGGAACCCCAAATCCCAGGAGGGACCCTGAGCCATGGGAGGGATCCTGAATATTGGAGACCCTCAGGTAAATCCAGCCCAGGAATGACCCCAGGATGGCTTCGAGATGGGCAAGTGGCCCAAAGTGGGGGGTCCCTGGAGTCCTGGCCCTTTCCAGACTCGGGACAGTGCTCCAGGGGCACCCCGGGATGGACCTGGCTCCGGGGGGCACCGGGATCAGCTCGGATCCGTTAATGAATAACCGAGCTGAGCCCGGCCAGCAGGGCCGATCCCGGGGCACCCCCGGACACCCCAGCGCCCGCCTGTTCCCTTCGGGACACCCCGATGCCCTCCCCACTCCTCTGGCCATCCCGGATCCCAATTCTGAACCCCGAATCCAAAATCCTAAACTCACCTGCTCGATGACCCTATCCATCTCCTATTCCTTTGGGGACACCCTGACCCGCCCCCCATTTTCTCTGGGACACCCCAATCCCCTCCTCAACCCTCTCTCTGCTCCTGCTGGGGCACCCCAGCACCCTCCCCATTCCCATGGTGATCCCGGATCCTGAACCCCGAATTCCGAATCCTGTTGCTCCCTTGCTCGATGACCCTGTTCACCACCCTGCAGGACACCGACCCTGACCCCCTCCCTGTTCTCGTGGCCATCCTGATCCCCCCCAATCCCAGATCCCAATCCCAACCCCTGCTCACCCCCTCGATGACCCCTTTCCACTGCCGCTCCCTCCTGGACACGCCGCCCCCCTCCCCATTCCCTCTGGGACACTCCCGCCCCTCCCCGACCCATTCCCGTGGCCATCCCGGCGCCCAAATCCCGGTTCCCGGTCCCGAATCCCGTTACTCACCCGCTCGATGACCCCGTCCACCTCCCGCTCCTTGAAGAGGAAATGCACATTGCTGCGCCCGTGGAAATATTCCAGCACATCCCGGACCACGCGCCGCTGGAGCGGGGACTGGCCCGCGGCCACCGCGGCCACCGCGGCCACCGCGGCCACCCCCAGGGCCAGCGGCAGCCACAGGGACACCGGGAGCCTCATCCCGCCGGGAACGGCCTCACGGATCCACGGGCCGCTGGCGTCGGGCTGGCATGAGCCGATTTCCTGGGATCTGCCCCCAAATCCGCCCCCGGGACGGCCCCGCGGGTGACCCCCCCCACCCCGCGGGGCCCGGGAGGAGGGGCTGGAATGGGATGGAGGGAGAGACCCCGGGAACGGCGTCATGGGCTGCCGGGAATGACATCCTGCCCTCGGGAACACCCTCCGGGCCCCGGGAGCGGCTCCTGCTCCCCGGGAACCAACTCCAGCCCCCGGCAACGATATCCTACCCCCGGGAACAAAATCTTGCCCTGGGAATGGGCTCCAGCCCCTGGGAACAACCTCCAGTCCCCCAGGAATGGCTTCATGTCCCGCTGGGAATGACAGCCTGCCCTCGGGAACAAAGCCTCCGGGAACGGGCTTCTGACTACTAGGAATGGGCTCGTGCTCCCCGAGAATGTTGTCGTGTCCCACCGGGAATGATATCCTGACGCCGGGAACGACATCCTGCCGCCGGGAACAAACTCCTGACACCGGCCATGGGCTCCTGTGCCCCGGGAATGGCTCCGGCCCCCGGGAATGGCTCCGGCCCCCGGGAACAACCTCCTGCCTGCACAAATAACCTCGGGCCCCCGGGAATAGTGCGGTGTCCCCGGGAACGAGATCCGGGACCCTGGAATGGCTCCAGCCCCCGGGAATGGCTCCAGCCCCCGGGAACGGGATACGGCCCCCGGGAACGAGATCCGGGCCCCGGCAATAGCTCCAGCCCCCGGGAATGGCTCCAGCCCCCGGGAACAGCCCCCTGCTCCTCCCGGCTGTCCCTGTCCCGGGTGTCCCCTCCTGCGGCAGGAGGAGGAGTGCGGGGGGAGGGAGGTGATGAAGGCCGGGGGATGGGGTGGGGGACACGGGGGGCACTGGGGAGGCACTGGAGGAGCACTGGAGGCACTGGGGGGAACTGGGGAGCAGTGGGGGACACTGGGGGTGACTGGGGAGTCACTGGGGGGAACTGGGGCTGTACTGGAGGACACTGGGGCTGTACTGGGGAGCACTGGGGGGACGCTGGGAGGCACTGGGGCTGTACTGGGGAGCACTGGGGGACACTGGGAGGCACTGGGGCTGTACTGGGAGACATTGGGAGGCACTAGGGTTGTACTGGGGAGCACTGGGGGAGGCACTGGGGCGGTACTGGGGGACACTGGGGGACACTGGGGGACACTGGGAGGCACTGGGGCTGTACTGGGGGGCACTGGGGGACACTGGGGCTGTACTGGGGGCACTGGGGAGGCACTGGGGCTGTACCAGGGGGCTGTACTGGGGGACACTGGGGGGACACTGGGACTGTACTGGGGAGCACTGGGGAGGCACTGGGGGGCTGTAACTGGGGAGCACTGGGGCTGTACTGGGAAGCACTGGGGGACACGGAGGGGCACTGGGGCTGTACTGGGGGCACTGGGGCTGTACTGGGAAGCACTGGGGAACACGGAGGGGCACTGGGGCTGTACTGGGGAGCACTGGGGCTGTACTGGGAAGCACTGGGGAACACGGAGGGGCACTGGGGCTGTACTGGGGAGCACTGGGGCTGTACTGGGAAGCACTGGGGAACACGGAGGGGCACTGGGGCTGTACTGGGGAGCACTGGGGCTGTACTGGGAAGCACTGGGGAACACGGAGGGGCACTGGGGCTGTACTGGGGAGCACTGGGGCTGTACTGGGAAGCACTGGGGAACACGGAGGGGCACTGGGGCTGTACTGGGGAGCACTGGGGCTGTACTGGGAAGCACTGGGGAACACGGAGGGGCACTGGGGCTGTACTGGGGAGCACTGGGGCTGTACTGGGAAGCACTGGGGAACACGGAGGGGCACTGGGGCTGTACTGGGGAGACTGGGCGTACTGGGGACTGGGGCGGAGGGACTGGGCGTACTGGGGGCACTGGGGCTGTACTGGGGGGTCGCTGGGGGGGCGGGGCCTCTCGGGCCCCTCCCATCGCCTCAGGGCTGCGCTGCCCGCGGCGCCGACAGGGGGCGCTGCCTCCCGGCCCCGCCCCCCGACCCGGAACGGGGCGCGGCCGGACGCGGCCCCGGCTAGCGCAATGACGTCACCGAACGCGCTGACGTCACCTAGGGCGCGTGACGTCACCGCGCCGCGGGGCAGCGGCCGCCCGTGAGTTTCCCGGGGAGGGTCCGCGGGGATCGCGGTCACGTGACCCGGGAGGTCCGGACTGGGGGGGGCACGGCGGGGTCCGGGGGGCGAGCGGCGGGGTCCGGGGGGCGAGCGGCGTGTCCGGGGGTGCTTGGGGTGGCCACGGGGCCGGGAGGGGCTCGGGTTGTGTTTGGGGGTGTCGGGGGTTGTCCGAGTCCCGAGGGGGGCACGCGTGGCAGCGGCGGGTCCGGGGCTGGTGCTGGGGGCGCTCGGGGGTCCCTCCGAACCCCCCGGGAGCGGCCAGCACCGAGCGGAGCCGGGAGCCCCGAGAGCAGCCGGGAGCTGCCGCGGAAGCCGGCGGGGGCTCGGGGAAACCCGGCCCGGTGGCCCCGGGGCTGCTGCCGGCTGATGAGGTGATTCCATGCCGGGGCTGTTCCCGAGCCCCCGGGCTATTCCCGGCTGCCAAGGCGAGGCCGTGCCGGGGCCGTGCCCAGCTCCCCGGGCTATTCCCGGTTCTCCAGGCGATAGTGTTCCCGGCTCCCGGGGCTGTTCCCGGCTGGACAAGCCGATGCTGTGCGGGGCCATTCCCTGCTTGCGCAGCTCCTCCCGCTCCCGCTCGCTCCCATCCATCCAATCCATCCCATCCAATCCATCCCATCCCGAACTACAACTCCCAGCGCTCCCGAGCTCTCGCCGTTCACAGCCGGATCCGGCCCCGCTCGGCGCCTTCCGCACCCCAAATTCCGGGGGGAGGAGGAGGAGGAGGAGGAGGACGGGGGGCCGAGGCCGCCGGAGCCGCTCCGGGACTGCCGCGCTCCTCCGGCCTGGTTCCCGCCGTCCTTCCCGCTCCCACTCCCGCTGCCCTCCCCGCTCCCGCTCCTCTCCCCGCTCCCGCTCACATTCCGGCTCTCCCGCTCTCCCAGGACCCCGCCGCGGCCATTTGACGGAGTCGGTGGCGGAAGGAGACCAGGAAGAGGCTGAGAAGAGGCCGGGAAAGAGCCGGGAAGCAGCTGGGAAAGAGCCCTCGAAGAGACCGGGAAGGGGCCGGGAAGGGGCCCCGGGGGAGCGATGTCCGCGGGGGGAGCGCCCCAGGTACGCGGGGGATTCCGGCGGAATTCCCGGGGGGATCCCCCGCTCTTCCACCACCCCGGGACATTTGGGGGGATCCCGGCGGGGATTCCCGGGACCGGGGGCTTTTCCGGTGATTTTTTCTTCAATCCCTGGAGCCCTCCAAGAGTTTTTCGGGGAAATCGGCGCTTTGGGAAGTCCCGGAGCGTGGGGGGGGCCCCCACCCCCCCGGCTCTGCCTCCTCCGGGCTCCGGGGGTCGGGGGACACGAGAGGAATCCGGGAGGCCACGGGGGGCTTGGGGGGGGTTCAGTGACCCCCGAAAAGCGGGAATGGAAGGGGAATGGCTCCTCTAGAAAGGTTTCTCCCTCGGTGCGGGTCCTGGCTGGAAAAGGAGCTGCTTTGGGGGGTGGGCAGTGGGGCTGGGGCGACAAGGATCTGCTCTGGAGGAGCAGGGCTGGGCATCTGTTTTGGGGGAGCAAGGATCTTGTTTGGGGAGCAGGGATTTGGTTTGGAGGGGTGGGGATGCAGTTTGGAGGAGCAGGGATCTGGTTTGGGGAGCAGGGATGTGGGCTCCATCCTGGAGCGAGGAACCCGGACCTCCTATTTGGGATGCAGGAATAGGTGCAGGATCCCTGCCCTTGGCCTGTGGCCAAACCCAGGGAAAGGTCCCCAAACATCCCAAAATGACCCAAATGGCCCCAAAATGCTGCTGAGCTGCTGCCCCCTCCCCAGCCCGCCCACGCCCTGGATTTGCTCCCGTATTCCCGGCTGAGCCCAGCACCGCGGGCTGGATCCCAGCTGGATGCCGTCGGCGCCGAGATCCCGTCGGATCCCTGCACAGGTGAGCGGGGGGGACACCCTGGGGTGGGGGCCGGGGTGGAATTTTCCGCACAGAGCTCGGTGCATTTTTGTGGGAACTTTGAACTGGGATGATGAAAGTGTTCTGGGGATTCCCGGGGATGGGAGAGGCTGCGGGAGGAACCCGGAGCCCAGGAACGGCTCCGTCCCACTTCACCTGGAGCCTGGTTTTCGAGGGGCGGCTCCATCCCCCATTGCCAGAGCTCAGTTCTCCCAGGAGCGGCTCAGTCCCAGCTTCCCAGCCCTCCCAGGGGCAGCTTCATCCCTGACCCCGGCTCTGCCGTGCCCTGTGTTCCCCCAGGGTACCGGTTCTTTAAGCCGGGGGGTTTGTTCGGGATGAAGCCGCCGGAGGAGCCGTTCGGAGCTGCACGGACGGGCCCAGAGGATTCCAAGGCCATGGGCAGCCCCTGCGCTGGTGAGTCCGGACCCGTGGGAATAGGGGAGCAGGGGGATCAGGGGGGCTCAGGGGAAAAGATGGGCTGGGATGGTTTGCGGATGTTCTGGGCCAGTTCAGAACTTTTTGGGGCCAGTTGCGGCAGTTCTGAGCCAGTTTGGACCAGTTTAAAGACCATTTTCAGCCATTTTGGGCCAGTTTTCAGCCATTTTGAGGCTGTTCTGGGCCAGTTCACAGCTACTTATGGCCAATTTATGGCAGTTTTGAGCCAGTTCTTGGCCAGTTTTGTGGACCAGTTGTGGCCATTTTAGACCAGTTTTTGCCATTCTGAGCCAGTTTGGACCATTTTTGGGTGTCAGAAACTGGGGGGTTTGGGGTCCCTTTGGGGTGTCACAGACCAGGAGAGTTTTGGGGAGTTGAGGCCCTTTGGTGAGTCCCAGTTCCCCGTGGTTCAGCGCTGAGGGGCCCACGAGGAAGGGGGGGCTGGACCCGGGTCCTCCCCACTCGGGGCAGCCCGGAATTCTCCGAGAGCCGGGATAACACCGGGATCTCTCCGGTGCAGTGGAGCCCGGGCGGGTGAGCAAGGTGGAACCCGAGGAGAAGCCCGGGATCGGCGCCGGCTCCCTGGAGCTGTTTCCGGCCGCGGGCGGCAGCTCTGGCCGCTGGTTCCCCGGCGGGCAGCGCGGCCCCGAGCCCCCCCGGGACCCCCCGGCCCCCCGTGCCGGCTGCTGGGGGACCCAGGGGGGCGTCCCCGGCCCCTTCCGCTGCGCCCAGTGCGGGAAGGGCTTCCGGCAGAAGCAGAGCCTGGTGACGCACGAGCGCATCCACACCGGGGAGAAGCCGTTCCGCTGCGGGGACTGCGGGAAGAGCTTCAGCCAGCGGCCCAACCTGCTGACGCACCGGCGCGTGCACACGGGCGAGCGGCCCTTCCCCTGCGCCCAGTGCGGCAAGAGCTTCTCGCAGAAGGCCAACCTGCTGGCGCACCAGCGCATCCACGGCGCCCACCCCGAGGAAGGCAAGGCGCGGGCGCCGGCGCGGGGCTGCGCCGAGGACGCGCCCTTCGTGTGCCCCGAGTGCGGGAAGAGCTTCCGGCAGAAGCCCAACCTCATCACGCACCGGCGCATCCACACGGGCGAGCGGCCCTTCTCCTGCTTCCTGTGCGGCCGCAGCTTCAACCAGAAAACCAACCTGGTGACGCACTACCGGGTGCACACAGGTGAGCGGCCCTTCGCCTGCGCCCAGTGCGGCAAGCGCTTCACCCAGAAAACCAACCTGGTCACACACCAGAGCACCCACACCGACCTGCGCCCCTTCCCCTGCGCCCAGTGCCACAAGTGCTTCAAGGACAAGGTGTCCCTCAAGGCCCACCAGAAGACGCACATCCCCCGCCAGCGCCGCTGCCCCGCGCGCGGCCCGGCCCCCGCCGCGCCCTTCGGGGCCGCGCCCGCCCTGCTGCCCCCCGCGCCCGCCCCGCAGGACCCCGCCCCCTTTGCCCCGCTCCCGCCCGCCCCGAAGCCCCCCGAGGGCGCCGAGCTGTTCCCGTGCCCCGAGAAGGGCTTCCCCCCCCCGCCCCCGGGTGAGCCCCCCTTCCCCTGCGCCCACTGCGGCGACGGCTTCTGCCCCAAGGTGCCCCTGCTGCGGCCCCCCGAGGCGCCCGCCGCGCCCTTTGCTACCGGCCCCCCCCTCCTGGGGCCCCTGGGGGCGCAGCCGGGGCCGGGGGACGCCGCGGCCCCCCCAGAGAAGCCCTTCATCTGCAACCAGTGCGGGAACAGCTTCGGGCTCTGGCTCGCCCTCGTCGCCCACCAGAAGAGCCACGCAGGGCACAAGCCGTGCCCCGGGGCCCCCCCAGCCGAGCCGGGCGCCGAGCGGCCGCCCGGGTCCCCCCCGGCGCGGGCGGGCGAGAGCCGGCCCTGGCCGTGCCCCGAGTGCGGGCGGGGCCTGGCGCAGTGCGAGCGGCTGCCGCGGCACGGGCACAGCCCCGGCGGGCGCGGCCCCTTCCGCTGCGACACCTGCGGCAAGCGCTTCAGCCTCAAAACCAACCTGGCCACCCACCAGCGCATCCACACAGGTGAGCGGCCCTTCACCTGCGGCGTCTGCGGCCGCCGCTTCAACCAGAAGGGCAACCTGGTGACGCACTACCGGGTGCACACGGGCGAGCGCCCCTTCGCCTGCGCCCAGTGCGGGAAGCGCTTCGCGCAGAAGCCCAACCTGCTGGCCCACCAGAAGACGCACCTGGGCCGCCAGCCCTTCACCTGCCTCGAGTGCCCCAAGCGCTTCAAGAGCAAACTGTCCCTGCGGGTGCACCAGCGGGTGCACACCGGGACCCCCGGCCCGGCCCCCGGCGCCCTGGACCCCGCCGGGAGCCCCTTCCCCTGTGGGCTCTGCGGGGAGGCCTGTGCGGAGCACGGGGGGCTCCGGCCGGGCCACGGCGGCGGCGAGCGGCCGCACCCCTGCGCCGAGCAGCTGCACACCTGCGCCAAGTGCCCCCACGCCTGCACCGAGCGTCCCCACGCTTGTGCCGAGCGTCCCCATGGCTGCGGCGAGCGGCTCCACACCTGTGCCGAGCAGCGCCGCGCCTGTGCCGAGCATCCTCACGCCTGCGCGGAGCATCCTCACGCCTGCGAGCGACCCCACACCTGCGGGCAGCCGCACCCCTGCGCCGAGCGGCTGCACTCCTGCGCTGAGTGTCCCCACCCCTGCGAGCAGCCCCACGCCTGCAGCAAGCGGCCCCACGCGTGTGAGCAGCCCCACGCCTGCACCGAGTGTCCCCATGCCTGCACCGAGCGTCCTCACGCCTGCGCCGAGCATCCTCACACCTGTGCCGAGCATCCTCACCCCTGCGAGCGGCCCCACCCTTGCGAGCGGCCCCACGGCTGCGCCGAGCAGCCCCACGCGTGCGCCGAGTGTCCCCACGCGTGTGCCGAGTGTCCCCACGGCTGCGCCGAGCGGCCCCACGCGTGCGCCGAGTGCGGGAAGCGGTTCCGGCAGAAGGTGAACCTGGCCGTGCACCTGCGGACGCACACCGGGGAGCGGCCGTTCCGCTGCGCCGACTGCGGCAAGGGCTTCAGCCAGAAGGCTCACCTGCTGCGGCACCGCCGCACCCACGGCGCCGGCCTGGCCCCGCCGTGTGCCGCCGGGGACCCGCTGGCCAAGGGCCCCGAGCCCCCCACGCTGCTGCTGCCGCCGTGCTCCCGCGGGGCCCCCCCGGCGCGCCCCGACAGCCCCTCGGGCGCCGCCGACATCCTCCTGCAGCTGATGCAGGATGAGCCCCCCCCCGGCCCCGGCGCCGCCCCGGAGCCCCCCTGCAAGTGCCCCGGGGGGGGCCCGAGCCCCCGGGCGCCGGGGCTGCCCCCGCCGTGCTGCTGCGCCGCCTGCCTGGCCCCCCGCCCGCCCGAGCCCCCCCGCGGGCAGCTCTGGCCCAAGGCTGGGGGCTGCGCTCGGGCCTTCGAGGAGAAGCGAGTGCCGGGAGCGCCGGAGCGCGAGTGCAGTGAGGAGAAACCGGCCCCGTGCCCCGGCTGCCTGTGACCCCCCGGGCCTGCCCCAGCTGCCCGTGACCCCCGCGCTGGGACCTGCGCTGAGCCCCCTGCACCAGGACCCCCCCCTGCCCCGGCTGCCCATGTTCCCCTGCACTGGAACCCCCACCCAGACCCTCCCCGGCAAGGGCTGGCCCTCGGCTCCTGCGCTCAGCCACAGCGAGCCAGGAGCAGGATGGAGCTGAGGGGACTGAGCCAAAGGGGTGGAGCCGAGGGATGGTGTCAAGGTGGCACCGCCGGCTGGATTCAGCACCGGGACTTGGAGGAGCCTCCAGCAGGGGCCGGTGGGGCACAGCAGAGCTGCAGACTGGGACACGGCGCATTTCTGGCTTGGGAAGACACCAAAGGACTGCAGGGGACAGCGCTGGACTCGGATCTGTCACGTTGGCTCCAGCTACACTGACCGGGAGGAGCTGGACACAGAGGAGTTGCATCCACTGGAGCCAGACATAGGACAAGAGGAGCCCCCAAGGGCTCCCTAAGCTTCCAGAACTTTCCATCCTGTTCTGGATTGGACGGCATTCCCTAAGGACATGGTTGGGATGGGAGCGTGGGGCCCTTCCTGTTGTGGGCTGACCTCCTGGGATCCCCAGTGCAACTCCATGCGGGGGAGTTGGGAGCGCGCTGGGAAAGCAGCCAGGAAAAGGGGCTGGAAGGGCTCAGCTCTGCTTCCAGAAGGGCCCCGGAGACGCCTCCGGTGCCGGGGGCATGGTGGGGGGGCAGCTTGTGCTTCTGCTTGCTCTGGATAACTGCGCGCTTTGGGACTCAATATTCTGGATTTGGGATGGGCGATGCCGGGTGGCTGCTGGAGCTGGGAAGTGGTGGGGGGCCTGTGCGGGGTTCCAGCGGCACGGAGGGCATGGGGTGCTTTGTTGGGGTTTGCTTGGCGTCTCCGAGTCCCCCCGGTGCGGCAGAGCCGGGGATCCATGGTCTTGGGCAGAGCTTCGGCCGCAGACACCACTGGGAGCTGCCGTTGCTTCATCCCAAAGGGAATCGGGTCTTCTGACAGGACCAACACCGGGACGGCCACCGCTGGAGCCCCGGCCGGGCGGGGGGGTCCCACTGCAGTCCCCCTCCCCCAGCTCTGCTCTCTGCAATTCTATTTTTTGAGGTTATTTAAAATAAAAGCTTCTGATGGCTCTGGGGCTCCATGTGCTCTGTCTGGGGCTGGGGGGGGACACGGGGGCCTCTCTGGAGCCGCAGTCCTGGCTTGAGCCCCGGGGAAGGCTCTGCCCTCTCGCCCATCACCAAGGGGCCACCAGGACAGTGACAGTGATGGTGCCACGACCTTCCAACGTGCCCTGCGACCACCAAACCTCACCGGGACACCAGGTGAGAGCTCAGGATTAGGGTGGCCACCAAGCCGACCCCAGGATCACTGTCACATCCACGGGGGTGGCATCAACACCTCCCATGCTCCTGGGGGCAGATCGGGCGGGTCTCACACTGGGGCTCTCACTGGGACACAGGCACCCTGTGCCACTGGCCAGGCGTGTGGCTGAGCTGCCCTGCCCTGGCTGGGGACACCCGGGACCCCCCGGCTGAGTTCTGGGAGGTTCGGGCTCAGGGGCTGCAGCGGCCGGACCCGGGGGGCTCCGGGTGTCGCTATCCTGGGATGGACACGCGGGACCCTTCCAGTGCGGGACCCTCTGGTGCGGGGGCTCCCAGATCCCCGGAGGCACCAGGCCGGTTCCTCGGGATTTGGCGGGGGTGGGCTTGGAGGGGGGGGCATGTGTCCGAGCAGCCCCGTTTGGGGGGTGGGCGATCGTGGCCGGAGCGGGGCCGGATCCCGGAGCCACCGGGCACGTGGAAGGAGCCAGATCCCGGCACCCACCGGCAGAATTCCCCCGCCTCGCCCGGGGACGCCCCGGTGCCCCCAACACCCGGTTCCGGTGCTCTTCTCCCCCCTGCCGGTGCCGCCCCCCAGCCCAGCCCCTTCCGCCGCCGCCATCGGGCCCCGCCCGGCGATGCAGCGGGTGAGCCCGGGGCGTGCCCGGGGGGGCTCCGGGGCTGCTGCGGCCGCCGGCTCCCGGCCCTGGGCGGGGGAGGGGTTCCGGGGGTCCCTGCGGAGGGCTGGGGGGCCTGAGGGGGCTGGGCGGGGCTGCCCCGACTCCTCCGGTCGGGATTAGCGGGGGGGTTCGGGCACCCCGAGCCCGGGGGGTGCTGCAGCCGCGGGTGACCCCCTTGGGGCGCCCAGCGAGGGGCGATGCCGCCGGCCCCCCCTGAGCCCCGCGCTGTCCCTGCCAGGGGCTGCTCCCCGCCGTGACATTCGAGGAGGTGGCCGTGTACTTCTCCCCCGAGGAGTGGGCGGAGTTGGCGCCTTGGCAGCGGGCCCTGTACCGGGAGGTCATGGGCGACAGCTACGACCTGGTGGCCAGCCTGGGTGAGGGGACGGGGGCGTGGAGCTGGGGGTCCCACGGGGCTGGGGGTGCCCCGGGCAGGGGGTGCCACGGGGCTGGGGGTGCCATGGGGCTGGGGGTGCCATGGGGCTGGGGACACAATTGAAGGCTGAGCCGGGGGTCTGGGGGCTTGGTTGGACGTCTAGGGGCTCAGTTGGGTGTTCAGAGGCTCAGCCAGGGCTCTGGGTGCGTGGCTGGGGGTCCATAGGCTCAGCTGGGGGTTCCGAGCCGGGGGCCCGCAGCCCGAGTGCCCCGCAGAGCTCACCCCATCTCTCCGTGCAGAGCGGGGCTCCGGCTGTGTCCGGGTGTGAGGAATGGTGGCAGCAGTACCTCGCTCCCGCTGTCCCCCCGTCCTGCTGCCCCCGCGCCCCCAGCACAGCCCCCCCGGCCTGGTGATGGTGACACTCCCCAGGCCTTGCGGGGGACACTGAGGGTCCTCTCTCCCACACAGACCCCAACTCCAAGTTCACCCACATGAAGGAGGAGTCGCACGGGGGGGTTCCCTGCGCTGGGGGCCACGGCGGAGCTCCCGACACCGCCGACACCTGTGAGTGACCGGGGACACCCCGTGGGGACACCCCGTGGGGACACCCTGTGGGGCTGGCCCTGGCCAGAGCCCCTGTCTGACACCCCCCGGACTGGGTTGGGAGTCCCGGGGGTGGGCGTGGGGCCAGCGGTGGGTCCAGGACTCTCCCATGGTGACACTCTGTTCCCAGCAGGTTCCTGGAGTGGTTCTGACAGCAAGGACGACGCCGGGGGACGCTGGGAATTGGGTTCCGATGTCCCCCGCTCCGGCTGGCGTGACACCGAGCCGGGGGGCTGCGCCAGTGCCCTCCCCCGGGAGGTGCCGGCGGCGTCGGGGCTGCTCATGGGCGGCAGCCGCGGGCTGAGCTTCGGGCCCGAGGCCGCGCTCCGGGCGCACCCGGCCCGGCCGTACCTGTGCGGCACCTGCGGCAAATCCTTCCGGCACCGCCGCAGCCTCCTGGCGCACAAGAGGCTGCGCGGGGGGAACCGGGCCCGGCACGGCTGCGCCGACTGCGGCCGCACCTTCTGCCTGCGCGGGGACCTGCTTCGGCACCGGGACACGCACCGGGCGCGGCCCCGGGGCCCCCGGCTCTTGGCGGGCGCGGCGGGGCCGGGCGAGGAGCGGCCCTTCGTGTGTGGGCGCTGCGGGTGCAGCTTCAGCTGGAGGGAGAGCCTGGAGCTGCACCTGCGGGGGCACCGCGCCCCCGAGCGCGCCCACCCCTGCCCCGAGTGCGGCCGCGTCTTCCTCCGCCGCCAGTACCTGCGGCTGCACCGCCGGGCGCACTCCGGCCAGCGGCCCTTCCCCTGCGCCCGCTGCGGCCGCGCCTTCGCCTCCCGGGCCAACCTCAGCAGCCACCGCAGAACGCGCCGGCGCTGCCGCCCCCGCAGCCAGGACCCCCGCGGGAACGGGAACCCGCTCAGGGACCGGGATAGAGATAAGGGTAGGGACCCCCGCGGGGACGGGAACCCACTCAGGGACAGGGATAGAGATAAGGGTAGGGACCCCCGCGGGGACGGGGACCCACTCAGGGATAGGGATAAGGAGCCCCGCGGGGATGGGGACCGGCTCAGGGATGGGGACCGGCTCAGGGACAGGGACCTGCTCAAGGACAGGCACCCCCGCAGGGATGGGGGCGTGCTTGGGGACAGGGAGCCCCTCGGGCACAGGGACCTGCTCAGGGCCGGGGAGCCCCTCGGGGTCAGGGATTCCCACAGGCACAGGGACCTCCCGGCGGGTGACCGGCAGTAGCCGCGGGACCGGGGTTGTCCCGGTGCTCCGATGGATGTGACCTCGCCGGTGCCGCGGCTTCCCCAGGGCACCCCTGGAGCCGCGAGCTCCTGGAGGCTTCTGAAAGTCAGGGACTTCTCCGTGTCCCTTTAGAGCTTGGGAGATCCCTCCGGCATATTCCATGTTCCCTTGGGATCCTCTGGGATGTTGCCCCACGTCCCTTTGGACCTTGAAAAATCCCTCTGGGATGTTTCTCCGTGTCCCTTTGGACACTGAAGTGCCTTTGGACCTTGAAATGCCCTCCAGTGCGCTTCCCAGTTTTTCCAATCCCATTGGGATGTTTCTCCATGTTACCTTCGCACCTGAGAAAATCCCCCAGGGATGCTTCTCCATGTGCCTTGTGACCTTGGGGTACCTTCGCACCCTGGAAAATCCCTCTGGGATGTTTCTCCATGTTCTCTTCAGACGCTGAAGTGCCTTTGAACCCTGCAATGTCCCTCCGGGGCATTTCCCAGTCCCTGCCAGTCCCACCAGTGCCCTGCCCCGTGTCTGTATTTAAGGCCAGAAGTTTCTTTTAATCTATTTATTTTTATTTTTTCTATGTCATTTATTATTCTTTTCTATTCTTTCTGTTTTAATTAATTCTGTTTAAGTTACTCCAGTTGTTCTCTTCTGCTTAGTCCAGTTCTCCTACTCCATTCTGTTCTTCTATTCTATTTATAATAGAATAGAATAATAAATTCTATTTATTTCTATTCTACTTATTCTGTTTGATTATGAGGAAGGGCAGGGAGGGAGGAAGAGGAAGAAGGAAGGAAGGGAGGGAGGAAAGAAGGAGACTCCTCTGGGGTCTTTGTCATGGTTGAACCATGACAGGGCTCTTATGACAGCAGGAGCCACCTCGTGTCCCACCAGTGTCCCCCCTCCCCCAAATAAACAAGCGCCAGAAATCTGCGTTAATGTCGAAATGAGTAAAAAATGCAAACGAAGCTCTGAGTGGGGACCTACGCAGCCGGGGGGGCACCTGCAGCCCCCCAGCCGCTCCCAGAATGGGAATTTCCCTCCCTTCCCGGTAAGCTGGAGGCTGCTCCGCACTGGGAATGTCGCCGAGCAGGGGCACAGATGGTGAATTCCCCCTTGGGAATGGGGACAGACCCCCCCACACATTCCATCTGCCCGCGGAGCCGGGAGGGAGGGCGGGACGTGCTGGGGAAACTGGGACACCACGGAATCGGGGAATCGCTGAGATGGGAAAGCCCCCGGACGCCCCCAGTTCACCCCTGGCCCCAAGGCCACCGCTGACCGCGTCCCCGAGCGCCGCATCCACACGGCTTTTGACCCCCCCCCGCGGCTGGACAACCCTTTCCAGGAGGAACAGTCCCAAATATTCCCCAAATCCTGCCTAATGCCCTGCTGGTGCCACCTGAGGCTGCTGCCAGCCCTGCGCTCCGGGGCGGTGTCACCTCCCTGCCACCCCCGGCTGCGACAACGCCGCGGCCCCGGTGGCTTTTTTGGGATGTCCCAGTTCAACGTGCCGGGAGCACACGTGGAGGAGCCGCCGGAATTGGGGTCGGCAGGACGGGACACGGCGGGGGAGGGGCTGGCCCGGGTCCTTTGTGCTCGGGACTCAAATAACCAGGAAAAATCCCAAATTTTCCACTTCTCTTTTTTTTTTTTTTTCCCTTTCAGATGAAATCACGAGGCCGGGAGACGTTTTCCCAATTAAATTCCTGAAATTAGACCCGAGCCGGGAGCGCGGTGGGGGTTGGGATGCTGAGGTGTTCTCAAGGACGTGAGTTTTTGGGACTAAATCTCCCTGGTGCTAAAAAATATGGGAATTCCATCCCTGGAACGGGGCTCCGGAGGGAGGGAGAGGCTGGGTGTGGCTCATCCTGGCACCCGGAGGAGCCTCAGGGTGGGATTGAGGTCCGGAAGGACATTTCCTCCCGTTTTCCCACATCCTCAGGGGTCACACGGTGCCTCTGCCCCCACAGCAGCTTTCCCAAGGGAAATCCAGTTCTGAGGAAAAACCCGCTGCGTTCCCAAAACTCAGGGAAAATAAAACTCCTTAACACCAGGGTAGCATTAAGACACAGGAATTCTGCTGCCTTGGTGTCAAGGAATTTTATTTTTACCGATTTCTGGTAACAGTTTTGGCGCTTGGATGGGACCTACTCCTGTATTTCAATGGATCCGAGGGATCGCGGAACCTCGAGGGATTCTCGGGGAGAAGCTGCGACCCCCTGGCCACAGGAAATGGGAGCAGGACCCCTGGGAAGACCAAGGCATCCTCCCTTTGAAGGGGTGAAGGCCCAGCAAAGGCTCCCCAGGGCGGGGTTTAAAGGTCCCTAAGGTGGGGTCAGGGAAGGGTTTGGGTCCCTTCTGGGAGCTCCTAAAAGGGAATAGGTTTGGAATGCCCCGTTTTGGAATGCTCCTAAAAGGGAATAGGTTTGGAATGCTCCTAAAAGGGAATAGGTTTGGAATGCCCTGTTTTGTAATGCTCCTAAAAGGGAATAGGTTTGGAATGCCACACAGTTTAAATGGGAAGCAGCTCATGCGGTGAAAGGGGGGATTCTGGAGGGAATTCCCATGGAGAGGGTGCCCTGGGGGATCCTGGGGGGATTCCCTCACTGGGAAACAAGGGGCTGAGTGCTGCGGCTGAATTTGTAAAGGAAGGGGACACTGGAACAGGGAGGGTCCCCAGGCCGGGGGAAACCCGACAGGAACCCCAAACCCGGCTCTCCAAACCCCCAAGCTCCCGACATGGAGATGAAGAATCCCCTGATGGGGGCCGCGGCACTCATCCTCAGCTGAGCCCCTGGTTGTAATTGCCGGGGAAGGAAAAGGCAATTTTTTAATTAATGCAGGAGGAGCTTACTCGGTGTCGAGCTCCTGCAGAGCAAAACTGATCTGGGAACATGATGTGGGTGCGCCAGGGAGGAAGGGAACAGGCCTTTGTTACAACCACTGCCATTTGAATTGAGGAAACGCTGGGGCACACAGGAATTTTTGTACCTGCCTCAATGCCCAATCCCCTGGCTGGGAAGAGATTTGTTTGGAAAACTGGGTGCTCAAAGAGCTTTCCCAGATGGGGAAACACAAATTCCGACCCCTGAATCAAAAGCCGTTGAGGCAAAGATTTTTATGTTTCAGGGATCAAATGAGGAGGAAGAAATCCCAGGGGATGTAGGGAACGCTGTAACCCCACTGGCGTGGGCCTCGAGGTGCCCTGGTGATCAAAGGTGGCCAAATTGGTGAGGATTCCTCCCACACCTGAAGCCAGCCCGGGAGGGCAAACACAACGTTCTATCGAGGGGGAGGCAAGGAAAGCTTTGGAAAATCTTATAAAACCTCCTTTTGGACGTGGGTTATGGAAGGAGTGTAGGTCAGAGCAGTGCCGGGGAACGGAGATCAGCACAGATTTAAGGGACTTTTATAAAATAGTCCCGGACGTTCATCCGGGCAGAGCTGAGCCGTGCACGGCCCCGGCAGCGCCGAGGGGACTCAAAGGGCTCGCGGTGCTCCCTCCCAAGGTCCCTGTTTCTGCAACCCCTCTGGACCAGAGAGTGAGCAATGGGTGGCTTTGCAGCGGGAGAATCCAGAATTTCCCGAGCAGCTGGACAAGGCGAGTAAAGGATGAGCCGGATGCTGGAGAGCAGCGGGGTTGTGAACCCGGGAAGCACAAAAGCTGCTCTGTGCCCCGCACGGAACAAAGAGCAGGACGCTGGATGCCACCAGCAGGATGCTGGAACACCGGCGTGCCCCCCTGCAGCAGGACAATGCTGGGCTTTCGGAAAGCCCTGTTTGAACCCGGCCGGGTTTCCCCAGGCTCCTGTGAAGCACAAAGGAGAAATCGGCCAAAATCCTACAAAAGGCAAAAGAAGGGGCCCCGGCGCCCGTGTGAAGCCCATCAGAGTCCCCGGTAATTCCAGGGAATCGCTGAGCTGACAAAGCAGCTCGAGAGGCTGCTGAGAAAGGGAGCCCTGCAGTAATCCCTGGCAAAGAGGGGAATGTCCTGGAACAACCCCAGATATCGGTGATCAGGACAGGCAATCATTGGGAGCCTCGGAAAATCCCAGCGGCTGATTGGTAACCTCGCATGGGCAGGTAACTTCCTCCAGAATTAATGGATAACGGAGCTGAAACATCAGGAAACACGTTGGGAAATAGAGAATAGGGTGATCCGTTTGCAAAGGAATACAGTCAGCACAAAAGTGACAGAAATTAATGGATCAATCGTTGAAAAATGTGATTTGTTTGCAAAATAATCCCAAGGGAGGCAGAAGGCCGCCTCCAGGGCTGGTGAAACAGGGGAATTCCCTAGGGGATAATTGGTAAACTGTGGCGCCCGGGCAGAAGGGGGACTGGCACATTTTGGTGTTGGGAGATGGCCAGAGACTCCCCCACGTCGCACCGACAGGGCAGGGGAAGGCTCGGGAGTGCTGCTGAAATCAATATTTAATTGCTCTGGGACTGACTCTTGGAAGTCTTGTGAGGTGCCTGGTTATCAACAGACCCTCTGGACTGGTTATTCCGGGAAAATCCATGAGTCTCTCTGTGAGATGCGGGATCTGAACAGGAGCCTCTGCTGTGTTCAGCACAGCAACTGCGAGGAGAAATCCCCGCCGTGCATCCGGCCGGATAAAGAATTCCTGCTGTTTGATGCCGCGTTGGTGTGAAGGAGTTTCATTGTACAGGTTTTTGGTAACAAAACGATGCCCTGGGGGCAATAAAATCTGGCCATGAATCGGGCGAATTGAAATGCACTCAGCTTCAGCGCGGTGGGGATTTGGGTGGGCAGCAAAGAGTTAAAATCCCGGGAGCAAACGTTATCTGCGGCGCTGATAAGGGTCACTGCTGCTCCCTCAGGGTCACCCCCGGCTCCATCGGGTCATTCCTGGCTCCGGGAGGAGGAGATCCTCTCCTCTGAGGGCCGAGAGCCGCTCCCGGAGCGCGCTGGGCTTGGCTGCGGCACAGAGCCCAGCTCTGGAGCCGCGGCTGATTCGGCTTTGCCAGCAGCTGCGGCACTGAACTGATAAAAACCCGTGAGCTCACGGCCCGGATGCCGCAGCTGAGCTGATTTTCACCTCCGAGGCTCTCAGGCGATCCGACAGCAGCGCTCTGCTGCCGCGCAGAGCCGCGGAAAACGGGGAAGGTTCGCGCTGTTCTCCTCTCCCGGCAGTGCCAGCGCTCCCCAGGCACCCAAAATGGAATTTCGGGAGCTCGGAGTGGGGCGGCTGCTGGAAATGAAACCCCAGAGCCGGATGCGATCATGGCTTTTAAGCGCTTTTAGTGACTTCTGCGGTTTTAGCCAGGAACCGAATCAACGCCCCAGGGATTGCTCCTTCTTTCTGTTCTTAATAATGACTCGTCTGCCGCAGGTCGAGCTTTCACTTTCCTTTCCACAGCAACCTGCGAACAGAAACCGATGGGACTTTTAGCCGCCCCCATAATCGCTTGTATTATCAGTTTATTGATTTTGGTGATTTGTTCGTGTTTTCATCGAGAGCGACTTGTTGGGAGACCAAATATTAACAGGATTACGTAAAACAAACCATTTTGTGCTTTGTTAGTTTGGGGTTTGCTGATTTTATTTTGCTTTTTTAATGGAAAAGAAAGAATAAGTGAGAACCACTTTGATCTTCTGGATTTATACCTTTGTTTCAACCAACTGAGAATTAGAAAATCCAACCAAACTGGGAGTTGGTGCAAGAATTGATGCATATTTGGGATGGTGCAAACATGTGTTAACCTTCCTAGTCCTGCCCAGAAGGCTTTAAATTTATGATGATTTGGGTAATTTAAAAAAAGATATTAGTGAGTGAACGGAATGATTTTAACAAAACCAAAGAAAATACCAGATGGGGAATGGATAAAATGCAGAAAAGCCTTTTAGCAACTCTCAAGTCCTGTGACCATTTTTGGAAACACTTGCACTCCCACTAGAACGTGTCTGATGCACAGCTGGGTTTCCTGCCATGTGGCCTGAGAAAGGATTTTAATTTTACCTCACTTCTGTCTTTTCTAACCTGCATGGTGATTACAGCACTGCTCTGCAGCACAGGTTTTTGAATTGTGGGTGCAATTCACTGCAGCAGGGTTGTAAAGGAATGGGATGGGGGCAATTGAATTAAAATTTAATTTTAAATTAAGTTAATTAAAAATGGGAGGGGGGAAGCAACAGCTAATTTGAAAAGGAAATAATTTTATTTATAACCTCTACAACAGTAAAGCCATGGTTTTTGTTTTGCATCAAAATTAAATCACGACGTGATCTCTGACCCCTGGAGAGCAGAGGCCTGAAGCAAAAATGTGTTTGAAAATATTTGATATGAAAACGTTTTCTATTTTGTATGAGGACTTTTGTACACAAGAAAATTCCAAATGGGACTCACATCCCATGGGCACAGAGCTGTGGAACATTTCACACACCTGAGGCCCTCAGACCCCCTGAACCCCTCACACCTCCCTGAGCCCCCCAAACCCCCTGAGCCCCTCACACCTCCCTGAGCCCCCCAAACCCCCTGAGCCCCTCACACCTCCCTGAACCCCTCACACCCCTGAACCCCTCACACCTCCCTGAGCCCCCCAAACCCCCTGAGCCCCTCACACTCCTGAGCCCCCCAAACCCCCTGAGCCCCTCACACCTCCCTGAGTGGTTTGTTGTTGTTTGCCAAACCCCCTGACCCCCTCACACCTCCCTGAACCCCTCACACCTCCTACCCCTCAGGATCACAGAGCACCCCGTGTGCCAGAAGTTAATTTTTGGTGGTGTGCAGAACTGCCCGGTGGGACAAGGACACAACCTGTAAATTCCTCCAGCTCTGTGCGGATGTGCTCAGAGAGATCCCTGTTTTCTGTGAACACCTGGACAAACCCATTCACACCCACTCCAGCGTCAAAGATGATAGATTTTACACAAAACCCAGAAATCCCCTTGGCTGATTGAGAAAGAACGCATTTAATACACGCTGTGTGTTTTTAGGGGATGCCCCTGTATGGGGTTCAAAACTCTGAACCCGCTGTGGAATTCCATGGCTGATTTCAAGCCCCAAAAGTGCTTGAATGACACCTGGACTTGCAGCTCTCCTGCCCCAGCTGGATGAGCCTGGGGATGTTCCTGATTCAGGGCATTGGTCCAGTGTGGGACAGTGCTCCTGTCCCACCTTAGCCTCAGATTTTGGCCACAGTTAAATTTAAGGACTGCCTCTGGCCCATGTGTTCTAGTGATGGCAAATGAGGTAAACATAAACGTGTTTTGTAAAATGTGTTTTGTAAAACGAATTATTTATTAAACAGATAGGAAATAACAGGTGAAAGATCCTAATCACTATCACTCCACAGTATAAAACTTAAGAACTATCAGTAGATTACAGCACAGCATAAACAGTGCAGAGATCAAGGCAGCTGTGTTAAAGCTGGCGAAAGAATTAGCATTGATTAGGAGTCAAATGTAACTTTCCATGGAAACGAGAATGCTCAGATTCCTTCATTCCTTCATGCAGCCTCTGGAGTAACAACGAGGCAAAGCAGTGACCCTGCTCAGGGGATACAGACGTGTATCTACCTTGTCACTGTAACTTTTTTAACCAGTAATCATTTTATTTATTTATTTATTTATGTATGTATGTATGTATGTATGTATGTATGTATTTATTTGTATATTTGTGTGTGTGTGTGTGTGTGTATCCCCTGAGCAGGTCCTGTGTGGGTCCCCTCAGCAGGGGACAAGCAGCAGATCAGCTCCTGGCAGGGGTCATTCCCTGGTACAGCAACACCAACAGGCCTTGGAAAACATCCCATGGCAGATCCAGGCTCCCAGGAGCCAGGCAGGGTCTGGGAGCACAGAGCTCGACTTGCAGGTCCTGCAAGGGTCAAAAACGGCCTCAGGGACGGGCTGGAGTTAGAGGGGCTGCTGTAGGAACAAGGGGGTGTGCAATGTTAAATCCCACTGAAGCTGGATCCTGTGTCACAATTCCTGGGGCAATCTCACCCACTGGAAAAGCCTGAGCCAAAATCAAAGAAGTGGTTAATGAAAGAAATGGTTAATGAAAGAAGTGATTAATTAAACACCAGAAATTCCCAATTGCTCCAAGCCCAGGACTGGCTCCAGGGAGTTTGTCCCAACACCTGGTTGGGATCCACATTCTAATCCTTGGAATTCACTGTGTGGGAAGAGTGGCTGATGAGAATTGGGCTGATGATTGCAACTGGATTTCTGTTTTATTGACTGGAACAGTTACTGATTGCTGTGTGATTGCCCTGTTATTGGAATAGCTATTGATTACTGCATTTTTACCCTGTTATTGGGATATTTATTGATTGCTGTATGATTAATCTGTTATTGGAACAGTTATTGATTAATCTGTTATTGGAACAGTTACTGATTGCTTGTGATTACCTTGTCATTGCTTCTGCTCTTTTTGTCTTTTCTCTCTTTTCCGTGTACATTCATCCCCACGGACACCCCGGGAACTGAGGAGAGGTCCCTGGAGGCCGTGTTTGACTCGTGGGGTGGGAGCAGGACCTGGAGAATGCAAAGAATTGCCTCAAATGCTGCCAGAGGAGGGAGTTCCCCTGGGATAATCCACGGGCACAGGGGGCAGACAGGGAGGCCTGAATTCCAGGTGTCAGGAAAATCCTCCAACACCAGAGGTTTTCATCCATAAAGGAGATGGAGGAGTCCTTCAACTTTATCTGAATAAAGGGGGAGAGCCCACTGGGGCACACACCCGCGGGTTTTCTCTCCCGAGGCTCCAGAGGGCACAGCTCCCCTTTTATCCCAAACTCCCAGCCTCACGCTGCCCTCTTCTTTCCCCATTGCTGAGGTACTGGGAAGGTGCAGCCTTCCCAAACTGCCTGCCCCATATCCCCCCTTGAACCTGGCATTTTATCCCAAAGTTCGGAGGTCCAGCCTCTGGCCGACCCCTGTCTGCCTCAGGAGCCGAAGCTGTCTGGGCCTGGGAAGGAACCAAAGTCAGCAGAGGCATCGAGAATGGTTTAGAAGATGTCAACAGCCAGGGAATTGTTTGGGAAGACATCAACACACATCTTTCCTGTCGGAGAAAAGGGGAAAGGTTTGGGGATTCCGCCGTGCAGGCCTCGGGCAAGGCCCGGGAACAGCAGCAGCAGCAGTGCCAGGCCTGGGCAGGCAGAGCCGGGGCCTACCCGGCCAGAATTCCCACCTGGCACACGGGGAAAGGGAAAGGGGCCTCACACACGGCACCCAGGAATGGCTCTGGGTCCCGGGGCACCCCCAGGAGAGCTCCAGGGACCCCAGCACCGAGCAGGGACAGCGGGACGGGGCAGCAATCCGGGCACAGGGAATGTCAGAGTCTCCTCCTGCTGCCTCTTCTCCCCCTCCTCTCCCTCATTTGCCACGCAATAAAAGCAAATCCCAGCTCTCGCCTCTGGAAAATGCTCTCGTCTGCCCCTTGGCTGGGGCAGACGCATCTTTTAATTATCGGATCCCAACATTATTCCAGTAAATCTTAGCAGCAGGGAAGGGTGAGCTGGGGTAAAGGGAAGGAGGAACCTGGACAAACCCGGCCAAGCACAGACCAGGCCTCGCATGGGGAATTCTGCGGGTTTTTAAACCCTCTTATCCCATTTTGGGGGCTTTCAAAATTACTTACCCCGTTGGTTTTTTGTTTGTTTGTTTTAAATCCACATGTCCTGGTCTTTTTTTGGGGTCTTTAAAACTGCCCATCCTGTTTTTGGAGGGCTTTTCAAACCACTTTCCCCTCTTTCTGGGGACTCCTAAAACAACTTGTGCCATTTATTTTTGGTGACTTTAAAAACCACGTTACCCAATTCTCATAATTTTAAAGTTGGGGCTTTTTTTAAAATTACTTATCCCAGGGTTTTTTACTTTTAAAATAAGTTATCCCTTTTACCCACTGAGCTTTTGAATCAACTTATCCCAATTTTAGGAGCCTTTTAAAACCACTTATCCACGTTTTTGAGGATTTAAAATTTTTTTGCTCTTAAAATTACTTATCCTGGGGTATTTCCCCTTTTAAAACCTCTTATCCTGGTTTTCATCTTCTATTTTTTAATTTTAAACTGCTTGTCCCATTTGGGGGGACTTTTCAAACCACTTATCCCAGTTTGAGGGGCTTTTAGAAGCACTGATCCCACTTTCAGGTGTTTTAAATGATTTATCCTGGGGCTTGGGGGCATTAAAACCCACTTGTCCTTTTTTTTAAAAAACCAATTATCCCCATTTTAGTGGCTTTAAATCCACATCTCCCTTTTAGAATTTCTTTTCTTTTAGAAATATTTATCCTGGGCTCTTTTGTTTTTTAAACCACTTACCCCCTTTTTTAGAGGTTTAAAAAATACTTACTCTGTTTTGTTTGTTTGGTGGTTTTTTTTCTTTTTAAACCACTTATCCTCATTTTTGTGGCTTTTAAATTTTTGGCTTTTAGAATGACTTATCCTGGGTTTTTGACCTTTAAAACAAATTTTCCCCCCTCCCCCTCTTTTTTTTTATTTGGCATGTAAACCCACTCATCTCAGTTTTGTGGGTTTTAAAAATGACATTTTCTGTTTGGTTTTCTTTTTCCTCTTAAAACCACTTATCCCATTTTTGGCTTTAAAAAACAACTTTTTTTTTTTTTTTTTGCTTTATAAATGATTTATCCCCAGTTTTTTGGCTTTAAAACTTCTACTTCTTATCTCATTTTTTTGTTCTGTTTTGTTTTGTTTATTAAACCACTTATCTCTCTTTTTTTCCTTTTAAAATCACTTGTCCCATTTTTTGTTTTTGGCATTTAAAAATGCTTTTGCTGGGGTTCTTTGGTTTGGTTTGGTTTGGTTTAGTTTGTTTGTTTGTTGATGTTGGCTTTTATCACTTATCCCATTATTTTAGGGGTTTTAAAACCACTTATCCCATTTTTGGGGAGCTTTAAAACAAATTATCCCAATTTGAGGACTTTAAAACTATTATCCATTTTTTAGCTTTTTAAATTACTTATCCTGTTTTTTGAGGGGCTTTAAAATCCTCTTATCCCATTTCTGAGGCCCTTCAAGCCACTTAAACCAAGTTTTTGATGCTTTTAAAACTGCTCATCCCATTTTTGGAGGCTTTTAAACAACTTATCCCAGATTTTTTGGCTGTTTATATTACTTTGACTGGGATTTTTGCTTTTATAAACACATATCCCATTTTCAAAGCTTTTAAAGCCCTTTGACCCATTTATAGAACTTTTAAAACCACTTATCCTTCTTTTTTTTCTTTTAAAACCACTTATTCTGCCGTTCTTGGAAACTGCTCATTCCTTTTTGTTTTGTTTTTCCTTTTAAAACCAATTATTCCATTTTAGGGGAACCCTTAAAAGCACTTATCCCACGGGCTGGGCTTTGGAAATTACTCACCCTGAGCTTTCGGGGCACTTGTCCCAATTTTGGGGCCCTTTTAAAACCACTCTTCCCGGGTGTGTGGCTTTAAATTCACTTATCCCATTGATTTTTTGGCTTTTAAAATAATTTATTCCTTTTTTTCTGGGGGAGGGGGGTGTTAAACCACTTATCCCATTTTGGGGGGCTTTTAAACCACTTGTTCATTGTTTTTGGCTTTAAAACCACCTTTTCTTTTCTTTTCTTTTCTTTTCTTTTCTTTTCTTTTCTTTTCTTTTCTTTTCTTTTCTTTTCTTTTCTTTTCTTTTCTTTTCTTTTCTTTTCTTTTCTTTTCTTTTCTTTTCTTTTCTTTTCCTTCTCTTTTCTTTTCTTTTCCTTCTCTTTTCTTCTCTTTTCTTCTCTTTTCTTTTCTTCTCTTTTCTTTTCTCTTTTCTTTCCACTCATCCAAATTTTGGGGCTTTTAAAACCTCTTATCTCTTTTCCGGGGGCATTTTAAAATCCCTTTTCTTTCCTTTTTTTTCTTTTAAAATAACTTATTTTGAGACTTTCGGGGGGATTTAAAGCCACTCGTCCCAATTTTGGGGGGCTTTGAAAAACCACTTACCCCATTTTCAGGGCATTTTAAAATCACTTATCCAGGTTTTTTTCTTCTAAAATTACTTATCCTGGGGTTTTTGGCTTTTAAAACCTCCCATCCCACTCTAGGGGGATTTAAAACACTGCAACCCGGTTTTGGGGCTTTTAAAAGGCTTTTCCTGGGGTTTGATTTGCTTTTGAAACAACATCCTTTTTTTTTTATTTTTGCTTTTAAAATCACTTATCCGATTTCGGGTTTATTTTTTGTTTTTAAAACTTGAATTTTTGGGTTTGTTAAAACCACTTAAGGGGTTTTTTTGCGGCTTTTAAACCCAATTATCCCTTTTCTGGGTATTTTTAAATCCGCTTATCCAGGGTTTGGGAGGGAGGGGAGGGGCGGGGCCGGGGGCGGGGCCGGGGGCGCGTTGCCATGGGAACGGGATGCAGCCGTGGGGGGGGGGTCAGAGACCCCTTTCCATGCGGATTTTGGGGGTCGGCGCCCCGTTCCCATGGGAATGGGAGGGCCAGGGACGCGTTGCCATGGGAACGGGATGCAGCTGTGGTGATGGAGGGGTCAAAGCCCCTTTCCACGTGGATTTTTTTTGGGGGGGTGGGGGGCGTGTCGGGGGCGCTGTTTGGAGCCGGAGGGGCTCCGGGGGGGTCCGGAGGGCGCCCCCCCACCCCCGCACCCCCGGCAATTCTGGGAGGTCGCGGTCTCCCGTGGGATTTTCCCGGCTCTGATCTCGCCTCACGCCCGGAATTCGATCTCTCGGAGCCCCCCCAGCGCGGGGGGGGGACAATGACCGGGCGGACCCGGCGCCTCTGAGCCCCCCCCGGGTGATCATTAACCCGCGGGGGGGCGGGGGGCGGTACCGGCGGTCCGTACCGGGGTCGGTACCGGGGGGTCCCTCCCCCCCCGCCCCCGCGTGGGCGCGATGCGGCGGAGACAGCGAAGGTGCGGATTTGGGGGGCGCGGGGGGCGCAGCCCGGTGGGGCAGGGGGCACACGGGTCCTGCCGGTGGCCTTGACCCCGGGCCGGCCCGGGAAGGGGCGGGGAGGGGGCGGGAAGGGGGGCAGTGCCCCTGGGGGGCGGGGAGGGGGGTCAGTGCCCCCGGAGCGGGGGTCAGTGCCCCAGGGCCGGGCAGAGACCGGCAGCGCTGCTCGGATGGGGCGGCAGAGCCGGGGCAGGTGAGCGGGGGGCTTGGGGGGCTCCCTGCTGGGGGGGCGGGGGTCCTCGGGGCCCGGCACTGGGGGTCTCCCCAGGCCCACCCGGGGGGGTTCAGCGCTGGGATGGGGTTCAACAGCCGCCCTGAGAGTGGGTTTTGGGGGTGCTTGGGGGATGCGGGATGGGGGGGAGGTTTTTGGGTGTCACCCTATGATGTCCCCAGTTTCCCTGGGGTCATCCGTGGTGTCTCTGCTTTCACTGGGGGTCACCTCATGGTCCCTCTGGTTTTTCCGGGTCCTCTGTTCCTGGAGGTCCCCCCGTGGTCCCCCCCGGTTTTGCTGGGATCATGGCACAGCTGGAGCAGGGGGTACTCAGCTGCGCCCCATTCCCCCTCCAGTGCTGACCTCCCCGTGTCCCCCAGGATGTGGCTGCTGGGGCTCCCCTGGGCGCTGGCCCTGCTGGTCACCGTGGCCTCCTCCGGCCCCTCTGCGGACCCACCGGACCCCGCGTCCATCTTTGCTGACCTGTCCCCAGAGGAGCTGCGGGCTGTGCGGACCTTCCTGATGGGGCGGCCGGAGCTGGGGCTGTCCCCGAGCCAGGGGGGGCCCCTGGCCAAGAACTCGCTGTTCCTGGTGGAGCTGCTGCCCCCCAAGAAGCGCTCGGCGCTGCGGTTCCTGGCGCACGCCGGGGCCCGGCCGCCGCGGGAGGCTCGTGCCATCATCTTCTTCGGGGCGCAAGCAGAGCCCAACGTCACCGAGCTGGCCGTGGGGCCTCTGCCGCGCCCCAGCTCCTACCGGGCGCTGGGCTTCAAGGGCGGCCGGGCCGTGCCCTTCTCAGCCCGGCCGATGACACGCCTCGAGTACGAGCTGCTGCACGAGGCGCTGGTGGCCGCCATGGCCCCGCTGGAGCCGCTGCTGCGCGAGGCCACCGGCTTCGGCTTCCAGAACTGCTCCCAGCGCTGCCTCACCTTCTCCGACATCGCCCCGCGGGGGCTGGGCCCCGGCGAGCGCCGCACGTGGCTGGTGATCCAGCGCTTCGTGGAGGGCTACTTCCTGCACCCCGCGGGGCTGGAGGTGCTGCTGGACCACCGGGACCCTGACCCGCGGCGCTGGGCCGTGCGGCAGCTCTGGTACAACGGGCGCTACTTCGGCAGCGTGCGGGAGCTGGCCGAGAGCCACGCGCGGGGGACGCTGCCCCTGGCCCGCCTGCCCGAGCCCCCCGCCCACCGTCTCTTCTCCAGCTACGAGCCCCGCGGGCGCTTCGCCAGCAGGACCCCCACCGAGGTGCACGGCGCCAAGGTGTGCGAGCCGCAGGGCCGGCGCTACCGACTCCGCGGGAACCGGCTGGAGTACGGCGGCTGGAGCCTGGCGTTCCGGCTGCGCTCCTCCGCCGGCCTGCAGCTCTTCGACGTGCGCTTCGGCGGCGAGCGCGTGGCCTACGAGCTGAGCGTGCAGGAGGCCATCGCCTTCTACGGTGGCCACTCGCCGGCCGCCATGCAAACCAAGTACATGGATGCCGGCTGGGCCATGGGCGCCTCCAGCTACGAGCTGGCGCGCGGCGTGGACTGCCCCGAGACCGCCACCTTCCTGGACGCCCACCACCTCCTGGACGCCGACGGCCCCGTGCGCTTCCGCCACGCCCTCTGCGTCTTCGAGCTGCCCATGGGGGTCCCCCTGCGCCGCCACTTCGACAGCGACTTCCAGGGCGGCTTCCACTTCTACGCGGGGCTGGAGGGACGGGCGCTGGTGCTCAGGACCACCTCCACCGTCTACAACTATGACTACATCTGGGACTTCCTGCTCTACCCCAATGGCGTCCTGGAGGCCAAGGTCCACGCCACCGGCTACATCCACGCCACCTTCTACACACCGGAGGGCCGGCGCTATGGCAGCCGTGTGCACAGCCACCTCCTGGGCAACATCCACACCCACCTGGTGCACTACAAGGTGGACCTGGATGTCGCAGGTGAAGGGCCCCGACACTTCCTGGCACCCCCCAGCCATGGGGAGGGAGCTGGGAGAGAGGGCTGGACCCAGGTGGGGTTCCAGCAGCTGGGGTGCCTTGTTCCTGGAAGGGTGGTAGCACCTGGGCATCACCCAGACCCTCAGAGGATGATCCCCCTCCGTGGTGGCATATCTGCATCCCTCACATCCCTCCATGGCGGTGGAATCTCCCAGCCCTGGTGACATCTGGGGTTCCAGCCCTCCATGGTGGTGGCATCTCTGCAGGGTCCCAGCCCGCTGTGGGTGATGGCATCTGCCTGAGGTCCCAGCCCCCCATGGTGGCATCTCTGTGGAGTCCCAGTCCCCCAGGGTGATATTTCCCAGGCCACATCCCTGGTAGCATCTCCTGGTGTCCCAGCCCCCTGTGGTGGTGGTGGCATCTTCATGGTGTCCCCGCCCTCCACGGTGGCATCTCCTCAAAGGCCCTCCCCTCCACGCTGGCATCTCAAACTGGATCCCAGCCCTCTATGGTGCCTTGTGGGTGGGATCAGTCTCCCATGGTGGTGGCATCTCAGCCCTCCATGCTGGCATCTCCACGGGGTCCCAGACCACATCCACGGTGACATCCCTGCAGTGTCCCACCCCTCCACGGTGGCACCTCCGCGGTGTCCCACCCCCACGCCGGGGGGTCCGTGCCACCTCCCCCCCTCCACCGACACCCCGTCCCCGCAGGCTCCGGGAACAGCTTCGAGACGATGGACATTCGCTTCGAGAACATCTCCAACCCCTGGAGCGCGGGGGCGCGCGTGGTGCAGCAGTGGCTGCACCGGGAGCCGCGGCGCCGGGAGCGGGAGGCCGCGCTGCCGCTGGGCCGCCCCACGCCGCGGTACCTGCTCTTCTCCAACCCGCACCGGCGCAACCGCTGGGGCCACCGCCGCACCTTCCGCCTGCAGCTCAGCTCCCACGCCGGGCCCGTGCTGCCCCGCGGGTGGCGGGAGGAGCGCGGCGTCACCTGGGCCAGGTGGGGCACGGGGGGGTTCCACGGCACGGGGAGGGGGCTGCAGGGGGGCTCCAGGGGGCTGCACGGGGGCTCCAGCATCACCAGAGGTGTGCGAGGCACCGGCGTCACCCGTGGGGGCATGGTGCCCTTCCCCTGGTCACACCTTCCTGTGGCGGCATCTCTCCCTGCTGGCACCTCCCCATCCTGCCCTGGAGCTGGGGTAGGTCCTTGGGACCCTGGGAACCTCCAGACCTGGGAATGCCCCTGGAGCTGGGGAAACTCCTTGGGAGCTGGAGAACCCCATGGGGGTTTGGGACACCCCAGAGCTGAGGGGGCTGCTGGAGCTGGGGGACCCATGAAAGCTGAAGAGTCCCCAGGAGTTAGGAAACACTGTGGGAGATGAGAAAACCCTGCAACTAGGGATCGCCTCAAGATCTGGGGAGCCTCCCAGACCTGGGGACCCTCCAGGGTTGGGAAACCCCTTGGGAGCTGGGGAGTCCCTCAGGAGCTGAGGAGTCCCTCAGGAGCTGAGGAGTGCACAAAGCTGGGGACCCCCGGGCCCCTCTCCAGCCCTGTGCCCCCCGCTGTGGCTGGGCCATGGGTGGCACAGTGAGGGGACCAGGGCAGGGGTGGGACAGGGACCCCCCACCCCCGGGCTGACCCCACCCCTCACCTGTCCCAGGTACCACCTGGCCGTGACACGGCGCCACGAGAACGAGCCAAGCAGCAGCAGCATCTACACCCAGAATGACCCCTGGGACCCCCCGGTCACCTTCGAGAGCTTCATCCGTGACAACGAGACCATCGAGGACCAGGTGACACCGGGCACGCGGGGCTGGTGGCTGCTGAGGGGCCAGGGGCGTTTCCATCTCCAGAGGGGGGCCCATCCCCGGGGGTTCCCCAGCTCCAGAGGGTCTCCCCAGCTTCCTCAGTGTTCCCCAACGCAAGGGGGTCCCCAATTCCTGAGGGTGTCCCCATCTCCCACTGGCCTCCCCAGCACCCGTGGGGGGTCCCTGGTGCCACTGACCCCGCGGTATGTCCCCCCCAGGACCTGGTGGCCTGGGTGACCGTGGGCTTCCTGCACGTGCCCCACGCCGAGGACATCCCCAACACGGCCACCCCTGGCAACGCCGTCGGCTTCTTCCTGCGCCCCTTCAACTTCTTCAACGAGGACCCGTCGGTGGCATCGCGAGCCCCGGTCATCGTGCGGCCGCTGGACCCTCCGACCTGCTCCCGCCTGGAGATCCAGCGCTGGACCCCGCCCAGCCCCGGCGCCTGCGTCCACCCCGAGCCCTTCACCTACAACGGCACCTACCGCCAGGTGTGACCGGGGCCGCGGGGCCGCTGAGCTGGGGCACGGGCCCTGTGCCGCGGGACAGATGCAGCAGAGCCAGCAGAGCCAGCGTCACCTGCCCTGGGGACAGCGGTGCCAGCGGGGCGTGGGACGTGTCACACCATGTCACACCGCGTCACACCGCGTCACACCGCGTCACACCGTGTCACACCGCGTCACACCGTGTCACACCGCGTCACACCGCGTCACACCGTGTCACCCTGCCACGTGCCAGGCCCAGGAAAGGCGGCGTCACCTCCTCTGACCCTGGCACCGGCACTAGCCCCGTGTGGGACGCCGGGGACACGGGGCGTGGGATGTGTCACACTGTGCCACATGGCACCACGGGCCACCCGTCAGGCTCAGTAAAGGCGATGCCAACCCTTCCAGCCCCCTGTGGGTCACTGGTGCCACCAGGACTCTGGGCTGTGGGACGTGTCACACAGGGCCATGTGCCAGGAAAGGCAATGTCACCTCCTCTGATGCTGGCACTGGCACCACAAGGACACTGGTGCCACCAGGACACCATGGCATGGGTCACACCACACCGTGCCACATGGTACCACCTGCAGGGCTCAGTAAAGGTGATGCCACCCCTTCTGCCCCCACAGGGGCCCTCAGTGTCACAGGGACACCATGGTGTGGGACACGACACACAATGCCATGTGCTGCGCTCAGTAAAGGCGATGCCACCTCCTCTGTCCCCATCTCTGCCAGCGCTGTGGCCACCAGGCTGCCCCAGACTGTCCCCAGCTGTCCCCACGGTGACATCCGAGGTCACTGTGCCTCCCCACACCTCCCAGGCGGTGACACACAGAGCCGGGGGTCTCCGTCTGGTTTATTGGGGGCACCTATGCAGGGGTGACATGCAGGGGTGACATGGGACGAACACGGCACACGCTACGGAGCGGCCGGGGAGTGGCAGCCCCGGGCCCCCGCGTCCCCCTCCCTGTGCGTGGGGTGACAGCGCCATGTGACACCCGGCTGTGCGGGGGGAGCGGCCGGGGGCTCGGGGGGACACAGCCCGGCTGGACGGGAAGGGGCACACACAGGATGCCGACCCTCAGCCGGGACGGGCATGGGGACACGCTGAGGGGCACACACGGACCCGCCAGGCCCCACCGGGGCTCACACGCGAGCGGGGAGGACGGGTCCTGGCGGGGACACGGCGGGGACACGCACACACAGATCGGGGGAGGGGGCAACACGTGTGTCCCAGCGCAGCGGGACCCCCCCGAAACACACGCGGCGTCCTGGGGACAGGACCCGGGGACAGCCGTGCACATCGGTGCACACACACACCTGGGCACCCCCCCGCCGCCCTGGCGCTCGGGGACGAGGAGGAAGAGGAGGAGGAGGAGGAAGAGCAGCACAGTCTGGCAGTCCAGGGCAGGGGGCCCCAGGATGAGGCCGGGTACCGGGGGGTCCCAGGGGCCCCCAGCGCCCCCGCTGGCCGCCGGCACCGAGGGCAGTGTCCATGGGGGGGCAGCGGCCGGAGCCCCCGGCAGGCCGGGGCCCGGGGGTGAGGGCTCTGGGGACCCCAGCTCCCGGCGTCGGGGAGTTCTAAGTCCCCACCTTCCGGGGTCGGGGGTCCCGGGGCTCTGGATGTCTCACGTCCTGGGCTTGGGGGTCCCACATGCAGGGGACAGGGATCCTGCGGCTCCGGGGGTCCCACGTGCCGGGCTCCGGGGGTCCCAGGGGTCCCAGGAGTCCCAGGTCCCAGGATGCAGGGGTCTGAGGACTCTGGGGTTCCCACATTCCGGTGCTGGGGTCCCAGGGCTCCAGGACTTCCAGGGCTCCAGGACTTCCAGGGCTCCAGGGGCCCCATGTTCCGGAGTCAGGGATCCTGCGACTCCAGGGGTCCCGGGTCGCGGCATCCAGGGCTGCTGGGCGCAGGGGTCCCGCACTCCGGGCTCAGGGGTCCCGTGTCCTGGGCTTTGGGGATCCCATCTCCCGGGGTCCGAGGGCTCCGGGGGTCCCACATTCCGGGGTCGGGGGTCCGGTGGCTCCGGGGGTCCCGCCGCGCCCCGGCGCTCCCATTAGCTGCCGGGGTCGGAGCAGTGTCTCTGGAGCGGGGGGGTCCCCGGGGGGGTCCCCGCGGGGGGGGGCAGCGCCCCGGGCAGGGAGCGGCGCCGCGGGGGCGGCGGCTCCAGCAGCAGCACCACGTCCGGGGGGTCCGGGGCTCGGGGGGGGCGCGGGACCTGCGGAATAGGGGGGTCACTGTCGGGGGGGAACCCCCACCCAGCGCCTGGGGCTCGGGGTGCCCCCACCCAGCGCCTGGGGCTCGGGGTGACCCCCACCCAGCGCCTGGGGCTCGGGGTGACCCCCACCCAGCACCTGGGGCTCGGGGTGCCCCCACCCAGCACCCCACACGTGACCCCCGTGCACAGAGGGCCCGGAGGACACGGTGACAGGCACGGGAGGGGGGAACCCCCAATCTGGGGGGCTCAGGGTGCCCCACACTCGGCACCAGGGGTTTAGGGGGTCTCCCCAACCCCTGCCCTGGGCCCACCACCAGCAGGGGGGGAGCATGGGAGGGGCGTACCCCAAACCTGGTGGGGCTCAGGGGTGAACCCCAACCCACGATGGACTGGAAGGCGAAGTGACACCCCCCAAACCAGGAGTCCCCCCCGCGGTCCCTCACCTGAGCCAGCGGCCGGATGGGGGTGATGGGCAGGGTGGGGGGCAGCGGCCCCGGCGGGGGCTGGTGCGGGGAGGTCACGGTGCTGTAGGCGGGGGGCACCAGCACCTGGCGCTGCAGCAGGTGCACGATGGAGGAGATGTCCGTGCTCAGCCGGGATTCCAGCCTGGAACGCCGCGCGGGAGCGCGGTCAGGGCACGGTGAGAACGGGACCCCCATCCCCCCGCTCTGCCGGCCCCCCAGGACCCGCCCCTGCACCCACCTCAGTGGGGATGGAGATGATTCAGGTTGGGGTGAGGGGTCCCCCATTCCTCTCCCTAGCCAGGGCTCTGCAGACTCCCAAAAGCTCCGACACCCCCAGCCCCACCCCACCCCCAGCCCCCCAGGACCCACAGCACCCCCCCGTCCCACCCATCTCTCAGGTGGGACGGGGGGCTCAGCCTGGGGGGGGATCTCCCCTTCCTTCTCTTCCCGCTCAGGGTTCCCCAAACCCCTTTGGCAACGGGGGGGCTTCTTTGGGGTCCCACCGGCCTAAGCCCCCCTCAGGTCCCAGCTGAGCCCCCAGATTTACCTGTTGAGCTGTTTTTGGAGCAGATCCAAGCGGGATTCCAGGTCGGAGCGCTGGCGGCGGGTCAGGGTCGGGGGTGGATTTGGGGGAGTGCCATGGGAGCAACGGGGGAGCTCCTGGTACTGGCGGCCCCGGGTGTCACCCCAAAAACTGAAGATGTTGGAGACCCCCGAGAAGGCGCCTGGAAAAGGAAGGCAGTGAAGGGGCTGGGGGTGGGTGGTGAAGTGAGGGGGGAGGTCGGGGGATGCAGGGGGCTGGAGGAGGGGGGCTGGGGCTTTCGGGGGGCTGTACAGCCTTAAAGAGGGAGGAGAGGTTTGGGACCCCCCTGCTCAACCAGAGACCCCTATTCCCACCTGGGGGGGGGGGGGCAGGGGCAGTTGCTGGGGGAGGGCTGAGAATGGGGGGTTCAAGGTTTTTGGGGGGCTGTAAAACCCTGAGTGCAGAGGGCAGGACTGGGGGACCCCCACCCCATCCCAAACTCCACCTGGGAGGGGTCCAGGGGTGCAGGGGCAAGGGAGAGAGTTGGGGATCCAGGGGGCTGTGGAAGCGAGGGGGTGCTGCAGTTTTAGGGGGGTCTGCAGGACCCTGAGAGGGAAGGAATGGGGGAACCCCCAACCCCAGCGGAGGGGGGCACAGGGGAGCAGCAGCAGGTACCGGACAGGGGATGGGGCTTGGGGGCGGGCTGGGGACGGGAGTGCCCGGGTTTTGAGGCATCCTCTGAGGCCCGAGAGAGCAGGGGAGGAAGGGGCCGCCCCCCACCCAGAGCCCCCGACCCACCTGAGAGGGGGTTGCACATATCGCTGCCTTCGCGCTCCTCGGGCTCGGGGGGCGCCGGGGGGGCACTGCGGAACGGGGACAGCGCCGTGGCCCCCGGAGGGGGCGCGGGGGGCTCCTCCTCGTCGCTGGAGCCGCAGCTGGAGGGGCTGGGGGGGTCCCACTCGGCCGGGCCTCGGGGGGCTCCGGGGGCCTGGCCCCCTCCGCCGTCCCCGCGCAGCGCCCGGGACTCCCCGGGACTGGGGGCATCTGCCGGGGACAGGCCGGGGTCAGGGCCGGGGCACCGAGACCCTGGGGTCACCCCCGGGGGTCCCGGCCCCCCCGACCCCCACCTTTCTCGGGCCGCCGGCGGAAGGACAGCTTGCGGCGCCGGAGCCGGGAGAAGCCTCCGTCCAGCTCGTCGCTGCCCGGGGAGCCGGGGATCATGTTGGTCTGCGGGGACACGGGGGCACGGTTGGGGGGCTGCGGGACCCCCCCGCTTCGCCAGGAGCCCCCCAGGTCTCTCAGCCCCTCACAACTTGCTCAGCGCCCCCTCCCTTGCTCAGGACCCCCCACCCAGAATTGCACAGAATCCCCCAGCCTGCTCAGGACCCCCCGCCTTTCTCAGGGCCCTCCTGGCTTGCTCAGAATCCCTCAAGACTGCTTGAAACGCCTCAACCTGCTCTGAGCTCCCCCCATTTCCTCAAGACTCCCAGTTTGCTCATGACATCCCCCCCCAAATAGCTCAGAACCCCCCAAACTGGTCAGGACATCCCCAGCTTGCTCTGAACCCCCTTCTTCGTTCAGGACCTCCCAGTTCCCTTGGGCCTCCCAGCTTGCTCCGGACCTCCCAGTTCGCACCCCCACTCCCCCCTCGGGCCCCCCCTCACGTCGCGCAGGTTGAAGGTGATCTCGAGGGTGCCCCAGAAGCGGTCGGAGAACTCGGGGTACATGTCCAGCACCTCGAGCAGGTCCTCGCGCAGGATCTTGTGCAGGTCGCAGTAGGTGAGTGCCCGCACGTCCGCCCGCGACTTCCCGGGCCGGGCGTGCAGGTGCAGCGGCTCCCCGAACGTGTCGTTCTTACCTGGGGGGCGGAGGGGTCACTGGGGGGTCCCCGGGGGCTCAGCAGGGCCCTGCACTGCCCCGGCCACCCCCGCAGTGCGGCAGCTCCCAAAGGTGCCGTTCTGATCTGGGGGAACTCTGGGGGAGCCGGCAGGGAGGGAGGGGTCACACCCGGGCACTAGGGCTGTGACCAGGGTTGGGGGGATCCCCCGGGGGCACTCCAGGTGACCCCAAAGCTGGGGGGGCTCCGGGAGGTGCAGGAGTCACTCGGTGTCCCTGGGAGCCGGGGTGTCACCAGGGGGACACACTCAGGCTTTGCACAGGGCCGGGCGGGTCCCCCGGGGGGCACCGGGGGCTCCCAGGATGTGGGGTGTTACTCTGGGGGGCATCAAGGGCTGGGGACCCTGGTAGGCAGGGGGTCACCCCACGGGGCACTGGGGGGTCCCCGGGGGGGTCGGTGTGCGGCTCCCCCAGCACTGGGGGGTCCCAGGATGAGGGGGATCCCTTGGGAGGCAGGGGGGCTGTTCCCCGAGGAGCACCGGGGCGTTTCCAGGAGATGGGGTGTGACCCAGAACTGGGTGACCCCAGGACACCGCAGGAGCCCCGAATGCAGCGGCTGCCCCGTGGGACCCCCGGGCCCCTTCTGGGGGGGCTCACCCAGGATGGCGACGACGACGTCGCCGCGCAGGATCTCGATGGAGCCGCGGGAGATGAAGTAGAGCGCGGTGAGCACATCCCCCGCATGCACCAGCGTGTCCCCGGGGGGAGCGTGCGTCGTCTTGAACTTCATGGCCAGCGCCCGCAGGCAGCCCTTGGTGGCCCCCCGGAACGGGGCGCAGTTCTGCAGCAGGCTGCGGTTCAGGTGCAGGCAGATGTCGGCCTGCAGGCACTCGGGGAAGCCCTTCAGCACCTGGGGGGCACCGGGGGGTCAGAGGGGGGCACAGGGGTCTGGGGGGGCACAGGGGACAGGGGGCGTGGCAGGATTTAGGGGTCCCGGGGGGTCTCACCGCGTTCATGTCGACGCCGTTGGTGTAGGACCAGGCGTGCTGCAAACACCCCCGGAGGAGTGGGGGCTGAGGGCCGCGGGGGGTTTTAGGGGTGCCACGGAGGTTTTGGGGGCCCCGGGGGCCTCACCGCGTTCATGTCGATGCCGTTGGTGTAGGACCAGGCGTGCTGGAAGTACTCCTCGAGGCGCTGGCGCAGCGGGTTGGGGATCTGGTGGAAGCGGATGAACTCGCGCACCCGCAGCATCTGCGTGTGGTACCGCGCCGTGCCGGAGTACAGCCGCTGGATGATGGCCGACACGTTCCCGAAGATGCTGGCGTACATCAGCGCTGGGGGGGCAGGGTCAGGGGGGCTCTGAACTCCCAACCCCCCCCCAGCACCCACTGCCACCCCCCGGGCCAGGGGCTCAGGGTCCCCATGTCCCCGGGTGCCCAAGTACGAGCGCTGGGTGGTGGCTGAGGTGTTCCCGAGGATGCTGCCGTACATCAGTGCTGGGGGGGCACATCGGGGGGGCTCTGCACCCCCAAACACCCACAAACCTCCCCAAACCCCCCACTGCTGCCAGGGCTGTGGTCTGGGGCACCCATCATCATGGAGGGTGCCCATTGTCATGGGGTCCCCACTGCCACACGGGGTCCCCACCATCATAGGGTCCCCACTGTCACAGGGTGTCCCCATTGTCACAGGGGGGTGTCCATCACCACAGAGTGCCCTTTGTCATGGGGGTCCCCATCAGCACAGGGGCTCCCATCATCATGGCAGTGTCCCCATCGTCACTGGGGTGCCCCTCGTCACAGCAGTCCCCATCATCATCAGGGTCCCCACCGTCACCAGATCCCCATAACTGTGAGGGTTTCCATTGTCATGGAGGGGGGTCACCGTCACAGGGGTGCCAAGAGTCACCAGGATCCCTGTCATCAAGGGAATTCTCAGACCCCTGAGTCCACCTGTCCCCCACCACTGCCAAGGCCACCCCTGACCACGTCCCCAAGTGCCACATCTGCAGGGCTTTTAAATCCCTCCAGCAATGGGGACTCCACCCCTGCCCTGGGCAGCTGTGCCAGGGCCAGACAGCCCTTCTGGGGAAGGAATGTTCCCAGTACCCAACCTAAGCCTTCCCTGGCACACCCTGATACCATTTCCTCTCCTCCTGTCCCTGTTCCCTGGGAGCAGAGCCCGACCCCCCCCGGCTGCCCCCTCCTGTCAGGGACTTGTGCAGAGCCACAAGGTCCCCCCTGAGCCTCCTTTTCTCCAGGTTGAGCCCCTTTCCCAGCTCCCTCAGACACTCCTGGGACTCCAGCCCCTTCCCAGCTCCGTTCCCTGCCCTGGACACGCTTCAGCCCCTCCAGGTCTCTCCTGTCAGGAGGGGCCCAGAGCTGCCCCCAGGATCCCAGGGGGTCCCTCAGCAGGGCCAGCACAGGGGACAATCCCTGCCCTGGGCTCTGCCCACGCTGGGGCTGGCACAGCCCAGGGGCCATCGGCCTCCTGCCCCCCGGGCACCCCTGGGCTCGTGTCCAGCCACTGGCACAGCAGCCTCAGGGCCTTTCCCAGCTTTCCAGCCCCTCTGCCCCAGCCTGGAGCGCTCCAGGGGCTGGTGTGACCCACAGGCAGGACCCTGCCCTTCACCTTGCTGACCCTCGCCCAGGTGTCCCTGCCCATGGATCCAGAGCCCTCTGCAGAGCCTCCTGTCCCCCAGCAGAGCCACATCCCACCCACCCGTGTCACCTGAGGACAGGCTGTGAGCTGCCCCTGATCCTTGGAGCATCGGTGAAGGTGTCAAACAGGGCCGGCCCCAAAACTGAGCCTGGGGGTGCTCCTAAAACCCCCCCGTGTGTGGGGTACAGACACAGGCATCACACACACGGGTGTGGGTGTGCACACGCGGGTTTGCACATGCACAGAGCTCTCACACCCCATGGCCACTCACATCCAACCAACACGACGCACATGGAGAAGATCCTCTGGGAGCTGGCATTGGGGGGACTCGCTGCCGAAGCTCCCCGGGGTCTCAGGCACAGTCGGGGGCACACATGGGTGCTCACACACACACAAGGTGCTCACACACAGAGGGGTGCTCACACACAGAGGGGTGCTCACACACACACAAGGTGCTCACACACACACAAGGTGCTCACACACACACAGGGGTGCTCACACACACAGGGGTGCTCACACACACACAGGGGTGCTCACAAACACAGGAGTGCAGACACACACACGGGTGCTCACACACAGGGGTGCTCACACACACACAGGGGTGCAGGCACACACACACAGGGGTGCTCACACATGCACAGAGGTGCTCACACACACAGGGGCACTCACACACACACAGGGGTGCAGGCACACACACAGAGGGGTGCTCACGCACACAGGGGTGCAGGCACACACACAGGGGTGCAGGCACACACACACAGGGGTGCAGACACACACACACGGGTGCTCACACACACACAGGAGTGCTCACACACACAGGGGTGCTCACACACACACACGGTGCTCACACACACAGGGGTGCAGACACACACACACGGGTGCTCACACACACACAGGGGTGCTCACACACACAGAGGGGTGCTCACACACACAGGGGTGCTCACACACACACAGGGGTGCTCACACACGCACAGGGGTGCTCACACACACAGGGGTGCAGGCACACACACAGGGGTGCTCACACACGCACACACGGGTGCTCACACGCACAGGGGTGCAGGCACACACACAGAGGGGTGCTCACACTCACACAGGGGCGCTCACACTCACACAGGGGTGCTCACACACGCGCAGGGGTGCTCACACACACAGAGGGGTGCAGCCACACCCTGCTCACGCAGGTTCACACACCCGCACAGCGCTCTCACGCCCCACGGGCACTCACATCCGATCAACATGACGCAGATGGAGAAGATCTTCTCAGAGTTGGTGTTGGGGGACACGTTGCCGAAACCGACGCTGGTGAGGCTGCTGAAGGTGAAGTAGAGGGCAGTGACGTACTTGTCCTTGATGGAGGGCCCGCGGCGGGGGTCGCTGCTGTTGAGGGGCTTCCCGATCTGCTGTCCCAGCGCGTGCAGCCAGCCCGTGCGCTGCCCCTCCACGTTGCCGATGGCGTACCAGATGCAGGCCAGCCAGTGGGCGATGAGGGCGAAGGTGCACATGAGCAGGAAGAGCACGGCCGCGCCGTACTCCGAGTACCGGTCCAGCTTCCGCGCCACCCGCACCAGCCGCAGCAGCCGCGCCGTCTTCAGCAGCCCGATGAGCGTCGTGGTCTGCGGGAACGGCAGGGAAAGGGTTACGGGGGGGTGGAGATACCCCGGGGATACGAGGCGGGTCCCATCCTCTCTCCCCACATCAACAGCCCCACCAGCATCACTCTCTGGGGGATGGGAAAAACAGGGGGGTTGACAATAGAGAGATGCCCTCAGAACCCCGAAAGGGAGGGGGGCCCCTGCCCCAAGCCAGGCACCTCCATTCTGTGAGTCTCCCCCTGCCCCAGGTGCTCCCAGGGCAAAGGTGTCTGGGGAGGGAGGAAAGGGGGGGGGGTCACCAGGACAACGGCAGCAGAGAACTCCCACAGACCCCTGGAAGAGCAGAGGGTGCCACGAGCCCCTGTCCCCTCTCCCTGAATCAGCCCCACGTGCACCCAGTCCCCCCACCCAGAGCAAAGGTGGTCTGAGATGGAGGTTCAGGGGGTCACCAGGGGCACTGGTGGTGTCCTGGCCTGGGGGTGCCTGTGGGACCCCCCACGGGAGGACCCAGCACCCAGGGAACAGCACCCACCACACCAACACCCGCCCCAGCACGGGGGGCACAGGTGGGACCCCCAAACAACCCCCAGCACCAAAACAGCCCTGCCCAGCCAGGACACGGCCCGGCTAGCACCACCACATCCCGTGTCCCCCGCGTCACCTCCTCGGAGCCAGAGCCGAAGATGAGCAGGTCGAAGGGGATGGCGGCCACCATGTCGATGAGGAACCAGCCCTTGAAGTAGTGGATGGCGATCTTGGCGGGGTGGCTCACCACCTCCTCGTTGGAGTTGACGTAGGTGGTGCGGAAGTTGATGAGGATGTCGATGATGAACATGATGTCCACGATGAGGTCCACGACGTTGAGGGGGCTGCAGGAGTAGCCGCAGTGGTGGCGCTGGGCCTCCTCAGAGTCACTGAGCAGGAAGGCGGCCGAGTAGGGAGTGAAGATGGCCGTGTAGATGACCAGCAGCAGGATGAGCCAGTCCCACACGGCCTTGAAGGGGCTGTAGTGCAGGATGGTCCAGCGGTGGATGCGCGGCGCCTGCAGCTTGTACTCGGGGAGCACATCGGCGCCCAGGGACAGCACCTGGGGCAGGGGAGGCACGGGGGGTCAGTCCTGCACCCCAACACCCCACAGGATTTAGCCCCTCGGACCCCAGCCCCCAGCTGATGTGGTGCCTGGGGATGTGGGTTGGTGGCCTTGGCCATGGTGGGTCAGTGCTGGACCCGACGGTTTTAGGGGTCCTTTACAACCTCAGCAGTTCTGTGACTCTCTGGGAGGAGGTGGGACCCCAACATGGGCCAGGAGGGGTCTGGGGGGGTCATAGGGGTTGCAGTGCTGCGGCAGGGCTCAGACCCCCCAGCCTGGTGAGAGGTGGGGATGTGGATCAGGGGTGTGGGGTCAACACTGGACCTGATTGTCTTAAAGGTCCTTCCCAAAATCAACGGGTCTGTGGCTCTGGGGGCGCAGAGGGAGCCCAGCACAGGCACTGGGGGGTGCAGGGACACTGCCATGTGTGACCAGGGGACAGCTGGAGGGCACAGGGGGACAAAGCCCCCCCACCCCACAGGGCTGCCCCACAACCCTCTCCTGCCCCACGAATACCACCGGGGCAGTTGCCACCCCACACGCCCACGGACACGATGCTGCCCTGTGCCCCAGCTCTGTGACCCCCAACCGTGGCCATCCCTGGCATCCCCATCAGGGGGCACGGCTTTCCCTGGCATTTCCATCTGGGGGGCACAGACCCCTCCACTCATCCCAGTACCCTTGCAGAACACCTGGACATCCTGGGGGCACAACTCAGGGATCTCTGGGGGGGTCTTAGCCATCCTCAGGGGTCCACAGGGTCCATCATCACACACAGCCCCACGGCAAGGGTGAGAGGCGACAGGGGCTGACCCACAGCTCCCCCACAGCGGTCACAGCCTCCCGTCTGCCCTATGGGGGTCACGGTCCCCCTGCATCCCCTGGGGGTCCCCCTCACCCCTCTGTACCCATCGTGGGGCTCCATCTGCTGCTGCAGCACAGGGAGGGGATGGGCACCATCACCCCCACCCCATCGGCCCCCCAACCCCGAGGGCTCACACAGAGCCAGAGCTTTATGTAACCCCCCCAAACAAGTGCCGAGGACACAGCCCGAGCCCCCCACAGCCACCGCCAGGTCACGGGTGGGCACAGTGCCCCCCATGCAGCACCCCCCGCCCCCCCATGCCGCCTCCCCCCGGGGGGCGCGGGGAGGGGCGGTCCCGGTACCTTCTCCTCCTGTCCGTGCCCGGAGCCGTCGCGGCGGAGCCCCAGGCAGGTGCCGCAGAGAGGGACCCCGGGCATGGGGCAGGGGCCGGGGGGGGGCCCGGGCCGGGGGGGCGCAGGGGAGGCGCCCGGGAACTCCTGGAGCAGCTGCAGGAGCGCGGGCAGCATCCTCGGCGGGGGCAGCAGGGGTCAGCCCCCGCCGGCCCGTGGGCACCGGGGACACCCCCACGCCGACCCCGTGGCCATCGTGTGCCCCGGGACCCCCGGCAGCAGCGGGGACCCTCGGTGGCAGCGGGGACCCCCGGCGTGGCGCTCGCCAGCCACGCTCCGCCAGAGCCGACAGGAATTATTGGGGCGGAAATTTTTCCCAGGCTGCTCCGCTGCTGCCGCCACGGTCACGGCCAGGGCTGCCCCCCCGAGCCCCCCATCGCCCCCCAGCCCCTCGGCACACGGTGACACGCGGTGACACACCGGAGGGGTCGGCGACACCCCGGGGACACTGCCCCAAATTTGTCATAACCCCCCCGGCATCCCCTGGGCACCCTGAGGGCACCCCAATGGCACCAACACCTGCCCCAGGTGTGGGGCGGGGACAGCGCCGGCCCACGGCAATGAGCAGGGTGCCAGGGTCCACACACACGCCAGGGACACGCCGGGAATGTTCCCACACCCGTGCAATGCCAACAGGCTGGGATGCGGCTCCCATCCTGCCAGCGCAGCCAAAACGTCCCCCAGTGCCACAGCCCCTCCCAGGACACAGGGCCCCGTCACCTCTGCCCCAGGGACCACCAGCCTCGCTGGCCTCGTGGGGCAGCGGGAACAGCCACGTGGGGATGGGATGTGCGGTGCTGGGAGCACACGGAGACAGTGACGGGAACAAGGGGATGGCACCGGGACACGCCGGGGGTGACAGGCAGTGACAGAGGCACACACGGTGCCAGGGACACGCAGGGATGGCACCGGGACACGCGGAGACGCCGTGCCGGGGACATGCAGTGACAGAGGCACACACGGTGCCAGGGACACGCAGGGATGGCACCGGGACACGCAGTGACAGAGGCACACACACGGTGCCAGGGACACGCAGGGACGGCAGCGGGACACGCGGAGACGCCGTGCCGGGGACACGCAGTGACGGCACCGGGGCACACGGTGACAGCACCGGGACACGCAGTGACACGCGATGACAGCACCGGGACACGCAGCGGCTCCTGCGTCACAGCCGCCGCTCCCACGCGGGGGATTCCCGGTGCCCCCCGTGTCCCCGTGCCCCGTGTGACGGAGGGACGAGGCCACTCGTGGCCCGTGTGCAGGGGGCCCCAGCTCCCACCCCTTTCCTGGGGGGCTGCACCGCAGCGCTCCCCACGTGTCCCAGGCGTGTCCCCCGGGGGTGTGATGGGTGCCACGGGGGGTGACAGGTTCCACGGCGCAGAGCACCCCCCGGGGCCAGCAGGGAGCAGGGGTGTCCCCGGGGGGGTCCTGGGGGTGGGGGGGACCCCAATCCCGGAGTCGCCGAGGCCCCTTTGGCTGTGGCTGCGGTGTGAGCGGGGGCGGAGGGGGGGACAGGGGGGACAGCGGGGGAGGGGGGGCCGGGGGGCGGCTCCAGCCACCAGCCGCTCCTGCCGCTAAATTTATCGCAGCTGCCACGGCAAAGTGGGACAAATCCCGGCCTGCGGCGTGGGGGGCGGGGGGCCCTGGGGGCAGAGGGGGTCCCCCCGGGCCCCCCCCGGGCACCACCGGCTCCTTCCCCGACCGGTGCGGCCCCCACGGGCTGGGGGTGGGCCCACACCCCACCTGAACTCGTCCCCCCTCCTGACTCCTAACTGGGGACCCCCCGACCCCGCAGGCAGCTGGGAAGGGAAGGATGGCAGGGGAGAGTGACCAGGACCCCTACTCAGTCACAGCCCCCCAAAATACACCCCCAAAGCATCAGCCCCACGGATACACCTGCCAGTCCCCCCAAAATGCACCCCTGCCCCAGCACCCGGTCAACACCCCCAGTGCAGCCCACGCCGGTCCCCGGGGGAGCTCAGCCCCGGGGCGGGGGACAGTCCTGGCATCCCCCTCCCTGTGCCAGCCCCCCGCACACACAGTGGGGACACGCAGAGTCCCCCGTGGCCCCCAGCCGTGGGGCCCCCAGCCCCCCAAGCGGCGGGGCAGCCCCCAGCCCAGCATGTCCCCCAGCCACAGGGACAGTCCCCAGCCCCTCCCCGCGCCCCCCAGGCCCCCGGTGCCAGCAGGGCTCGGGGGTGCCATGAGGAGGGGTTGGGGACAGCGCCCCACACACGGGCGGGACCCCCGCCCCTGGCGAGTGTGTCCGGAGGGGGCCGATATGCGGCGACATCCCGGCCCCCCCGGGCTCGGCGGCCGCCCCCGCCCCGACACCCGTCAGTCACGGTGACACAGATGGCGGCGGTGCCGGTGACACGTTCGGCAACACGCGGCGACACGTCCCGCCCCGGTGACGCGTCCCCGACACCTGCGGTGCCACCGACGCCCCCCGCCCCCCCGGGACACCCGGCGCCGCACCTGCCGCGACCCAGACACCTGCGCCCACGGCGCACCCCAAATACCCCGGGCCGGCGCCCCCCGGGGCCCCGACAGCCCCCCGACACCCTGACCCACCCCCCTGCCCCCGGACGCAGCCCGCAGCACCCCCGGTGCACTGACACCCCCTCTGTCACCCCCCAGTCCCTGCTCCCCGTGGCGGGACCGCCCAGCACCGACGCAGTGTCCCCCGGGCCCCGGCAGGGACCCCCACCCCTGCTCTGGCAGGTACCTGATGGTCACAGACCCCCAGCACCAGCCCAGCAGGTGCCCCACAGGCACAGACCCCCAAATCCGGCCCCAGCAGGTGCCCAGCAGCCAACACTGGCAGGTACCTGACAGCCACGGACCCCCAACGTCCCCAAGGACACCCAACACTCGCCCTGGCAGGTACCCCAAACTTCCTAGGTACCCAACACCTGCCCGGGTACCCCACGCGCACCCCAACACAGGCCCTGGCACCCACCCAATGCCCGTCAGGGTCTAAGACCCCCGGAGGTCACAAACCTGAACACTGACACCCACCTTGTCACTGGCCCTGGGGGGCTGGGACCCCCGGGGACACCCCCAGCCCGACGGACACTGACCCCCCCTGCCACCCCTGTCTCCTTGCAGGTGTCACCCAGTGTGGTCACCACCAGGGCGGCACTGGCTACCAGCCAGGTGACACCTGACCACTGCGGGGACACCCCGACACAAGAGACACCCCAATAGCACCGACATCCCGATGCTGGGGAACCCTCCCCGCCTCCCCCCACCCCGCACTACTGTCCCCCCCAGGGTGGCACTGGGGCTACTCACGGCGCTGAGCTGCGGCGTCGCAGCACCCTCGGGACCCCCCGACATGGGCACGGGGGACACGGGGCCACCCTGGGCGGGCAGCGACAGTGGCACCGCTGCCAGTGGCACCCGTGGCAGGCTGGGGGACAAGCCCCGTGACAGGGTGACGTCCCTGTGGGATGGGGTGACGTCCCTGGGGGGCGGTGCGCCCGCCCCAGCTCCGACCCCTACCCGGTGACGCTGGCACTGACCCACACCCGCCCCAAAGCCACGGGCCACCGGCAAGGGAACGGCTACGAGGACCACCTGGGACACACTGGGGACCACCTGGGACGCACTAGGGACTACCTGGGACACACTGGGGACCACCTGGGACAAAGCAGAGACCACGCCAGCCACGAGCCGTCACCCCTTGCCACACCACAGTCGCCACAGCACAGCCGGACACAGCACCGGGCCCAGCCATGGCACTGGGTGGGCATTGGGGGCCCACGAGGGGGTTATGCCCCCCAACTCCCGGGGGGGAGTGGGGGACCCCAGATCCCTCTGGACCCCCACAGTCGCCCACCACAACCACCAGCACCCCCCAACTCCAAGCGTGGGGGCACCCCCGGTACCCCACAGCCACTCACAGTAGGATGAGCCACAGGACCCACTTCCCCAGGCGGGGGGACACTCCAGGCCTCCTCGGGCCCCCCAGCCCGCCCGCAGCCCTTCAGAGCCGCCTGCTGCGACCCCCCAGTGCCATCCCCCTGCTCACCGTGTCCCATCCCGGCGTGGGGACACCCCCGGGACCCCGCAGCCACGCGCGGCAGGATAAATTGCGGGTCCCTGTTCCCGCCGTGAGGGGAGACCCCCCCGAAAATCCCGGGACCACCAAACCCATCCAAACAGCCCGGCCACGATTCCCGGTGCCCCCCCCGCCACACCTCCCGCTCCAGCCCGGCACGGGAACACCCCCGGGCCCTGTGCCCGCGTGATGTGGGATGACCGCGGGACCCCTTCTCCCCCGCGGGGGGACCCTCAGAGCCCCCCGGTGCCCCTCAGAGCCGCCTGCCGCCACCACCGCTGTCCCCACCGCTCCATCCCCGGCACCCCGGCATGGGGACACCCCCGGGACGCTGTGCCCGCCTGGTAAAAGGACCATGGGACCCCGTTCCGCCAACGGGGGGAGAGCCCCCGAGCCTCCCGAGAGCTCCCAGATCCCCCCGGTGACGCCCAGAGCCGCCGGCCGCGACCCCCGCTGCCCCCCCGCCCGCTCCGTGTCCCCCATGCCGGCGTGGCGACGCTCCCGGGACCCCGAGCCCATGTGCGGCGCTACAAACCGAGGGCCCCCTTTTCCCTTTCGGTGGGGACCCCCGGCACCCCCCCCCCGGCCTCCCCGAACCCTCCTGTACCGCCAGGATGCAGCCCCGGCCCCCCCGTACCTCCTGTGCCACCAGGCTGGACACCCGGACGGCCCGGCGGACCCGGTCCCGCCGCTCCCCGTCGGGGCGGTCGCCGCGGTCGCCGCTGTCGCGCCGCGCCGGGGCCATGGCCGCGCTCCGGGGGTCCCCGCGCCGCCCCCGGCCCTGCGTGCGGCAGATGGAGCGGGGCGGGACCCCCCGAGCCCCCCCCGCCGCTCGCCCCCGCCGGGCCCCCCCCGGCTCCAGCCGTCGCCACTCCCCGGAGGAGGGACCGGGAGCTCCCGGGAACGGCCCCGCGGGGACACCGGGACGAGGTGGGGCGCGGGGGTCCGCGGAAGCGGTGTCTCCCCTGCCTGCTCCGCCGCCACCCCCTTCCCCGCTGCCAGCCGGCACCTGCGGCCCCCCACGCCCCACAAGGGATCCCCAAGGCGTGACTCGCACAGCCCCGTCAGCAGCGGGATGGGGACGGGGATGATGACGGGGACGGGGACAACGATGGTGGGGACAAGGACAGCGATGGTGGGGACAGGGACGGTGACGGGGACACGGACGGTGACGGTAGCGGTGAGCTGGCCCTGGCAGCCCCGGCTGATTCACGGCTCCCGGTGTCCCCATGTCCCTGGCCACTGCCCAGCCCTGGCAGTGCCCCACGGCTGCGCCCGCCCGGCCCCCCCCGGGCCTCCCCAGCCCCAGCGAGGGGGGATCTGGGGGGCAGCGCCCAAGCCCACCCAGCCGGTGCCAGCGGGACTCGTCCCGGCAATGGGGGGTCCCTGGTGTCCCCAACCCGCCACCAACAGCCAGTGATGCCCCAGTGACACCCCCGGCTGGCGGCACCGCCGGGTCCCCACACACCCTGGCTGGGTCTGGGGTCCCCCAGCCCTATCCTGCCCCACCCAGGGATCCCCGCCAGAGCCGGCCAGGGGTCCGCGGGGGTCCCATGAGCCGTGGGGATGCCACGGCCACCCCAGGCCCTGTCACTGTCACCCAGGGCGCGGTGACCTTGGCGGGCGCTTGGCTCCAGCCCCGTGGGTGAATCACGGTGCCGCTGCTGGGACACCCTGTCCCCCAGTGCCACCGACCCGAGGGGGTCTCCGTGCCCGAGCCGGGGACACCCCCACGCCCCCGCGTCCCCTGCGCCCGTGTCCGCGGTTCCGCCCGACTGCACAGCCGGGGCACCCCGAGACTCCCTCGCCAGCGCCGGGGGGCAGAGCCCGCCCGGTGACCGCAGCCGTGCTCCCCCGTGTCCCCTCATGGCCCCCGTGGCGACGGCGGGGGCTGGAGAGAGCGCAGTGTCACCCTGTCGGCCCAATTAATCACGGCCGAGGCAATCGAGAGGCTCCGTGAGGAGCTGGGGGGGTCGGGGATGCGGAGTGAAGGGGTCCCACCCCACAGAAGGGTCTCTCCAGTCCACAGAGGGTCCCCTCACCCCACAGAGGGCCCCGCGGCTGCTCCAGCACCAGCGCGGGGAGCGCCCGGAGCCCCGGCAGCAGGGCCTGGAGTTCCAGGTGGGAGCGGGAGTCCCCCACGGGGCCTCCTCACGTGTGCGGGCAGGTGCGGGGCCGGGGGCACCCCGAGGGGGTCGGGCAGATGCGCCGGGGCTGCTCCGTCCCCCGCCAGCTGCCGGGGACCCGGGGGACAGCCCCGGCCGGGGCTGCGCGGGAGGCTTGGGGACACCGCGGGGCGGGACAGGCAGCGGATGCCCGCCCCGCACAGCCCCCCGGGGATGCCCGGAGCCGCCGACCCCTCGCCTCATTAGCGGGGGGGCAATCAGGGTGTAATTAAGCAGCGCCTCCTGCTCCCGCGGCAGATGGCGGTTACACAACGGGCCGCGGATTAGCGGCCGCCGCCAGTACCGGGCACCCGGCAGGCACGGCACCGGGGTGAGGGGTGCCACGGCACCGGGGTGAGGGGTGTCTGCCCCCTGCGCCCCGCTGGGAGCCCCCCGGGGACTGTCCCGGACCCGACTGCCCCGGCCGCGGTACCCAGAGCACCACAGCACCATGGTCACGACCCCCCGGCCAGTCTCCCTGAGGGACCCGGTGCCAGCGGCCCGGTACAGTGGCCCCCGGCCCCGCCACCCGGCCCCTCCGACCTGCCAAGGGGATCCAGTGGTGCCCCCTGCACCTCCTCCCAGCGCCTCCCAGCGAGCTCCGGCACCTCCCAGCGTGCTCGAGCTCTCGCTGGAGCATCCCCTGGGCTCTAGCAATGCCCCCAGCACCACCGAGCCACCTTGGCATTGCCTGGCCGCCTCCAGCAGCACGTTGGCACCACCCGGCCACCTCTGTCACCACCCGGTCACTTTGGCACCATCCGGACACTCTGGCACCGCCAGGACACTTCCAGCACTGTACATCCCCTCCAGCACTGCCTGGACATCTTGTCACTGCTTGGGCACTTCGTCACTGCTCGGCCATCCTGGCACAGCCTGGCCACATCATCACTGCCCGTCTGTCTCTGAAAGTGTCCGGACACCTCGGTACAACGCAGCCATCTCTGCACCACATGCCACCTCTGGCATCACCTGGCCACCTCCAGCAGCACCTGGCTACTACGGCATTCCCGGTAACCTTTGTCACCACTTGGCCACCTCTGGCATCCCCAGTCACCTCTAGCATCACCCAGTCAGCTCAGCACCGCCCACCTTCCCCCAGGGTCTCCCCTGTGTGAGCTGTCCCCTCGTCCCCCCATCCCCCCGGCAGGGTCTCACCTGTGTGACCTTCTCGGTGACGTTGTGGGTGCGGTCGCGCAGTTTGGTGGGGGCAATGATGGGCCGGGGGGCCGGGGGCGGGGCCAGGAGCCCCCCCGGCTGCAGGTCCATGAAGTTGAGGGTGATCTGGGGGATGCGGCCAATGGCCCGGAACCGCGCCAAGTCCGAGTCTGACGTGGAGTTGAGCAGAGCGCTGCGCACAGCGGCCACGGCGCCTGCGGGGACACACCGGCACCGGGGGCTGTCACCGGGGCACACAGGCCCTGCAGCCCTGGGACAGGCCCCACAGCTTCCCAAGGCTCCTGGGGCAGGGGTCCCAGGGTCTCTGGGGTGATCCCACAGCTCCCAGAGTTGGGGTCCCATGGGAGGTAAAGGGAGTGGGGAGCCCCAGGGCAGGGGCAGACCCCAACCGTGTGCCACAGGCCCCCTCAGCCCCGCAGAGCTGCTCTCAGTTACCCTTAATAGCATTATAATTATTGTCCCTCATCTTAATGCGCTTAACGAGCTCTGGGGCCAACAAGGTGATTCCCGAGGTGATTCCCAGGGTGATTCCGCACTGTGGCTCAGTGTGGCTGAGGGCACTGGGGGGAACGGGGGGCTGCAGGCTGGGCTAGGAGGGTCCTGGTGATGATGGGGTCCCCAGCCCCTGCCAGCCCCGGGCGCTGCTCTGGGGAGGTGGGACGGGGGGTCACCAGGGTCTCTGGCTGTGGCTGCCCCAACGTCCCCAGCACTAATGACTGCCCCCCGTGCTGGCACGGCCGTACCGGTGCTGGAGCCGCGGTGCAGGCCGGCGCTGGCGCTGGCGTGGCGGCTGTGGCAGCGCTTGTCCCCGTCACCCTTCATGGCCTCGATGTCATCGACGGACGATGCCCGGCGTAGGCTGCGGAGGCTCTCCCGGGACCGGCGCTCCCGGGACCGGCTCCTGGCCAGGCTGTGGTTGGCGAAGGCCAGTGCCAGGCGTTCGGCCCGCGGGGATGACTGGGTCACTGGTGGCTCAGGGTCCCCCATCAGTGCTGCCTCGTCCTCGGGACGGTCCCCAGCACCGGGCTCCAGCGAGGATGAGGCATCCTCAGGGCCTGAGTCGCTGCCGGGCAGGGCCGGCTCCATGGCCAGCGGGTCCATGACCCCTGGGTCCACCACCACCACGTCCGGCGGCTCCGGGGGCAGTGATTGGCGGCTGCCCGTGAGCGCCAGCAGCTTCAGCCGCAGCGACCGGCTGCGTCCTGGGGGGAAGGACAGGACTGGGGTCAGGATCCAGCTCCAAATCCCCACCGTGGTGCTGCTTCAGCCACCGGGATCAGCTGCACCCTGGGACTCAGGGTTGGGGTCAGGGGCAGGGTCTGGCCTCCCCCATGGTGCTGCCCACTCTCCCCACGTGCCCCACGGCAACACCTGGGACAGGGGATCAGCAGGACACAGGCTGACATCAGGCACGGTGGCACTGAGCCCATCCCCCCTGCAGGAACCCGGGAGGACGGGGGGACCCAGTGTCCCTGTCCCCTCATACCTGGGGTGACCCAGTGTTCCTGTCCCCCCATACCTGCAGGGCCCCAGGGGGCCGGGGTGACCCAGTGGTTGGTGCTGGGGGTCGGGGCCTCCCCGGGCTCAGGCTCCCTCACGGCCTCGAAGTTGAGGATGAACATGATGACGGCGCCATCCTCGTTCTTCACCGGCACCACGTCCACCAGGCACGGGAAGGAGCTGCCTGCGGGAGGGGGGTCAGTGACATGGGGGGAGGGCACCCCTGCCTGGCCCCAAACATCCTGGGGACACTGCCCCTGTCCCTGCTGGGCACCTCCTCCTGGGGAGCACCCCCTCCTGCACCCCCATTGCTGCTGAACCGCCCCTCCTGCCCCCCAGTCCGGGGATCACCCCTGTCTGCCCCCCAACACTGACTCCACCAGACACAGCCCCACCGCAGCTGCGCCGCAGGGGGAAACTGAGGCACGGAAGGGCGGGGGCATCCCCTTTCCCCCCCCAAATGTCGCGGGCAGGTCTGTGCGTGGGCAGCGGGGCCGGGGGGGCCGCGGGGGGCTCTGGGGGTGCCGGGCCGGGTTAAGCCGCTCAGAACTCGTTAACAGCTGTGGCGTTAATCCGGTGCCACAGCTGGGGGGGGAGAGGGGGGGTTGGGGGTGGTCAGGGCAGCCCGGGGCAACCTCTGGGGGATGGGGGGGCATCCTGCTCCCCCCCTCACCCCAAGGGGACCCTGTGGGGACACACGTGGGTGACGCCAAAGCACCGAACCCCCCCTCACGGTGTCCCCCCGGCTGGCGCCGGGCCCGGCAGCCTGGCACGGCGGGTGCCAGCTGGCACCGTCCCTGTTCCCGTGCCCGCGGCGGGGGGATTCCCTGACGCACGTGGGGCCGCGGGCTGGGGGCCAGCACGGCGTGGCACGGGGTGGCTCCGGGCCACCGCAGGGTCCTCGGCGAGCCACGGCCGCGAGGGGATTACGGCCACGGCCGCTGCCGACTTCATCCACCCCCCGCGGGAATCTTGAGGCCCCTAAGCCCGGGAGCTCCGGCCCCCCCGGCCCAGCTGCTTGATGGGGGCCGGTCCCGGGGCGGGGGCCGTGGGGGGACCGCGGGGGTGCGGGCGATGGCAGAAGCAGTGGGGTGACCCCGGGGTGGGAGCGATGGGGGGACCGCAGCGGCAGAGGCGCACCCCCTGCCCCCGCAGCCTAAGTGCGCCTCCCCGCTCCAGAGCTGTGCCTCAAATCCTCCCCGCGCCCCCACACTGCACCCCCAGCACCCGCACCGCTCCCCGCGACCGCCAGGGGGCGGCACCGGGACCCCAAAAGCGAGGGGATCCCCAAAGCTGGGGGACCCCCCCTGCGCCCCCCTCCCCGCACAGCACCCACCGCCCTGGGACCCGCACCCCTGCACCGAGCACCCCACACTGCGCCCCCAGAACTGCAGCCAGGCTGGGGACACCCCTCCGGGACAGGGGGCACCCCCACACCCCACAGGCAGTGGCAGGGCCCCGATCCGGCTCCTCCCTCGGCCGCTCCCGCCCTGCACCAACACCGGGGGCCACGCACAGGGGTGCCCCAAAGGCCACAGCAGCAACTGAGGGCGTCTGTGCTCCCTCCCTGTCCCCCATCCAGCCCGGGGTCCCTGAGGCCGCCCCCCGGGTGTCCCCACGGGGACCCAGGTGCCCCACGGGCGCCGTGACCTCCCTGCGTCCCCGGCACCATAAACAACATGTCGCAAAGACAAATGGTTGCAGCAGCGGCGGCGACGCGGCGGCTCCACGGCTCCACCGCGGCTCCAGAGATCAAGACACAGCGCCGGGTACTGGGACACACCGGGGGCTCGGGGTGGGGGGGCTGCAGGGTGGGGGTCAGCACCCCAACACGATCCCGAGGGCAGCCGTGGAACGGCAGCGACACCGGCAGCACCAGGAGCCACCTGCGCCCCACAGCCCCCGGCATCGCGCGGTCCAAAGGGCACTGGGGAGAGCCAGGGGGGCCTGGCAGAGCCGCAGCAGCAGGATGAGGGTCCCAGGGCCTGCAGTGGTGCCTCTGGCCCCAGCCCAATCCCCGTAGAGCCCCTGGGGCCACAGTGGCTCCGCACGGCGCTGTGGCCACGCCGGCAGCTTTGTTGCTGGCAGCTTTGTTTACTCCAGCACCGGAACCAGGGCCGTGTGCCCAGAGCTGGGACAGCTGTGGTGACAGCCGGGACACCTGGCACTGGCACAAGGCCACGGGCAGGGCAAGCACCAGCGCTACCAACGCGGGGAGCCAGCCCCGGCCCGGGCTCTGTGGGGCACAGCTCCCACCTCCTGGCACAGGGACCCCCGGGATGTCCCTTGCCCACTCACTCCACACATCCCCCAGGGTGCCCAGTGCCAGCTCAGCCCCCTTCTTCCTTGTCCTTGCTCCAGGTGACACAGTCCCCCCGCATCCCACACCACCCTCTGTGGGGGATCACTGTACCCCACAAGCCTGGACCCACAGCCTGTGGCTTCCTGGCACCCCACCTGGTGGCCGTCACGGCACCAGGAAGGGCTGCAGCCTTGCAGGGTGCCGGTGCCCCTCTGGAGCCACCAGTGCCAGGCTCCCGCCCTGCTGGAAGCCATCCCAGTACCGGGGAGCACCGCCAGCATCCGGGGGTGTGGGTGTCCCTTGGGGTCCCACCCGTGCCAACAACTCGTGCCACCCAGGTCTGTCCCTGTGCCTGCTGTCCCCGGCACAGTCCCCGCAGGGGGGTCACTACCATCCTTGTGGTGGAAGCAGATCTCCATCTCGTGCTCCCACACCTGCGACCCTCAGTGCAGCCCTCCCGTCCCTGTCTGTCCCCTGCTGTCCCCGCTGTGAGGGTCCATACCGTCCTTGCGGTAGAAGCAGATCTCCACCTTGCGCTCCTCGGCGCCCAGCAGGGCCTGGGCGATCTGGGCGGCCGCGCGGCGCTGGGTGCGGGGCCCGTGCAGGAAGTCGCAGGTGCTGGGCTGCTGCATCACCTCGGCCCGCGAGTACCCGCAGAGCCGGCAGAACCCCTCGTTGCAGTAGATCACGGCGCAGTTCTCCACACGCGCGTTCCCGATGATGAACTTGCGGCCTGGCGGGAGAGGGGATGGGCGGGTCAGGCCAGAGCACCCCTGGCCCAGCAGCCCATGGGGAGGGTCCTCTCCATCCATCCATCCATGGCTCTGGGTTTCCCAGGGACAAACACTTCATGAATCATCCTGCTCGTTCCCCAGGGACCCCCCAAGCTGGTGGCATCACCACCACGGGGACCCCAGAACTGCTGGGATCCCACCATCACAGGGATCCCACAACCACGGGGACCCAGGGACTCCCAGCACTGCAGGGACCTCGTCAACACGGGGACCCCACAACAGCAGGGACCTCGTCACTGCAGGGACCCAACCACTACAGAAACCTCACAGGGACCTCACAACTGCAGCGACTCTGGGACCCCAAGCAGTGCAGGAACTCATCACCATGGGAATCCCCACAACTGCAGAGACCCCTTAGGGACACCACTACCATGGGGACCCTGGGACCCCTACACCCTGAGGGCAGGGGCTTAGCTGGGCCAGACTCCCCGACCACAGCCTGTCCCCCGGCAGGGTGACACCACCCAGCCTGACCCATGGGCAGCATTCCCCTCCCATCACTGCCCTGTCCCTGATCTGGGGGATGCTCAGGGCCTGACCCCAAAGACGTGCTGGGAACCCCCAGAATTTTCAGTCCCCCCAAGTCCCCATTCTGCCAGGTCTCCCTGCACCAGCTGCTGGGGAGGGGGCAGGGGCCAGCTGGGACCTCCAGTCCCGCAGCAGCTTGAGCTGGTGGTGGGGGCTCCACACTTCGGGGACTGTGGGGAACCCCCAGTTCTGGCACCCCAGAGCCAGGGGCTGCTGGAGGCCAGGGTGGGCAGTAATCCCCCACCAAACAGGTTTGTCCCCATCACCCCAAAGCACCTCGAGCTGGGGACTCCTGGATGCCAGGGTGAGCAGTGTCCCTCCCAGCTGGGCTTGTACCTGTCACCCCAAACTCACCCGGGGCTGCTGGGGAGTTCCGGGGGCTGGGGCAGGCAGTGCCCCTCCCCAGCCGGGCTTGTCCCCATCACCTCAAACCCACCCAGGGCCACTGTCCCCTCACTCCCTTCCACACCTGGTGCCCCCCGCTGTCTCCCAATCCCCTCCCCGGGCGCTCCCCTCCGCGGGGATCCCCGTCGGGCCCCCTGGGTCCCGGCCCTGCTCCCCCCGGCGCCCCCCGGCCCCCCCGTCCCCGGCGCCCCCCACTCACTCTGCCCCTCGAACTTGCGGATGATGGTGTCCAGGAAGGTGTTCTGGGGGGCGACGTGCCCCCGCCGCACCGGCATCGTGCCGGGCCCATGGGCAGCGCCGGCCGGGGCGGGGGGGCCGGGGGCCGCGGGGGGTCCCGCTGCCCTTGAGCCAAGGACGGCGCCGCTCCGGGGGGGCCCGGGGGAGCGGGGGGGGCCCTCCCCCGCCCGGGGCCGCCGGCCCGGACCCCGCCCGCCCCGGTGCGGTGCTGCGGGGCCGGAGGGGGGCCCGGGGCAGGGGGCCGGCGGGGCCGAGCCCCCCCGCGCTACCCGCCCGGTGCGCGCCGCGCCATCGGCCTTATTTAGTCACGGAGCGGCCGGGGGGGACCGAGCCCCCGCCCCGCGCGCTCGGCGCCGCCCGGAACGGCTCGGAACGGCTCGGCTCCGTTCGGAACGGCCGGGCTGAGCTGGGTTCGGATGCGCTCGGCCCGTTCGGCTCGGTTCGGAAGGGTTCGGCCCGGTTCGGTTCGGCTCGGTTAGGTACGGTTCAGTTCGGTTCGGCTGGGTCGGCTCGGCCCGGCCCGGTTCGGCCGAGCTCGGCTGCGTTCGGCGCGGTTCGGCTGGGCTGGGTTCGGCCGCACTGGGTTCGGTTGGGCTCGGCTCGGCCCCGCCCCGTTCGGCTGGGCTCGGGCGGGCGCGGCGCAGCTCGGCTCTGCTCGGCTCGGCTGGGCTCGGCTGGGTTCGGGCGGGCGGGCGGGCGGGCCGAGCTCGGTTCGGGCGGGTCCGTGGGCTCGGCCCGGCCCGGCGGGCGCTGCGTGTTGACAGCCGGGCCCGGGGCGGGGCCAGCGCGGCCGCAGCCAATGGCCGGGGGGCCCGGGACCCCCGCCCCGCCCCGCCCCGCCCGGCGGCGCCCGCTCGCCCCGCCCCCAGCAGCGCCCGCCCCCCCCGAGCCCCGCCCTCCCCGGGAGCCCCCCACACCCCGGGACCCCCCCCACTCCCGGGGGGACACCCGGGGGTCACTCCGGTCCCGGACCCCCTTTGCAGTGAGGCCACACTCCCAGACAGGTGGGACACGGGGACACAGGGACATGGGGACGTGGGGATGTGAGGACATGGGAACACAGGAACATGGGGATGTGAGGACATGGGAACACAGGAACATGGGGATGGGGGGACACTGTGACATGAGGACACCTGGACTTGAGGACATGGGGACATGGGAACACTGGGTTACCAGGACAGCGGGACACTGGGACACAGGGACATGGGGACACTAAGACATCCAGACAGCAGAATAAAGGACAGTGGGACACCATGACAGTGGGGCACTGGGATATGGGGACGCTGGCACACCAGGACACTGGGATTCGGGGACAGTGGGACACGGGTCCAGTGGCGCAGCAGCAGAGCTTCCAGGCACAGCTCCAGCTGGGTCCTGGTGGGAGCCTCCCAGCCCCAGTCCTGCCATCCTGGCCCAGCCTAATCCTCTTCCCAGCCTAGTTCCAATATCAGCCCCAGTACCAGTCCCAGACCAGCCCTTGTCCTAGGCCCAATACCAGTCTAATCCTAATCTCTACCCAATCCTAGTTCTAGTCTCTGTCCTAGTTCTAGTCCCTGTCCCACTTCCAGTCCTGTCCAGTCCCAGTCTCAGCCCAGACCTCATCTAGTCCCTATCCAGTCCGGTTGTGGTCCCAGTCCCAATCCCAGTCTGGTCACAGTCCCAGTTAAATCCTAATTCCAGTCCAGTCCCAGTCCAGTCTGGCCCCAGTGCCAGTCCCCATCCAGTCCAAATCCCAGTTCCAGTCCCAGTTCCAGTTAAAATTCCAGTCCTAGTCCGTTTCCAGGCCAGTTTAGCTCCTCCAGAGTCCAATCCAATCCAATCCCAATCCATTCCCAGTCCATATTTAGCCCAGTCCTGGTCCCAGTCGCAATCAAAGATCAGTCCCAGACCCATCAGGGTCTCAGCGCTGTCCCAGTCCAGACGAATCCCAGTCCCAACCATGGTTCTGGTCCCAGTCCCAATCCCAGTCCCACTTCAGCCCAATCCAATCCCAGTTCTCTTCCAGTCCTGGTGTCAGTCCTGGTCAGAGCCGACTCCAGGCCCAATTCCCGGTGCCAGCCCAGCGCAGTTCCAGCCCAGCTCCGGTCTCAGTCCCGACCCTGACGCTCTGGATGCTCCCGGTCTCTGTCCCAGGTGCTGAAAAAGGCCCCGGCCCGGCCCCGCCGCGGAGCCGCGACCGCGGGGACCGACCGGAGTGACCGGACCCGAATGGACCGACCGGACCCGAACGGCCCCGAATGGACCGACCGAACCAACCGGTCTGACCGGACCGACTTGACCAACCGGACCCGAGCAGATGTGACCACTGCCGGCCAGACCGACTGGCTCCGACCGGCTTCGAATGGCCCCGAACGAACCCGAACGGACCCAAACGGGCGTGACTGGACCTGAATGGATCCACTGGGCCCGACCGGACCCACATGGACCGACCGGACCCAAATGGACTGACCGGACACAAATGGATTGATGTGACTGACCAGACCGACCAGATGTGAATGGCCGGACCAGACCAAGCGGAGCTCAGCCGAGCCGGCCGGGGGGGACTGTGGGGCACGGGAGGGCCGTGGGGCGGGGGGGCTGTGGGGCTGCAGGAGGCCGTGGGGAAGGGGGGGGGGCTGTGGGGAAGGGGAGGCTGTGGGGAAGGGGAGGCTGTGGGGCTGGAGGAGGCCGTGGGGAAGGGGAGGCCGTGGGGAAGGGGGGGGCTGTGGGGAAGGGGAGGCTGTGGATCTGGGCGGGCTGTGAGGCGGGGGCTGTGGGTGGGGGGCTGCGGCCTTAGGGGAACTGAGGGGGGGGGTCAAGCCTTGACCCTCAGCAGCCCCCGCCCCCACTGCGGCCGGGCCCCGCCCCCCGGGCAGAGCAGCCAATCGGATGGGCGCTCTGCCGTGACGGACAGGCCGGCCCCGCCCCACGGCGCGTTGGGGCGGGGGCAGGGAACGCCCCGGGGCGGGGGCGGCAGCCCGGGACCCCCGAGAAGCGGCGATCGAGCCCCGCTCCGTGCCCCCCGGGGGTCCCTGCGGCGCCCCCCGCCCGGCTCTGCCCCCCCCCGCCGGGCCTCGGTCCCGCCCCGCGCCTCCCGGTTCCCCCCGCCCCGCTCTCCCCTCGCAGGAAGGAACCGCCGAGCCGGCACCGGGCGCGGTTTCCCGTCGCTGCGTGAGCTGCAGGCTGAGCCCCTCCTCGAACCTCCGGAGGGACCCACCCGCCGGGACCGGGGGGACCCCGCACCCCCCCGCCACCCCCCCGTACCCCAACAACACCCCCGCCCCGGACCTCCCCCCCACCGCGACCCCCGCCCCATTGCGGGGTCACCCTAGGACCCTCCCCGCCCACAGCTGGGGTGAAGCCCCCAACCCGCGCGGCGTCCCAGGCTGCCCGCGGGGAGGGTCGCTGAGCGCACCCCCCCCGCACAGCTGCCCCCGGGGGGGTTCACCGGGGGTCCCCGGGAGCGCCCCGCACGTCAATGGCCGGAACTGGGTGGAAGCGGCGGGAAATGGGGGGGGGTCCCGCCGGACATCCGCCCCACAGCTGGGGGGCTGGGGGGGGTCCGGGACCCCCCCGGGGCACCCAACGCTCCGTGCAAAGGCGGGAGGGGGCACAGTGTCCTGCGGCCGGGATGGGGGTCCCTGCCACCACCGCGGCCTCCCAAGTGCTGTGCGTCCCCCGTGGGTGCTGTGTCCTCCCTCTGGGTGCCATCGCTGTGTCCCCAGGGTGCCATGTCCACCCCAGCGCCACGTGGATGCTCCCCCGGCCCCACGTGCGTCCCCCCAATTTCATGTCCCCCGTGGGTGTCGTGGCCCCTTCAGTGCTGTGTCCCCCTCGGGTGCCAGGTGCCCTCCCTCGGGGTGCCATGCATGCCCCCCAGTGCCATATATCCCCCCCAGTGCCACATATCCCCCCCAGTGCCATATATCCCCCCCAGTGCCATGTTCCCCCCCGTGTTGTGTCCCACCCGTGTGTCATGGGTGTTCCCAAGTCCCCCCGAGGGCCATGTCCCCGCCGTGAGCGCCGTGTCCCCCTCTCTGGGTGCCATCGGTCCCTCCCCACGGCCACATGCCAGAGGGCCGGGGGTCACACCCCCGGGGTTCGACGCCCCCCGGCGGGGTTCCCGGTGTGTCCCACGCCGTGCGGCGGTGGCGGTGACGGTGGCGGTGCCCATTGTGTGCGGGGCGGGGGCGTCGCGGCCTCGTCACCACTTCCCCGGGCTGTAGGAAGCGGGAAGCGGCCGCTCCCGGCTCAGTGGGGCCGCGATGGGGAACCTGCCGGGGGTCCTGCCCGGAGCCCCCCGCGCCTGCCCCGGCCTCGGCCTCTGCTCGCGCCCGCGCGGCCCCGCGCCCGAAGACCCCCCTGTCACCGCTGCCTCCGCCGCTGTCACCGAGCCCCCCAAGTAGGTGCCCAGGTGGGACGGACCGGGTGGGATGGGGAGGAACGGGGGAAAGGACGGACAGAGCACCGGGGCACCGGGGTACCTGCCGCAGCTCCGATCCTCGACGGGGACCCCCTCCTCGCTCACGGGGACGTTCGTACATGCCCGGAGCCCACCGGAGACCTGTCCCCGCCGTGGAGGTGTCCCCGCCGTGGAGGTGTCCCCGCCATGGAGGTGTCCCCGCCGGGGCGGCTCGCATGGGTCACTGGGGCAGAACACGGAGCCCGCCGGCAGCAGAGCCCTGTGCGCAGTGCCCGTGGCGTCGCCGCGGCGTCTCCTGTCCCACGGCGTGGCCCCAGTAGCCCGTGGGACGCCCTGGGGTGCGCTGGGGCGAGCGGGATCTGGGGGCACATATGGGGACATATGGGGAGGGGCGTATGGGGTCCGGTGGGGATGGAGGCGTGGGGACCCCCCAGCTCCTGGGGATCGGGGACGGGACGGGGGGTGTGTCCTCCCTCCTCGGTGGCCCGGAGCCCGGTCTGACTCATGGCCATTGTTCACACTCACACGAGGGCCAGGAACGCCCCGCGCCCCCTCCATCCTCTGACCCCTCAACTTCTGACCCCTCCAGCTCAGCCCTCCATATCTTGATCTCTCATTCTCTGACTTCCCAGCTCAGCTCCCCATCCCCTGCTTCCCCTGCATCCCCTGACCCCCCCCCAGCTCAGACCCCCCCAGTCTCTGCCCCCCCAGTTCAGCACTCCCATCCTCTGAGCCTCCCCATCCCCTGCCCTCCATTCCCTGCCACGCCCCATCCCCACGAAGTTGACCCGAGGGCTCGAGCCTCCCCCTCCTCCAGCACCAAAAGTCCCCGGACCTCCCTCACTGCCCCTGCCGCAGCCCCCCCACTGCTTCCTTCCCCCCGGTGCCCTCCTGTCAACGTCCCCCCGGTGCCCTCATGTCCCTCATCCCCGCACCCCGAGGCGGTCCCGGTGTCAGAGCCGCGGGAGCAAGTGCGGGGGGTGGTGTATAGGCTTCTCCCCAAGACCCCCGAGACCCCCGGCTGGGCTCCCCCGTGCCCGGACAGGGCTCAGGGGTGTCCCATGTCACCCCCAAGCCCTGCGCCCTCCTCCCCGACGGAGCCGCCCCGCTTCGCCCGCCTGAAGAACTGGGAGACGGGGAGCATCAGCTACGACACGCTCTGCGCCACGGCGGGGCAGGTCCGGGGGGCGCGGCTGGGGGGAGCGGGGATGGGGCAAGGGAATGGGGTGTGGGGCTGACGGGGTGAAATGGGGGGGCAGGGATAGCGGCAGAGGGCTGGGGGTGCAGGATGGACTCGCAAATTGGGGGGCTGCAGGATAGGAGGCAGACGGGGGTGCAAAGTCAGGGGGCAGGGCTGCGGGTGCAGGTTTGGGGGTGCCGGGGTGACAGACACAGGTGGGGCAGCGTGGAAGGGGATACAGGGACCGGGACGTCTGTCCCTGCTCACCCCCCAGGAGCTGCCCTGCTCTGGGCAGCGCTGCCTGGGCTCCCTGGTGCTGCCGCGGCCGCTGCCCGCCCCGACCCCCGAGGGGACGCGACCGCCCGAGGAGCTGCTGGAGCTGGCCCGGGACTTCATCACCCAGTACTACGTGTCCCTGCGGCGGTGAGCGGGGACGGGACCCCCACAACAGACACGGGCACCCCCACAGCGGGCACGGGCCCCCCGGGGCCCAGGGGCACCCACGGCCCAGCTCCAGCCCAGCCCCGGGCATCCCACGGCCCCATTTCCACCCTAGAGCACCCCACTGTCTCGCCCTCCCCTTCGCCAAGGCAACCCACAGACCCAGGGCACCCCATAGGCCCACCCCTGCCCAAAACACCTCTATATCCCTATCCCTTTCCTGGGACACCCCAAAAACCCCCTCCTGCCCCAAAGTACCCCCAGCCCCATCCCTGCCCAGAGCACTCCACATCCCCATCTGCACGCCAGGGTACCCCCATAGCTCCAGACATGCCCTGGGGTGCCCCATATGCCCACCCCTGTCCCAAAGCACGCCCACATCCCCATCCCCGCTCTGAGACATCCCATATCCCCATCCCTGCCCCAGAGCACCCCGCACCCCTGTCCCTCTCGGGCCCCCCACCCCCGGGGCTGCCAGCGTCTGGGGGTGCCGGGGGGTGGTCCCAGTGTCCGTAGGTGCTGAGGGTCTCCCTGCAGGGAGAACTCCCCGGCGCACACGCAGCGGCTGCGGGAGGTGGCCGCGGACATCGCGGCGTCGGGCTCGTACCGGCTGCGGGAGCCCGAGCTGGCGTTCGGCGCCAAGCAGGCCTGGCGGAACGCGGCGCGCTGCGTCGGCCGCATCCAGTGGAACAAGCTCCAGGTGCGGCCCCACCCGCGGGACCCTCACCCACCACAGCCCACGGGGGCACCGGCACGGGGACACCAAACCACGGGGACCCCAAATCACCCCACATCTCCCGGGGACCCACAGGGACCAACACCCCCATGGCTACCCCCACCCTACAGGACCCTCAAACCACGTCCTGTGTGCTGCGGTGACCCCCACCCTACAGGACCCTGCCCTGCACTTGTTCCACAGGGACCCCCGCCCCAGGGGAGCCCGGACTCACGGAACCCCCTGTCCTATGGGGACCCTGCTTCCACAGGGAATTCCCGCCCCAGCAAAGACCCCACGCCGCCCCCATCCCATGGGGACCCCTGTCCCAAGGGACCCCCTGGCCTGCAGATTCCCCGGGGGGGCTCCCACCCCACCTGGCCCGCAGGGGTCCCCCACACCCCACCCTGTCCCTCCCGCAGGTGTTTGATGCCCGGGACTGCGCGGGGCTGGGGGAGATGTTCAGCCTCCTCTGCTCCCACATCCAGTTCGCCACCAACCGCGGTAACATCCGGTGAGAATCCCCCCGGCCCCCCCGACCTCCGCGGCCGCAGGGTGTCCTGACGGCCCTCCCCGGCCCCCCCAGGTCCGCCATCACCATCTTCCCTCCGCGGGCGCCGGGACGCGGCGATTTCCGCATCTGGAACCCGCAGCTGATCCGCTACGCGGGGTATCGGCAGCCCGACGGCTCCGTGCGAGGTGACCCTGCCAATGTGGACATCACCGAGGTGGGGGAGCCCCTGCGTCCCCAGGCCCCCCTCACCACCTCCCCGTCCCTCCTCTATCCCCTCTCCATCCCCACCTCAATCTTCCTTCCATGCCGCCCTCTGTCCTCACTTCATCTCTCCTCCATTCCCCTCTCCATCTCTCCTCCATCCCCCCAATCCCTGCGCCCCCAAACACCTCCTGGCAGCCCCCCCTGACGCTTTCCCCCCCAGCTCTGCATCCAACACGGCTGGACCCCCGGGGGGGGCCGCTTCGACGTGCTGCCGCTGCTGCTGCAGAGCCCCGATGAATCCCCTGAGCTCTTCCCGCTCCCCCCGGAGCTGGTCCTCGAGGTGCCGCTGCAGCACCCCACGTGAGTGGGGCTGTGACCCCCGGAATCCGTCCGGCCGCGGGACTCTCCCAGTGCCCTGGGCTGAAGTCCCACGGGGTCATCTCTGGGGAGGGGATGGAGGTTGGGGAACCCCGCTGGGATCATGGGGTGGAGGTGGGTCTGATCCCATCCCTGATGGATACCGGGATGCTGGGCTCGTCCCTGGCTGGGATCCTGGGATGCTGTCCCCTTCCCCGGCTGGGATACCGGGCTGTTAGCCTCCTCCCGGGCTGGATTCTGGACTGCTGGGATGCTGATCTTCTCCCTGACTGAGCTATTGGCGTGCTGACCCCCTCTCTGGGTGGGACACTGGGACACAGATGGGATTGGGGCTGGATGCCCACCTTGGGGGCCGTGGGGCGGTGTGGGTCTGTGAGGGTGCTCCCACAGCCCCCCGTGCCCCCCAGGCTGGAGTGGTTCTCGGAGCTGGGGCTGCGCTGGCATGCGCTGCCGGCCGTGGCCAACCTGCTGCTGGAGATCGGGGGGCTCGAGTTCCCCGCGGCGCCCTTCAATGGCTGGTACATGGGCACCGAGATCGGCTCCCGGAACCTCTGCGACCGCCACCGCTACGACGTGCTGCCCGTGAGCCCCGGGACCCCCCGGGACACCCCCGGGACACCACAGGGACCCCACAGAGACAGCCCTGGGACTCCCCTGCTGTCCCCCCAGGACCCCTCCTGGGAGCCCCCTGGTAGTCCCCAAGGTTTCCACACTGGACCCCCCCCCCCCGGCACCCCCCAGGGACCCCCACTAGGACCACTCTGGGACCCCCTTCAGGCCCATGCAGGGACCCTCACCAGAACCCCCCTGGAACCCCCGCCGGGACCACGCTTGGGTCACCCCCGGGACATCGCCCAGGAGCCCTCGGGCACCCGAACAGGACACCACTAGGATCCCATCCGAGACCCCTCAGGGACCCCCTGGCTGATCCCCCTGGCCAACCCTGCCCTGCTGCCCCCCCACAGGAGGTGGCCCAGCGCATGGGGCTGGACACAGGGACCAGCTCATCCCTCTGGAAGGACCGGGCGGCCGTGGAGGTGAATGTGGCCGTGCTGCACAGCTTCCAGGTGGGAGCCCTTCCGGGCCCCCCAGTGCTGGGAATCCCACACTGCCGGGCCACGGGAACCCCACATCCCTGCGCCCCCATCCCCACAAACGGCCCCAGTGCCCATTGCCCCCCGTGTCCCCGCAGGTGGCCCAGGTGACCATCGTGGACCACCACGCAGCCACCGAGTCCTTCATGAAGCACCTGGCGGCAGAGGGGCGGGCACGGGGCGGGTGCCCCGCGGACTGGGCCTGGATCGTGCCCCCCCTCTCGGGCAGCCTCACACCCGTCTTCCACCAGGAGATGGTCAACTACCACCTGAGCCCCACCTTCCGCTACCAGGTGGGACCCCTGCCCCACAGATCCTCGCCCACAGCTCCCTTCTGCCACCAGGTGTGGGGTTGGACCCACAGATCCTGCCCCATGGCTCCCCAGCCCCTCTGCCTCCCCTCCCAGGGTTGGAGGTGCCAGAAGCAGCGGCTGGTGCTGCAGCCCCAGGTCACTGAGACCCTCGGGCAGCTGGCACTGACCCCCCTGGACCCCCCCAGGATTTTCTGGGACTCCCCCAGGCACTGCAGATCCCTGCGGGACCCCCAACCCTCTGCATCACCCTCCACCAGCCCCATGGCTGCCCCCAGGACACCCCACGGCACCCCCTGGGCACCCCCTGGGCACCCCCTGGGCACCCCGTGGGACACCCCCAGCACGCAGCTGAGGGTCTCCGTCAGCCCCTTTGGGAGTCCCCCAGCCCTCCCTGAGCCCCCATGACCCCCAGTTCACTTTCTGGTGCCAGGGGGGTCCAGCCTCCAGACTCCCAACCCCTCTTCCCCAGAGCCAAGTCCTCTCCTGCTCCCCAATCCCACAGACCCCCAACCCCTCTGCCCCACAACTCCCCCCCACCATGGCCCCTCTGCCCCACAACCGCCCCCCTCCTGCCCCACAGCCGGACGCCTGGAAGGTTTACGTGTCCAAAGGCACCACCGTCACCCGGAGAAAGACCTTCAAGGAAGTGGCCAAGTAGGTGAATCCCGTGATCCTGGGGATCCCCTGGGAGTTCTGGGATGCCCTCGGAATCCCATCTGATCCCGTGATGGCCCTGGGGATCCCACAGCGCTGTCAAGATCTCGGCCAAGCTCATGGGACACGTGATGGCAAGACGGGTCAAGGCCACCATCCTCTATGCCACGGAGACCGGGAAATCACGGACTTACGCTTGGAATCTGTGCCAGCTCTTCCGACGGGCGTTTGATCCCAAGGTTTGGAGGGAAAAGCGGGAGAACTGGGACAGCTCCCCTCACCCACCTCCCCCCACGGGGCCAAAGGCCAAATGCCCTGTGGCGGGGATTTGGGTGAGGGGAGGCTCCGGGTGCAGCTCCATGGAGGGATCCTAATCCTGGGATTCCATGAAGGTGCTGTGCATGGATGAGTATGATGTGGTGGCCCTGGAGCATGAGACCCTGGTCTTGGTGGTCACCAGCACGTTTGGGAATGGGGACCCTCCAGAATGTGCTGAGGTAGGGATGGGATGAGAGGAGGATGCAATGGGGATGGGGACGGGACGGGACAGGACAGGACAGGACAGGACAGGATAGGATAGGATAGGATAGGATAGGATAGGATAGGATAGGATAGGATAGGATAGGATAGGATAGGATAGGATAGGATAGGATAGGATAGGATAGGATAGGATAGGATAGGATAGGATAGGAATGAAGTTGGGGTTGAGGTTGGGGCTGGAGATGGGATGGGGGTGAGATGGGGATCAGATGGGTTTGAGGTTGGGATGGGGCTGGGGATGGACAAGGGAGAAGGTGGCACGAGGACAGGGTGTGGATGGGATGTGGGGGTGACATTCTGTGCCCCCCAGAGCTTCTCCAAGGCACTGATGGAGATGACATCGCCCTACACCGGCACCTCCCAGGTGGAGCCGCCCATGTGAGCACCCCGGGGGTCCTGGGGGGTCTCTGCTGGGGCCGGGGCAGGATCCCCCTCACTCTCCTAACCCCCCCAGGAGCTACAAGCTGCGGTTCAACAGCGTCTCCCAGTCCGACCAGCTCGTGTCCTCCTGGAAGAAGAAGCGGCGGCAGCTGAGCAACACAGACAGCGCGGGAACCTTGGGAGCCCTGCGGTACTGAGGCCACGGGGATGGGCACGGGATGGGCACGGCCACAGGGACAGGGCACGGCCACAGGGACAGGGCAAGGCCACAGGGACAGGGCAAGGCCACGGGGATGGGCATGGGATGGGCACTGGGAGGGGCTCCTCAGCCTGGGAATGTTGGGAGTCCTGCAGTACCGAGGCCACAGGGATGGGCATGGCCATGGCCATGGGAACAGGGATGGGGTCCTTGTCCTGGGCACGCTGTCCTGCTGGGGCTTGGGGCTCACACCAGCACTGGCAGGTCCAGCCCCGGCTGCCCTGCAGATGTGGGAGAGGCAGGAGCTGCCCCCGAGGTCCCCCACCCCGACCCCCTCATGTAATAGCCTGACCCCTCTGGCTTTGGGGACCCCCCCCCAGGTTGGTGGTGTTCAGGTTGGGCTCCTCATCCCTGGGGACCCTCACCCCCCCACTCTCCCGCCAGGTTCGCGGTGTTCGGATTGGGGTCCCGGGCGTACCCCCACTTCTGTGCCTTTGCGCGGGCCGTGGACACGCGGCTGGAGGAGCTGGGGGGCGAGCGGGTGCTGCCCCTGGGCGAGGGCGACGAGCTGTGCGCCCAGGAGGAGTCGTTCCGCACCTGGGCTCGCCAAGTGTTCCAGGTACGGGGCTGGGGGGCCTCGGGGGCCGTTCTGCACCTGGGCACGCCAGGTCCGAGGGTTGGGGGGCACCCGCAGGGCCCCTCCGCTCGGCACCCACCGCTCCCCCCATGCCCCCAGGCTGCCTGCGAGACCTTCTGCGTGGGGGACGGCGCGGGGGGCGCCGAGGAGCTGTTCGCCCCGCCCCAGGGCTGGAAGCGCCAGAGGCACCGGCTGGTGCCACAGCCCCAGGCCACCGAGACTCTGGCCGGTACCGACCCCTCCGGGACCCCCCCAAGCCCTGCGGGACCTCCCTGCGTCACCGCGCGCCTGTCCCCGGCATCTGCCCCGTGCCCCCCCGGGACACCCCACAGCACCCCCGAGCATCCTGGGGATGCCCTCGCACCCCACAGCTCTGGGGGGCCACCCCCCAGCCACCCCCAGGGACTCCTCCAGCCCCCTCACGACCTCCCCAAGACCCTTTGGTTCCCCTCAGCCCTCCCGTCACCCCATGAGTCCCCAGCCCCCGTGCCCCTCCGTGTCGCCCCAAATCCCTGCTCCTCCCCAGCCCCTCCGTGTCCCCTCATGGCCATCCAGTCCCTTTAGTCCCCCTGTGACCCCTCAGCCCCCTATGTCCCCCAGCCCTACACGTATCCCTGTGTCCCCTGGTGTCCCCTCATGTGTCCCCAGCCTCCCGTGTCCCCCCAGTCCTCCGTACCCTTCCACGCCTTCCGTGTCCCCACTTCCCCCATGACCCCCCCACGCCCCCCAGGACTGTCCCAACTGCACAAGCGCCAGGTGTTCCCCTGCTCGGTGCTGTCTGTGGAGAACCTGCAGAGTGAGGAGTCCAGGTGAGATCCCCCCGCGCAGGGACCCCCACCCCACCCACCCCCGGCATCTCCCGTCCCCCTCCACTCCCTGCGCGCCGGGGTCCCCCCATCCCCCGGACACCCCCCACTGCCGGGACCCCCGGGAACGCTTTCCCCACACCCCGTGTCTGCCCCGCCTCGTCCCCCCCGACCCCTCCTGCCCCCCCGCTGACCCCTCGCCCCTCCCGTCATTCCAGGCCCCCCTCACCGCTGCCCCTCCCGCACCATGGGATCCTCCATCCCGCTGTCCCCCTTGCACCCCTAAAGCCCCAGACCCCCCCGTTCCCCCAGTCCCCCCCGCTGACCCCCCGTGCCCCCCCAGCCGGCAGACGCTGCTGGTGCGGGTGGGCTGCGCAGAGCAGGGGGGGCTGCGGCACCTGCCCGGGGACCACCTGGGCGTGTTCCCCGCCAACCGCGAGGAGCTGGTGCGGGGGGTCCTGGAGCGCGTGGAGGACCCGCCGCCCCCCGAGCAGCCCCTGGGGATGGAGAGCCGCGACGGGGACCCCGCCGGTACGGGGGGGCACGGGGGGGATTGGGGGGACCCCGCCGGTACGGGGGGGTCACTGGGGGAATTGGGGGGACCCCGCCAGTGTGGGGGGCACGGGGGCGTAGTGGAGACTCCACCGGTACCGGGGGGGACAGGAGAGGGTCCCGCCACTACGGACTGGGGAAAGATGGGGAGGGGCTGGGACTTGGGATGAGAAAAAAGAAGGGGCTGAGGAAGGGAATGGGAATGGGAAAGGGCTGAGGAAGAGAGAGGGGCTGGGTGGGAAGAAGGAAAAGAGGAAGGGCCTTGGGAAGGGCACAGGACAGAACTGAGCTCTCCAATCCCCCCATCCCCAGGCGGGTCCAGCCCCGGGCCGCGCTGGGTGCCGCAGCTCCGGCTGCCCCCCTGCACCCTGGCCCAGGCTCTCACCTTCTACCTGGACGTGGCGGCCCCCCCGACCCCCCAGTTCCTGCAGCTCCTGGGCTCGCTGGCGCGGGACCCCGCGGAGCGGGAGCGGCTCCAGCGCCTGGCGCAGGTGAGGGGGGTTGGAGTGGGGTGGGGAGGTCACTACCCGGAGAGGGGTGGGGGGGCTGGGGTACCGGGGGGCTGGGATGCCGGCTACCTCTCAGTCTGGATCCAGAGATGCTGATCCCCTCCCTCACTGGATACTGCGATGCTGCCCCACCCCGGGTGGGTGCTGGTCCCCTCGGTCGGGTGCCAGGCACGGGGGTCCCCGGGGGCCGGGTGTGGGGTCCCCGCTGTCCCAGCCCTGTGCCCGCAGGACGCGCGGCTGTACGAGGAGTGGAAGTGGTTCCGGTGCCCGACGCTGCCGGAGGTGCTGGCCGAGTTCCCGTCCGTGGCTCTGCCGGCCGCGCTGCTGCTCTCCCAGCTCCCGCTGCTCCAGCCCCGCTACTACTCCATCAGCTCCGCGCCCGGCGCCCACCCGGGCGAGATCCACCTCACCGTGGCCGTCGTCACCTACCACAGCGAGAGTGAGCGGGGACAGGGGTGGGGCCGGGCGCGGTGGGGCATCTCAGGGCACCTTCAGGGTTTCCAGCATTTCTCCAGTGTCCCCAGAGCACCTTCAGGTCCCCCCATCCTCCAGCCCTGCCCGGGCACAGAGCAGTCCCCAGCCCCTGCGGGAGGCTCTGTGAGGGGCTGCCTTTGGGGGTGCCCCACCAGCAGCCCCACCAGCCCCCTCTGCTCCCCACAGACGGGCAGGGTCCCCTCCACTACGGCGTCTGCTCCACGTGGCTGGCGCGGCTGCAGCCCGGGGACACAGTGCCGGCCTTCATCCGGGGGTAAGGGATCACCTGTGTCCCCCTGTCTGTCCTCCCTCTCTGTCCTCCCTGTCTGTCCTCCTCAGCCGCTCCCCTACACCTCCCCTGCCTACTCCCATTCCCCCCCTGCCTACCCCCCGCCTGCCCCCGCCCCTTTCCTGACATCCCCGATCCAGCGCTGGGCTCGAGGCCCCCCAGTGACCCCCGACTGCTGCAGGGCCCCCTCGTTCCGGCTGCCGCCCGCCCCCGACACCCCCTGCATCCTCGTGGGCCCCGGCACCGGTGTCGCGCCCTTCCGCAGCTTCTGGCAGCACCGGCTGCACCTGCTGCGCGCCGGAGGTGGGGACGGGCTGGGGACATGGGGACATGGCGGGGTGGGGACGGGGGGCAGGGGCGATGGGGGGCCGGGGATGGGGGGCAGGGGCGATGGGGGGGCCAGGGCCAGGGGAATGGGGAAATAGTGACACGGGGATGGGGATACGGGGACGGGTGGTTGGGAGGATCTGGGGACGGGGGCAGGGAGCCGGGGACGGGAGGGATGCGGGGGCGTGGGGCAAATGGGGACATGGGCACAGGGACACAAGGACATGGTGGCACTGGGATGCAGGACAAGAGACACGGGGACAGCGAGCAAGGGGTTGGGGACATGGGGAAGGGATGGGGACTGGGGACTGGGGACGCCGGGATGGTGGATGTGGGGACGGGGGGTCTGCAGGACAGGGGTGAGCGGGGCTGTAGGGACATAGGGGTGGGGACACGAGGACACTGTCCCCCTGCAGGTGGCCCCCTGGGCCCCATGGTGCTGGTGTTCGGGTGCCGCTCATCCGCCCTGGACCACATTTACCGAGAGGAGATGGAGGAGGCGTGGGAGCAGGGGGCCCTCAGCCAGGTTCTCACGGCCTTCTCCCGCGAGCCCGGGACCCCCAAGGTGTGACGGGGACAGGGGTGGGGTGGGGTGGGGACGGAGACCGGGACGGGATGGGATGGAGACAGACTGGGACGGGCATGGAGCTGGGGAGGGAGGTATAATGAGGACAAGGACAAGGTGAGGATGGAAATGGAGGGGACAGGGATGAGTGGGGGGACTCTAAGCCGGAGATGGAGGTGAGGGGCTGGGACACCCTGACAAGGGGCCAGGGCGGGGATGGGGACGGGCTGGGTGGGTGCAGGATGCCGTGGTCGCTGTGTCCCCAGACGTACGTGCAGGACGTGCTGCGGGCGCAGCTGGCGGCCGAGGTGCACCGGGTGCTCTGCCAGCACGGGGGCCACATGTACGTGTGCGGGGACGTCACCATGGCCACCGAGGTGCTGCAGACCGTGCAGCACATCCTGGCCCACGAAGGCAACATGACACTGGGACAGGCGGGGGACGTCATCAGCGAGCTGAGGGTAAGGGCTGGGACACGGGGACACCACAGGGGACAGGCCCGTGGACACCGCGGGGGACACCGGCCCCGGGCCTGACCCCTGTCCCGCAGGACAAGAACCGCTACCACGAGGACATCTTCGGGCTGACGTTCCGCACGCAGGAGGTGGCCCTGCGCATCCGCAGCCAGTCCTTCTCCCTGCAGGAGCGGCGCCCGCCGGGCCCGGCGCCCTGAGCGCGGGGGCGCGGGGCACACGGGGGTCCCTGTGGCTGTGCCCCCCGTCCCGCCACCCCCCAGTAAAGGTTTAGTTTTGATACCCCCGGCCCGACACTTCGGCTCCCGCGGTGGCACTGGAGGCTTGGGAGGTGGCACAGGACAGGATGGGCTCTGCGGCACTGCTGGGGGCACCTGGCCACGCTCCAGACACGACGGGTGGGAAATGGGGGGAAAAAGGACACAGCCACGGTCCTGGGGCTCTGAGGGGCGGGAAATGGGGGGCAAAAGGACACAGCCACGGTCCTGGGGCTCTGAGGGGTGGGAAATGGGGGGTAAAAGGACACAGCCACGGTCCTGGGCCTGTGAGGGGTGTGAAAAGGTGGGAGGGGGCCGCGGCCACGATCCTGTGGCTCTCACCTGTGTGGCTGCAGTTGAGGGGCACCGCGCTGGGGCCACCGTGGCCACCCGCCCGCAGCCCCCAGCGTCACCCCACACTGCCCTGACCCCATCCACGGCATTGTCCCCCCGGGACCCCCCAGCCCACCCCCGGGCGCAGCCAGCGGGCACAGCCCCTCTGTAAACCTTTATTTCAGCTGGTGCTCAGGGCACCGAGGGGGGCACCAGCCCCGTGCCCCCCCCAAACACAGCACCTGGGGGGGCCCCTGGCAGCACCCCTGGCCCCACACTGCAGTGGGGGCACCAGGGACGCCCCGAGCAGGGGGCTCCCACGGACAGGGCCCCCCTGGCAGCATAGTGGGCACGGCGAGCCCCCCACTGTGCCCCTGGTGGCTCCCCCGGCACCTCCGGGGGGGTCTCGGCACAACCAGGACCCTGCGGAGGGAACGGGATGTCAGCAGGGATCCCAGAGCAGGGACCTCAGCGTGGAGGTCCCAGAGTGGGGCCCCCAGAGTGGGGATCCCGGCACTTGGGGACCCCAAAACTGGGCACCCCAGAAACTGGGGACCCCGGCACATGTGGCAGCCAGACCCCACCCGGGGTCCCTGTATCCTCAGCCCTGGGGGTCACCATGTTGCCCAGCCCCGGGGGGTCCCGTCTCCCACCGCCGGGGGTTTCCATGTCCCAATCCCGGGGGTCCCCGCTCCCCCATGTCCCCACCCACCGGAGCCGGGTCCGGCTACGTCATCGTCTCCTCTTCCTCCTCCTCTTCCTCCTCGGCCCACCCGCCCAGCGGCATCTCCCGCAGCTGCGAGGCCCGGGCAGCCGAGCCTGGGGGGCACGGGGGGGTCAGGACCTCCAGAACCCCCCCTTGTCCTGGCTCCAGGCTCAGCCCCGCGGTGGTCGGGGGGTGTCAGCAGTGTCCCCCCAGCCCCCGGGTCACGCCCCGCGGCTGCTGCTCACCTGTGGTCACAAAGGGGTGTTTGGGTGCCCCCGCAGCCACCCAAGCCCCCGCGGGCTGGGGGCCGGGGCCCTGCGGCTGCTGCTGCTGCTGCTGGTGGAGCTGCGGGGAAGAGGGGTCAAGGAAGAGCAGAGACCCCACATTAGTGCTCAGAACACCCCCAGAGGCAGTCAGAGCCCCCGTATTGCCGCTGGAGCCCCCCAGCACAGCAGAGCCCCCCCATACCGGCACTCGGAGCCCTCCCATGCGAAGCTGCCTCCGCACGGGGCAGCGGGGCAGGGGTCCCTCAGCCCAGGACACTCCCCAGCCCCCAAAGGGGTGGCAGAAGGGGGAACATGGGTGACACCAGCTACGGTGCCTCATCCCCAGCTCCCCATCTGGCCGTGGCCAGGAACGGTGGGTGGGTGTACCCCAGTGGGGCAGGGAGCGTAGGGCAGCCTGGAATGGGGATGGGGACAGGGGACGGGGGACAAGGGAGCAGGGCCAGGCAGGACTTCCAGGAGGCAAGGCAGAGCACCCAGACAGCAACACTCTGGTGGACATGGGGAGACCAGGGGACGCCAGGGGACCTGTGTCCTGGGGGTGCTGTGGGCAGGGGCAGCCCGGGAACCGCAGGTGACACACCTGGTGCAGGTAGATGGCGTGAAGGCTCATCTCGGCCGAGGCCACCTCGGCCAGCAGCGCCGAGCGGCTCAGGCTGCGCAGCCGCGACTCACTCAGCGCCGGCCTTGGGGTACGGGAGGGGCGGCACGAGGTGACACCCCCGCCACAGCACCCCGTCCTCGCTGTGACAGCCCTGAGCCGTCGTGACACCCCCTCCCTGCCACAGCAACCCTTCCCTGCCACCACATCCCTCCGTGACACCCCCTCCCTCCGTGACACCCCCTCCCTCCGTGACACCCCCTCCCTACGCTGACAGCCCCCCGTCAGTGACACCCCTCCCAACCGTGTCCTCCCTCCCCACGCCCCCCATCCCCCGGTGCCCACGTCCCCACCACGTCTCTCCTCCTCACGACCCCCGACCCTTGTCCCCACCTGTCCTCGGGGCACTGGCGCTCCCCAGGGCTGTCAGGGGCTCCGCAGGGCGGGGTCCCCAGGGGGTTCCGCAGGGAGGCCAGCAGGCTGGCGGTGGCGCTGGCCGTGCTACAGGGCTGCCCGAAGCGCGGGTCCCGGGCCACCAGCCCGCTGGCCGCCAAGACGCTGGCCACCAGCCCCTCAGGCTGTGGGGACATCCGTCAGGGGGACACCCAAAGTACCCCGCAGCCCCCCCCAAACCGCCCCCACTCACCGCCAGGGCCGACTCCTCGGACAGCAGGGACGCGGCCAGCGGCCCCTCGGCCAGCAGGTGCCGCGGGGGGGGCGCGGTGGCCGCGTCGCGGGTCACCTGCGCCTGGAGGTGGCCGAGGAAGCGGCGAGCGGGCGGCGGCGGCCGCCAGCGGGGATTGCTCAGGGCGAAGCGCATCAGCGACAGCTCCGTCTTGCCGTGCTCCGCTTGGCGCTCCGGGGGGGCCTCCGTGTGTCCCTCCGACAGCCACTGAGGGGACAGGGACATGGGACACCCCAACAGGGCACACGCAGCCCCAGCCCGCCAGCCCCGGGCCCCACCTGGGGGTTGCCGTGGTGCCGCACGTCCAGCTGCGCGAAGGAGCAGATGTCGCCCACCCCCGCCACCTCCACCGTGAAGTTGCGGAAGAAATCCACGATGTCGAGGGCGCGGGGGGGGAACGCGAAGATGAGGATCAGGGGTGTGACGAGGGGGCTCAGCAGCTCCTCCAGGATGAAAACCTGCAGAGGGGGGCAGTGGGATCTGGGGGTGTCCTGGGGTGGAAGTCCCGAATTCGGAAGTCCTGGGATGGGATGTCCAGGGTTTGGGTGCCAGGGCAGCGGAGTCCTTGGGCAAGGCTTCCCCGGGGTGAAGGGGTCCCAGGGTGGGGGACTCCAAAGCAGGAGGCTCCTGGGAGGGGGGCGTCCCAAAAGTGGGGAGTCTTGGGGCAGGAGGGTCCCACTGTGGTGGATCTCACGGTGGGGGATCCTGGGACAGGAAGCTCCCAGTCTGTGGAGTCCTGGGGGTGGGGAGGATGGTCCCAGGGCAGGGGATTGGGGCAGGGAATCCCAGGGCCAGGGGTTCTTGGAGCAGCGGATCCAAGGGTGGAGGGGTCCAGGCTGGAGATCCAGAGGTGGGGGGTTCCAGAGTTGGGAACTCCCAGGATGGGGAGCTCCCAGTCTGTGGGGTCCCGGGGGTGGGGAGGATGGTCCCAGGGGAGGGGGGTCCTGGCGAGGAGGGTCTCGGGGAGTGGGGGGGCTGCACCCACCGCCTTGTACTGGAAGAGTTGCGCCATCTCCGCCCGAGTCTCGGCGCGGCCGGCGCGGCCCTGCCAGTGCTCGGGCAGGTAATGAACATGCGCCAGGACCCGCTGCAGCAGCTGCTCGGGGCACCACACCGAGTGCTCATCTGGGATGAAGGACCTGCCGGGGCACAGGCAGGGTCCCACCTCAGCCCCCGCTGCCCACCCGGCCCAGCACGGCAGGGCACAGAGTCTGGCCTGTCCACCGTGACCACCAATCCAGCACCCACCTGGCCACCGTGACCACCAGCCCCAGCAGTGTGATGGCCGTCAGGATGTGCTGCACCGTCAGCACGTCCTCGTCGTACACGGTGAGCACGATGAGCACGGCCAGCACGGAGCCGGCGAAGAAGCCGATGTGGCGGGCCAGCACGGCCAGCAGCGGGCTGCTGAACGAGTCCATGTACTTGGTGGCCGGTGCGTGGCCGCGGCCCAGCCGCGCCTGCAGCTCGTGGCCCAGCTCGTTGAAGTGGCGCAGGTAGTGGCGGGCATAGAGCGACCAGCGGCGCGCGCCCAGGCTGCCCGGCGCCCGCTTCAGCCCCTCGGCGTAGCTGAAGAAGGCGAGCAGCAGGCGCCAGCCCAGCACGCAGGGGCACAGTGCCAGGTTGGCCACCCCCAGCAGCACAGCCGCCCTCGCCAGCCCCCGCGCCAGTGCCCGCCGGGCGCCCGCCCGCTTCACCTGGGGCCGCAGGCTCCAGGTGTTCTGGAAGAGCGCGGCCGGGCCGCGGAACAGCAGCAGCTCCAGGTTGAACTGCAGGCCGCGCGTCAGGAAGACCACGGGGCCGAGCAGCGGGAGGCGGAAGCGCACGGGCAGCAGGGACTTGTTGACCATGGCCACGGTGTAGTTGCGGAAGCGCAGGATGCGGTGGTGGATGTCGAGCTCCGTCAGCTCCCGGCGCGGCACGCACAGGGGCTGGCGCCGCTGCAGCGCCAGCAGCCGCGCCTGCACCGACTGCCAGCTGTGGTTACAGAGCTCCTCCTGCGACAGCGGCACCGTGGTTGGCACCGGGCACCCCGCGGCACAGCTCAGCACCACGCGGCCCCTCAGGGCACAGCCTGGACCCCAGCCCCCGCTGGCCCTGCCCAGCCCCTCACCGCGGGGATGCCGAGTGCGCGGATGTAGAAGCTCCGGATCTCCCAGTAGCCCACGAGGCGCCGGAGGGCTGTGACCAGGCGGCACAGCCAGACGGCGCCCGCCAGCACCAGCAGGAACAGCAGCCACCCGCTGCCACGGAGCCTGTGGGGACATGGGTGTCACCAGGGCCACCAACCCCCCTGCGGCCACCTGCCAACCACAGAGCTTGCCAAGAAGACACAGGTGTCACCAGGGCCACTGGGACCCCCCCGGCCACACCAGTGCCAGCAGAACCAGAAGCCACCTGCTGATATGAAACCTGTGGGGACACAAGTGTCCGCAGGGCCAACAAACCCCTCACAGGCAGTAGCCACGCACTGCCGTGGAGCCTGCAGGAACAGGTCACCAGAGCCACCAGCCCCCTCGGGCACATCGCTGTCTCAGAGCCTGCTGCAGACACACGTCACCCACAGCTCCAGGACCCCAGGCGGCCACACCAGTGGCATCCTGACCCCCATAAAGCCATGCTAGTGGCACCGGGACCTCTGCATGGCCAAGCAGGCACCGGCAGGAGCAGTAGCCACGCACCACCACTGGCCCTTTGGGACACCACTGGGACCCCACGTGTCAGCCACAGCACCAGGACCCCCGCACAGCTCACCCAGTGTCCCCCTGTGTCCCCTGCCCACCTGCGGGCGCACTGTGGGGCGGGCAGCACGGCGTCCGGCAGGGTCACCTTGGTGTGCTCGGGGACGTGGCTGTGGTTGAGGGGGCGGGTGGCGAACAGGACGTCGTAGTCGACACAGCACAGCAGGAACGTGCTGAAGGTGACGACGAACAGGAACTGCCTGGGGGCACAGGGGGGTCAGTGGGACCCCTGCGTCACAGCCGTGTGGCACCGCGTGGTGACAACATGGCATCACTTACACCAGCTCCAGGACGTCCGAGAGCACGACGCAGGCAAAGCCATTCCTCTGGTGGAACTGGTAGATGTGTGGGGGGGTTAAGGAGGCTTTGAGGGGGTGATGGACCCCCCATGTCCACCCCCATCCCCGGAGTCACCCCGTGTTCCCCCATGTCCCCCACAGTGCCTGTGCCAGGATATCTTGGTGAAGAAACTGTCCAGGTCCTTGATGTGGTGCCACGAGTCTGGGGGAAAAACGCAGGGGGGTCAGGTGGGAATGTGGTACCGCCCCCCCGCCTGGGACCCCCAGGCCCCTCCAAGGACCCAGAAACACCCGCCGGGACCCCCAAACACCCAGGGGAACCCTGGATCCCCCACCAGGTGGGACCCCCGTACCTGTCGGCCCTTCAGTGACGTGTAGCAGCAGCTGCTCCTCCTCCTCCTCGCCGGGGGGCGAGTCCTCCTCGCAATCCTCCAGCCGCCGGTATTCCCGGTACTCCCGGTCCTCCTCTCCCTGCTCCGCCATCACCTGCCGGGGAACGTCAGCGCCTGCCGCCGCTGTGGGGCGGGTGTGGGGCGGAGGGGTCGGGGGCAGGCGTGGGGCACCGGAAATGCCACGGGGGTGCCGCAGCGCCGCCCGCGTGCCCCGAATTCGGGTGGCCTGAGCTGGCCCCGGCCGCGGGCAAGTGACACCTCAGGTGCCACCGGCCCGTCCTGTCCCACCGGCCAGGCCGGTGCCAGAGCTTGCCGTGACCCTGTGGGGCTTCGCGGGAGGGACACCATGCACGGCCCGAGTGACCCCAAAACTTCCCCCAGCTGTCCCCCGGGCCATGCTGTGCTGCCCGCCCCCGAGTCCGAGTGGGGGGACGCCCCTCCCCACGGACCCCTGTGTCCACAGCCCCCCACGCCCTTCCTGCCCGTAGACCCCCCCTCCCCACGGACTCCTGTACCCACAGACACCCCACAGACCCCATTCACAAGGGACACAGCACCCCGGAGCCGGAGGGCAGCAGCCCAGAGCGGGACCAGCTCAGGACCAGTCCTGAGCCCCGGTGGCCGCTCGGTGCCTTGCGGACCCCCGGCCTGAGAAGGGCCGGACCCCCCACCCCCTGGGCAGGACAGGACCCCGGACCTTGGGGCAGGGGGATAACCCCGCACAGAGGAAGACGGGACCCAAAACTCTTGGAAGGGACTCCAAGCCCTTGCACGGAACCATCACCCCCTGGTGAAGGATGGGATCCCCACCCCTGGAGCAGGACGGGACCCCCCTGCCCACCCCCCCACGGCCCCCTTACCGCAGCCCCGCAGCCCCGCGCGCCACCTGCGTCCCCCGCGGTGGCCACAGCCGTGTCCGGCCAGGCCAGTGGCCGCAGGTGACCCGTCCGGCCCCACCTGTCCGGAGCTGACTCACGGCGCGGGGCGTGATGCGGCAGGAGGGACCCGAGCCCCACTTGTGGAACTCCCCCTCGGGGACAGCGGCGGCATCCCCCGGGATCGCGTGTCCCGGCGGGTGGCACCGGCACGGCCCGTCCCGTGCCCAACCAGCTCCGCACCGGGCAGCCAAAAATACCCGCGGGGCCCGAAAATAGCCCGAGAGTGTAAACAGGGGGGGGCCGGCGGGATCCCCGGGCCGGGACAGCCCCGGGGGCCAGGGACGGAGCTCAGTGCATGCGGCCGCCGGCAGTGGCCCCGGTGACCCTGGCAGGACACACGCACGGTGTTTCCGCAGCGTCACCCGTGTCCCACGGGCACCCCGCACTCCGCACGGGGACACCGAGACCTGCCCCGGGGACACGGCAGGGTGACACCAGCCCCAGTGCTGACACATGGCTGCGCCCTAAACACGGACGGGGCTCCTCGGTGACCCCCGGGAGCGACCCGGGATCACACACGGGCTCAAGGGCACCCCCAGGGCTGCAGGGACACCTCTGCCCCAGCGCCCCGTGCTGCCCCTCGGGGGTCCCGGGGCAGCTGAAGGACCCCGGCAAGGAGCGGGGTGACCCCGCACCGGGGACAGCGGGGCTCCGCCACCCCCGGTACCCGCTTCCTCGTCCGTTCTCACCTGGCCGCTCGCTGCTGGCTCGGTGCCCCTGTCCCGCTGCTGCCGGACGCTCAGGGGGCCCCGCGCTGGCCCCGGGCCCCGCCGCCGGCCATGGCCGCACCGACAGCAGCCCCGGGCAGCGGCGGGGCTCGGGGGTGCCGGTGCGCGGTCTCAGCTCCGGCACGGGGTCCCGGTGCAGGTCCGGGGGTGCGGAGGCGGCCTCGGGGAGGAGCGGGGGTGCCGGGACCGGGGGCTGGAGGGGTCAGGGCTCGGAGCCCGGGGAAGGGCCCGAGGCGCCGGAGAGGGGCCGGTGCGGGTCGCGGCCGGCGCAGGGCCCGGGCCGCGGTGCTGGGGCTCCGCCCGCCCGGGACCGCCCCGACCCGCCCCCGGCCCGCCCCGGTCCCTCCCCGGTCTCTCCCCGTGCCGCCCGGTGCCGCCCCCGGTGCCGCCCCCGCCCGGTGCCGCCATGCCGCTGCCGGTGCTCTTGCTGCGGGCAGCGGGCGCTTGGACCCGGCTCCGGCCGCCCTCCGCTTTGGGGCGCAGGTACCGGGGGGCTGCAGGGCGTTCCTGGAGCATCCCGGGCTCTCGGGTCCCTTGGAGCGCGGGAACCCCAACTCTTGCTGGGAGGAGCCCAGACTCGGGGGTCCCGGGGGTCCCGGGGGTGCGAGTCGGGCTGCGGGGGAGTCGGGGGTCCCGGGAACTCGCGGGGGCTCCCAGGCACCTGGATCCCTGCGGGGGGACCACGGGGAGGCCGAGTCTCCCGGGAGGTTTTGGGGTACGTGGGCGTCCCGGAGCAGCGGGGCGGGGGTCAGGGCGGGGAGAACACGTGGGCAGGTCCTGGGGAGCCCCGGGGACTTTGAAAGAACGACCCCAACTCTCTGTGTGGTGCGGTGTGGGGAGCTCGGACTCTGCTGTCCTGGGGTGTCCCGGGAGGTTCCCAGAGTCACGGGTCCCCTGGGTGGTGGGGGCACCCCAACTCTTGGTGGGGGGAGCCAGGACTTTGGGGTTCCAGGCGGTCCTGGGAGGATCCTGGGCTCCTGGGTCCCTTGGAGGAAGGAACACAACTCCTGGTGCCGGGAGATGGGATTCTGAGGTCCCCGGGGCGGTCCGTGGGGGCTGTGGGGGGCTCGGGGCTCCCGGGGAGCAGCAGGAGCAGGGTGGGGGTCTCCCTGCACCGGACAGTGGGGGAGTGCTGCCCCTGCTGGGGGTCCCTGATTTCCCTGGGGCTCCCCCCACTGGGGCACCCTTCACTCACCCCTCTCCCCAGTTTCAGGTATGGGGGGCGCCTGGGGCTGGCTGGGCCCCCCCGGCTGCCCCCCGCACCTCCGGCCCCCCGCCTGCTCCTGGCCGGCTCGGCCACGGGCTGCGTGGTGCTGGGGCTGCTGCGCACGGCTGCGCGCTGCCAGGAGGCCACGGTCCCCACACTCCCCGCTGCTGTCCCTGATGGTCCCGAGCCTCCAGAGTCCCCCCCGGAGCCCCCCTTTGATTGGCCGCTGTTCTGGACCTTCCTGCGCCCGCAGCTCCTGGCACTCTCAGCTGCCGTCGTGGTGAGCAGGGGTGAGGGGGAGGCCATGGTCCCCCTTGTCCCCACTGTCCCTGTGTCACAGCTGTGCCGTGGAGTGACACCCTGTCCCAGTGCCCAGCACGATGGCCACTGTCCCACTGCCATGGTGTGACACCCGCTGTCCCAGTGCCTGTCCCTGGCTGCCACTGTCCTGGTGCCACGGCGTGATGGCCACAGTCTCTGTGCAGGGGCCTGACCCCCTGTCCCATGTCCTGGTGTGGCAGCCACTGTCCTGGTGCCATGGCGTGACACCTCCCATCCTGGATTCCGCTGTCCCAGTGCCGTGGTGTGGCAGCCACTGTCCCAGTGCCAGGCCAGCTGCTGTCCCGGTGCCGTGACACCCTGCTGATGTCCTGCTGTCCCGGTGCCGTGACACCCCTGTCCCTGTCCATCCCCGCAGCTGGCGCTGGGCGCGGCCCTGCTCAACGTGCGCATCCCGGTGCTGCTGGGGCAGCTGGTGAATGTGGTGGCCCGATGCGCCCGTGGCCACGTCCCCACGTACCTGCGCGAGGTGCGGCGCCCAGCCCTGCGCCTCCTCGCCGTCTACTGCCTGCAGGTGAGGGCCGACTGCCCGAAAGGGTGGGTGGGGGGTCCCGGGGGTACACCCCGGCCCTCCTGACCCTGCCATCCCACAGGGCCTGCTGACCTTCGGGTACATCGCGCTGCTGGCCCGCGTCGGCGAGCAGGTGGCTGGCAACATGCGCAAGGCGCTCTTCAGTGCTCTGCTCAGGTAGCCCCGGCAGGGATGGGGGGTGGGAGAGGCGGGGGCACAGGGACCCCCACCCACCGCTCCCCCGGCAGGCAGGAGGTGGCATTCTTTGACGCCACGCGCACGGGGCAGCTGGTGACGCGGCTGACGGCTGACATCCAGGAGTTCAAGTCTTCCTTCAAGCTGGCCATCTCCCAGGTGAGCCCAGCCACCTCCCAGGTGAGCCCGGCCATCTCCTGGGCGAGCCCTGTGGTCCCCCCAGCCCCCCACCCACTGTGCCCCCCACCCCAGGGCCTGCGCAGCGGCACCCAGACCGCCGGCTGCTTCGTGTCGCTGTACCTGCTCTCGCCCAAGCTCACGGCGCTCCTGCTCGTGGCGCTGCCGGCGCTGGTGGGTGCCGGGGCCTTCATCGGCGCCTTCCTCCGCAGCCTCTCCCGCCAGGCACAGGAGCAGGTAACCCTCACCTGAGCCCCCCAGTTCTACCACCTCCGAGGCCACAGCATGGAGTGTCCCCACTGTCCCCTCTATCCCTGCAGGTGGCCAAGGCCACAGTGGTGGCCGACGAGGCGCTGGGCAACGTGCGGACTGTGCGTGCCTTCGCCATGGAGGAGCAGCAAGCAGGGTAGGAGGAAGGGGGGTGGGCTTGGGGGTGGCAAGGGTGTGGAAGTGGGGACCCCAACCCATCCCTGCCCCAGGCTGTTTTCTGCCGAGGTGGACCGCGCCGGACATCTGAGTGAGCAGCTGGGATTCGGCATCGCCGCCTTCCAGGGGCTCTCCAACCTGGCGCTCAATGGTGAGCGGGGACCACAGAGTGGAACCCTGGTGGCTGTGGGGTGGGACTCCCTTGGGCAGGACCTCCTCCTCCAAATGCCCCTTCTGCATGTCCCCTTCAAATCCCAGCTCTGCCCCCACCCCACAGGCATCGTCCTGGGAACCATCTTCGTCGGTGGCTCCCTGATGGCTGGAGACGAGCTCTCGCCTGGTGACCTCATGTCCTTCCTGGTGGCCTCGCAGACAGTGCAAAGGTCAGGCCAGGGCCCAGTGGTACCCCCTGTACCCTGCAGCCTGCCTGGGCACAGCCCTAAGCTGAACCTCTGCCCTTGTGCCTGCCAGGTCCTTGGCCAACATCTCCATCCTGATGGGCCAGGTAGGTGAGGTGGGGGATCCTGGCACCTCCTGAGGCTGGGGGTTCAGGTTTGGGGCTCTGGGGGTGCTTTCACCACCTTCCCTGGAGGTGGTGTGGGGTCTGAGCACCAGCGAGGTGGGGTCTGGGGGCCTGGGGGTCCATGAGGTGCTCCTGCTGTTCCCCCACAGGTGGTGCGGGGTCTGAGCGCCGGCGCCCGTGTCTTCGAGCTCTTGAGGCTGGAGCCACCCGTGCCTCTGCAGGGGGGGATCTCTATCCCTGTCCACTCCCTGCTCGGACACATCTGCTTCCACCGCGTCTCCTTCAGGTGAGCCCCAGCAGGCCCCTGCCCAGCCCCCCATGGCTCCCTGAGCCACCCGCAGCCCTGCAGCCCCTGCTCCTCTCCCTGCAGTTATCCCACCCGCCCTGGCTACCCGGTCCTGCAGGACTTCAGTCTCACCCTGCCCCCCTGCCAGACCGTGGCCATCGTGGGGCCCTCTGGAGGAGGTACCAGTACCCCCCACCCTCTCCCTGGGTGCATCCTCCCGCACCCCAGTCCTGCGCCCAGTGCTCCCAGTGGCTGCCAGGGACTGGGAACCCCCCAGTGCTGCTGGAGCCAGGGGTCTGGAGCAGAGGAGGCTCAGGGGTCCCCTCCCCAGGGAAGTCAACGGTGGCGGCGCTGCTGGAGCGGTTCTACGAGCCCACGGCGGGAACCATCACCCTGGATGGGCACGACATCGCCAGCCTGGACCCCTCGTGGCTGCGGGGGCAGGTCATTGGCTTCATCAGCCAGGTGGGGACTGGAGTGGTGCTGGCCGGGACCTGCTGGCTGTCCCTGGGAAAGGGAATGGAGGTGGTCCTGGCTGGGGCTCAGCGCTGACGCTGGGGTTTTGCTGCAGGAGCCAGTGCTGTTTGGCACAACCATCATGGAGAACATCCGCTTTGGGAAGCCGGGAGCCTCTGATGCAGAGGTGTACGAGGCCGCCCGGCTGGCCAATGCTGACGGCTTCATCCGCAGCTTCCCTGATGGCTACGACACCATCGTGGGTATGGCCGGGGCGGGAGGGAGTCAGGCAAATGTGGGACCCCAGCTGAGGTGATCCGGGTCCTGTGGGGACTGCTGGTCACTGCGGGTGTTCAGCTGTGCCGGAGGGAGCTGTGGCCGCACTGGGCTCTGAGCAGGAGGGACAGGGTTGGGATGCGGGAGGTCCCTGGCTCTGGGCCGGGGGCTCTCCCCAGGCTGATGTGGCCCTGCCGTTCTGGGGGGTTCCCTGGCTGTGGGTCGGGCGGTGCCCTGGGACGCTGCAGCAGCGCCATCCCCGCCGTGTCCCCGCGGTGTCCTGCAGGTGAGCGCGGCACGGCGCTGTCGGGGGGGCAGAAGCAGCGCATCGCTATCGCCCGGGCGCTGCTCAAGGACCCGGCCGTGCTCATCCTGGACGAGGCCACCAGCGCGCTGGATGCGCAGGCGGAGCGGGCGGTGCAGGAGGCCCTGGACCGTGCGGCCACTGGCCGGACCGTGCTGCTGATCGCGCACCGCCTCAGCACCATCCGCGGCGCGCACCTCATCGCCGTGCTGGCCCACGGCCGCGTGGTTGAGGTGAGGCGCGGGGCAGGGCCGGGGCGCGGCGGCGCTCGGGGGCCTGGAGCTGCCGCCTCCCGCTGTCCCCGCTGTCTCCACAGGCAGGGACCCACGAGGAGCTGCTGCGGCGGGGGGGTGTCTACGCCGAGCTCATCCGGCAGCAGACCAAGGAGGGCTCCTGAGGGGTCCCCCCGCGGCTCCCCAATAAAAAGGCGGACGGGGGCTGCGCTTTGTGCTGGGACGTTAGGAAGGGTCCTCCGGGCCGCTGGAGGGCGCCCTTGGCGCCGGGGAGGGGGCGGGGCAAGGGCGGGGTCTGGGTGGGTGACGTTTGGTTTGTGGGCGTGGCCGGTGATGTTGGCCCCGCCCCCTCGCCGCCCGCCTGCCCACGGTGGGGGGGGGGGGTCGGTCCCTGTGTCCCCCCGCTCGGTGCGAGCCCCCCCCCGAGGGGCGGGACCCCCCCTGTGGCCCTGTTGGGGTGAGGGTCCCTGCCCGACCCTCGGTGTCACGCCTGTCCCCGGGAGCGCGGGACCCCTGTGTCACTCCCGAGGGAGGAAACCCCCGGGAAGGGGGGTTGAGCCCCTACGTGACCTCGGGATGGGGGACCCCTGCATTTTCCCCCACGGTGGAGGAGCCCTTGCGTGACTTCTGTCATGGGGGGCCCGATATCAACCCCCGGGGCAGGGGGCCATGTGTCACCTCCGGAGTGCAGGAACCCCTGGGGGGCCCCTGGGATGGGAAGACCCCCGTGTTACCCCCTCCCGCTGGAGTGGGGGGGGTCGCCTGTGTCACCCTCCAGGGTGAGGGCCCCTCTGTCACCCCTGGAGTGGAGGGACCCTGTGTCATCTTTCTGGGGAAGGGGACCCTCTGCATGACCCCGGGATGGGGGTCCCTGGAATGGGGGTTACCCCTTTGTGACTCCCCGGGATGGACTGTCCCCTGTGCTTCCCTCGAGGAAGGGGACCCTTGTGCCAACCCCCCAGGCTGGGGGAACTCCCGTGTGACCCCCCGGGATAGGATTAGCCCTGCGTGACCCTCCCGGGGTGGGGGTCCCCTGGATCAGCCTGAGGATGGGAGACCCCTGTGACACCCCCGGGGTGGGAGGACCCTGTGACATCGTTCTGGGGTGAAGGCTCCGCTGCACCCCGCCCCGGCGCGGAGGAGCCCCTGCGTGACCCTGGCACGGGGGACCCCTGCGTGACCCCCGAGGTGGGCTCCCCTGAGCTGCCCGAGGAAGGGGTGCTGCCTGCTGGCCCCCCCTTCCCGGGGGTCTCGGCTCCCCGTACCCCAAGGCTGCGGCCGCCGGCGGGGGCGGCGGGTGGAGCCGAGCGGGAGGGGCGGGGGCGGCGGCGGCGGGGGGCGGCGGGGACCGGCGGCGACTGCGCCGCGGCGGGAGCGGAGCCGGGAGCGGGACCGGGGCTGGGGCTGGGGTTGGAACGGGAGCTGGAACTGGGATCGGGGCTGGGGCTAGATCAGGGACCGGGATCAGGAGGGGGACCGAAGCTGGAATCGGGACCGGATCCGGGACCAGGGCTGGAACCGGGACCGGGACCGGAACCGAGACCGCGACCGGGGCTGAGGCTGGGGCTGGAACCGGGACGGGGGCTGCGCTGCGCTGCCCGCGGCTCCGCGGCACCGGTCGGGCGGCATCGGCAGCGGCAGCGTGAAGGACCTTGCGGAGCGAAGCGGCCGGTCCTGCCCTGCCTTTGCTGCCTTTCCTCTCTCTCCCCTGCCCACCCTCCTCCCCCCCTTCCCTCGCCGCCAGCTGCGCCCTGAGCCCGGCGCGGCGATGGGCTGAGGGTGCGGGGCAGCGCGGGGCCCCGGCGGCAACAGGATGAGGAGGGGCTCGGAGGGCAGCGGGGAGGGCGAGGGGCTCTCCAGCCTGCGGGCTTTCGCCCACAGCTCCTCACTGCACGGCATCAGCCACGTCTTCGCCTACGGGGCCGTGTCCCTGCGCCGCGTGCTCTGGGGCGGCTTCTTCCTGGGCTCGCTGGGGCTGCTGCTGCTCGTGTGCGCCGAGCGCGTCGCCTACTTCCTCACCTACCCCCACGTCACCAAGCTGGACGAGGTGGCTGCCCGCAACCTCACCTTCCCGGCCATCACCATCTGCAACCTCAACGAGTTCCGCTTCTCCAAAATCACCCGCAACGACATGTACCACGTGGGCGAGCTGCTGGCGCTGCTCAACGAGCGCTACGAGATCAGCAACCCGCAGCTGGCCGAGCCCCACGTCCTGGCCGCGCTGCGCGACAAGGCCAACTTCAAGAACTTCAAGGCGAAGCCCTTCAGCATGGCCGAGTTCTACAACCGCACGGGCCACGACCTGGCTGAAATGCTGCTGCAGTGCTCCTTCCGTGGCACCGGCTGCACTGCCCGCAACTTCACCGTGGTGAGTGCCAACAGGGTGGGGAGGGGACCGGCCGTATGCCCCGGGGCTGCGGAGGGACGCGGGAGTCCTGCTGGGGTTGGGCATCCATGGGTGTAGTCCTTCTCCCAGCTCGTTGCCCCTGGGCACCGCAAGGGTGGGGAGGGGACCCGCTGTGTGCCCCCGGGGCTGTGGGGGGACCTGGGAGTCCTGCTGCGGTCAGGCACCGGCAGGTGAGTCCCCTCTCTCATCCCACCGCCCGCAGCGCCATCAGCCCCTGCCCGCCCCTCCGGGGACAGAGCTGCCAGACAGAGGTGCCCCCGCCCCGGGTGCTGCAGGGGCGCCGGGCGGCTGCGAACGGTGCCCAGGATGGAGCGGGGCTGTGCTGGGGACGCTGTGCTGGCTGGGGGTCTGCTGGCGTGCAGGCGCTGGGCAGGGGTGGTGGTGGGCACAGGATGCTCAGGGGTACGGGATGCTCAGGATTACGGGGTGCTCACAGGGACAGGATGCTCACAGGGGTGGGGCGCTCACCTGTAGGGGTGTCACTTGTACAGGGTGCTCACAGGTGCAGCCCCCACCACCTGCGCCAGCCGCGGGTGCCATCGGGCACTGCCAGCAGCAGCCACTGCCCTGGCTGTTGGCACAGAGGCTCCCATGGGCGGCTCTCCCATGCCTGGCATGGGTGGGGATCCCCGTGCCGCCCTGCTGTGACCCCCAGGACCCCCTACTGCTGCCCCCAGCACCACCCACTGCGGCCCCCAGAACAGGGCAGGGACAGTGGCACGGGCAGGGATGGTGGCACTTGTGTGACACGCAGGGACACTGGGATGGGCAGGGATGGTGGCACGGACAGGATGGGCAGGGACAGTGCCACAGGCAGGGTGGACAGGGGCAGTGCCACAGGCAGGGTGGACAGGGGCAGTGGCATGGGCAGGACAGGCGGTGATGGTGGCATGGGCAGCACGGACACGTCCCTCCTGCCACAGCAGCACCAGGCAGCAGCGTGGGCGCTGGGCAGCTCACGTCTGCTGCACCAGCTCTGCCCAGTCCACATCACTGTCCCCAGCAATTACTGTCACCTTAATGCTCTTAGAGCGCTAATTAATTCACCATGGAGCTTAGGGCCGAGCCGCCCTGTGACAGCTCCGTGCCCCCTCTGTGCCCCCCATGCTCCCTCCATTCCCCCGTGCCCCAGTGCCTGTGGCCAGAGCTGCTCTGCCAGTGTCCCTGCAGCAGGGCCAGCCACTGGTGATGGCCCCTGGGTTTGAGGACCGGGACATGCGGCAGGAGGGCCGAGGGTCGCCAGGGCAGGACTTGGGGTGGGTGGCAGGTTCCTGTTTGAGCAGCAGGGTCCCGGCTCCAACCCCCAAAATCCCCAGGCTCAGCCAATCTCAGTTCCAGCTTGGGATCCTCTGCCCTGGGCCATGGTGCTGAGCTCGGGCACTGCGTCCCTTGCACCTCGTCCCAGCCCGGGCCCCAGTGTCCCTGAGGTTCCTGGATATGTGGTGAGGGCCCAAGGGCCATCGGAGTGAGCTGTGTCTCCTCTCACCCACCCCAGGGCCAGTTGGATGGGGGAGGATGGGGGTGTGGGGACAGGGGATCTCTGGGGAGAGGGCTGGGGGTCCCCAGGGTGAAGGACAGGGGGTCCGTGGGGTGCAGGGCTGTGGGTCCCTGTGTGACCCTGAGTGTGGAGTGCAGGAGGACTGGCAGTGCTGGGGCCACGTCCCCATCGCTGTCCCTACCCATGCCCCCCCCAGCATCCCCATGCCGGGCAGCCGTTGCCATGACACCCGCCCCCCCCTTTCCTCCTTGGGCACCGCATTGCCATGGCAACGGGTCCCCACTTTGGGAGCAGCTGGTTGCCACGGCAACGCCCCCTCCGCTCCCCCCGTGGGACATAACCCCCGGGTGGGGGCACCCATAGCAGAGGGGGCCACGATGCCACAGGACTGCACGGCAGGAGGTGGGGGGCCGTGGGACCAGTCTGGGGGCTCAGGGTCACCCCGGGGTCCCTGGCTGTGGGTGCTGATCCCCGGGAACTCAAGGTCACCCCAGGGCTCCTGGCTGGGGGTGCAGTCCCTGGGGTGGCTGGCCCAGGACAGGCTCTCACGTCCTGGGGGGGACATGGTGGCCTCTGCCACTGAGACGAAGGAGTCCTGGTCCCCATCACAGTTCTGGCTTCTGCCCTCCCATCTCAAGTGTCCCCACATGTTCCCTGGAACAGCAACGAAACCCAATATCCCTGCAGAGCCGCGGCAGCGCAGGCGCGGGCACCATCAACGTCCTCGCCTTCTCCTGGGTGCACTGGCATCCTGTCCCAGGGCACTGGGATCCCATCCTGGGTCCTGCAGGCCGTTGGGATCCCATCCTGGGGCACTGGGAGTCTGCTCTGGGGGTACTGGGATCCTGTCCTGGCTCATGTGGGGCACTGGAATCCCCATTGCCATGTTCCCATGTGTGTCCCTGTGTCCCCACGGGGTTCCCACAGTGGCACCGAATGCCCCATCCCCATGGGGTCCCTGCAGTGGCAGAGAGAGCCCTGTCCCCATGTCCCATGAGTGCCCCGTGTCCCTGCAGATCTTCACACGCCTGGGGAAGTGCTACACGTTCAACCCGGGGGGGCCGGGGCGCGAGGTGCTGACCACGCTGCAGGGCGGCTCCGGCAACGGCCTGGAGCTCATGCTCAATGTGCAGCAGGAGGAATATCTGCCCGTCTGGGGAGACACAGGTGAGACCCTGCCCGCCTGGGGGGACATGGGGGAGAGCACTTGGCTGTCTGGGGGGTCCCAGGTGAGTACTTGTCCTTCTGGGGGGACACAGGTGAAACCCTGCCCATCTGGGGGAACATGGGGGAGACCCCCTGCCCTGCACCTGACCCCCCTCCCCCTGCTCTGCAGATGAGACCTCCTTTGAGGCGGGGGTGAAGGTGCAGATCCACAGCCAGGACGAGCCACCTTTCATTGACCAGCTGGGCTTTGGCGTTGCCCCTGGCTTCCAGACCTTCGTCTCCTGCCAGCAGCAGCGGGTATCCGGGCACGGCGCCCGGGGCTGGGCACAGACCCCTGAGGGATTGGGATGGGCCCCTGGAGGGATTGGGATGGACCCCCAGAGGGTTCGGGATGGAGACTCAAAGGGATCAGAATGGACTCCCAAAGGGCTTGGGATGTCCTGGTGTTGCCACAGACATCCCTGTGGGGACATTCCAAGCCATGGGGACATCCCGAACTCTGCCATGGGCACCACGGCCATCCCCAAGGGGACACCCCATGCCCAGCCATGCCGTGGGTGCCGTGCCACGGCACTGGCTGGGAGCAGCACACGGTGTGGGGCAGCCCCTGCGCAGGCACCGGCTCCGGCAGCGACCCCCCGGCTCCTGCGGAACAGCCGCCGGGGGGGTGGCAGCACCCGGCCCCCGCAGCCAGACACCTAAATTTAGGTGCCTCGGGTGGGTGTCACCACGTGTGCCGGCGCATGGGCGGCAGCAGCGCGGCGGCAGCAGCAATGTGGCCCTGGCGCCCACGGGTGGGGGGTGCTGGGTCTTCACCAGGCGTGATCCCCGCACCCGGCACCGAGGGGAGCGCGGGGGCCGTGCTGGCCCCGCAGCCGGCACGTCCTGTTCCCGCATGCTCCCAGACTGTGTCCCCTGCCAGGCTCCGCTGTGGCACCAGCACAGGTGACAACTGCTGCAACGCCCATCCCCACGCCCAGAAAGGAGGGGACGGGGTGGGTCGGGGGCTCTGGGGCTCTGGGACCCGCCGCGCTGGCTGTGCGGGGCGAGCTCTGCCCGGGGGATGGCACCGTGCTGGGCTGGGAGGTGGCGGCGTGGCCGGGTACGGCACCGGGGACATCGGGGTTGACACGGGGCCCCGGGACGCCGTGTTTTCCTTAGCGGGTGCCCGGCAGCTGGTGTACCTGCCCCCGCCGTGGGGGGACTGCAAGGCCACCCCCATCGAGTCCGACTTCTTCACCAACTACAGCCTGACTGCGTGCCGCCTGGACTGCGAGACGCGCTACCTGGCCGAGAACTGCAATTGCCGCATGGTGCACATGCCGGGTGAGCGGGGGCGCGGCCGGGGGCTGCGGGGCTGCCGGCACCGCGCCGCGCCCCCCCTGCGACCGCCGCCTCCCCCGCAGGCAACGCCAACGTCTGCACCCCGGAGCAGTACAAGGAGTGCGCCGACCCCGCGCTGGGTACGTACCCTGTGCCCCGCGATCGCCCCTGCCCTCTCCCGGGGACCCCTCGGCCTCCCCGTGCCCCCGTTTCTGTGAGCGTGGCTCCGGTGTCCCCGTGCCCTCGCTGGGGTGGGGGTCGCTGCTGTCCCCAGACGCGCAGGGCCGGGCCCCCTCCCTGTGCCACCAGCAGCACTCGTGGCACGCTCGTCCCCGGTGGCACCCACCACCCCCCAGCTCTATCCCCGGAGCATCCCGCCTCCCGCGGGCGGGGGTCCCGGGGGTCCCCGTCCCACCCACGCCCCCCCAGACTTCCTGGTGACGAAGGACAGCGAGTACTGCGCCTGCCGCACGCCCTGCGCCATGGTGCGCTACGGCAAAGAGCTCTCCATGGTGAAGATCCCCAGCAAGGCCTCGGCCAAGTACCTGGCCAAGAAGTTCAACAAGACGGAGCAGTACATTGCGTGAGTGCCACCGCTGCCACTGCTGCCACCGTGGTGTCACCCAGCGCCCCCCGTGCACAGCGCACAGCACGGCGCAGCCACGCAGCCCCAGCATGAGAGCTGGTGTCGCATGGCACAGTGTGACCGTGTGCCACGGCACGGCACGGCACGGCACAGCCATGCAGCCCCAGCATGAGCTGGCATCGCATGGCACAGTATGACCGTGTGCCATGGCACGGCACAGCCACGCAGCCCCAGCATGAGAGCTGGCACCACACGGCACAGTGTGACCGTGTGCCCCATGGCATGAACCGGCAGCGTGACACGTCCCCAGCATCTGTGAACTGGCGCAGCCCAGAGTGACAGTGTGGCACGGCACAGCCACATGGCACCCCCAGCAGACATGAACTGACACAGCCCAGAGTGATGGTGTGACACGGCATGGCATAGTGTGACAGCGTGACATGGCACAGCATGGCACAGCACGGCTTCCCCTGTGCAAATCGGCCCCAGAAACGGGAAACCCATGTGGCACAGCACGGCATGGCTCAGCATGGCTCAGCACAGCCCAGTATGGCACAGCATGGCCTGGCACACCCCTGTGCCCCCAGCACCGGGCACGCCTCTGCCCTGTCCCCCTGTACCCCATGGCACAGTCCAGCCCCCCCAGCCCCCCTGGCCTGGCACAGCACAGCCTGGCACAGCCCCCCTGCGCCTGATGCTGCCCCCTTGTCCCCTGTGCCCCCCCAGGGACAATGTGCTGGTGCTGGACATCTTCTTCGAGGCACTGAACTACGAGATGATCGAGCAGAAGAAGGCGTATGAGGTGGCCGGGCTGCTGGGTGAGGGACGGGGGCCTGGGGGTGCTGGGGGGACCGGGGGTCTGCCCTCACTGACGCCACCCCCCCGCAGGTGACATCGGGGGGCAGATGGGGCTCTTCATCGGTGCCAGCCTCCTCACCATCCTGGAGATCTTTGATTACCTGTATGAGGTGAGCCCACCCTGGCCTCCCCCCTGCCCGGGGGTGTCGGGGCTGGGGACTCTGACCTGCCCCCCCCAGGTGTTCCGGGACAAACTCCTCAGCCTGTACAAGGAGAAGAAGCGGAGCCCCCGGAGCGACGGCGGCACCCTGGTAACCCCCCCGCGCCCCCCGCTCCCCAGCCCCCAGCCCGGGGGTCGCACCTCATCATCCCCCTGCTCACCGCTCTCTCGTCCCTCCGTGCGCCCGTCCAGGAGCACCCGGCGGTCCCGGGCAGCCCCACGGCCCCGCGCCCACCCAGGTACATGTGGGGGGCAGCCAGAGCCCCTCGGGGCTGGCACGGGGAGTGTGGGGCAGTCACTCCCCAGGGGAAGATGGGGGTCCGTGGGGGCCCTCAGGACCAGCACGGGGGGTGCGGGGCCATTCCCTGCAAACCCCCCTGCATTCTCTGCAGACCTCTCATTCCCCGTAGACCCCCCCATTCCCTGCAGACATCCCCCATCCTCATCATCCCCCACAGCACCCTGTTCCCGGGTCCCCCCTACTCTTACACCCCTCAGCCGGGCTGGGGGCCCCCAACCTCCCCTCTGGGATGCAGTGGGGCAGGGGAGGGGGGGTGGGGGACATGGGAGAGGCCAGCCTGGCTCCAGCTTGGCTTCGTGGTGACCCCTCCCGAAGTGAAGGGCTCCTGGGGCACCCTGGGGGGCACAAGGGGAGGGGGCAAGGGGCCGAGCCCCCAGCAGGCAGGGCGCAGGGGGCCGGCAGTGGCGGTGGGAGCTGACCCCCCGCCCCCCCTGCAGAGCGCCTGGCCCCCCCTGCCCGGCCCCACGCCCCGTCTCGGCGTCGCCCCGAACCTGCTACCTCGTCACCCGGCTCTAGGGTCCTCCCCGGGCCCCCCCGCCGATCCCAGCCCGCCCCCCCGCCGGCCGGGGGGCTGGGGGGACACCCCCGGGCCGCGGGGCGGCCTCCAGGCCCCCCCTGCCCCCGGAGGGGGTGTCGGGGGGCTGGGGGTGAGGGGCCCCCCCGGCCCTGCTCCCACGTCCCTGCATGCGCTGCCTGTGCCCCCTCGCGCTGGACATGCAACCCCTCCCCACAGCCCCCCCAAATAAAGAGGTGCCCCAGCCCTGGCTCCGGGCTGCTTGGCGGGGGTGGGGGCTGGGGGTGGTGAGGGCGCTCCAGGAAGGAGAAGGCAACCTTGAGGGGTCACAGGGCTGGGCCAGGGACCAGGGGCTGGTGGAGGGGAGCTGTCACACGGCAGCGGGGGGGACCCGACACCCCAGGAAGGAGAAGGCGGCGCCGGGGGGGGAAGCTCTTTATGGGACACTGAATGCACATCACCCACGTACAGCAGCGCCCTAGATGAGGGCACACCCGGGACCCCCAGCAGAGAAGGGGCCGGGAGGAGCAGGGAGAGGAGGGTGGGGGGTGTACTCCCCCCTGGGTCCCTGTGCTTGGTCCCCGAGGGTCCTGCCCCTCCAGCAGCCCTGTGGCCCCGTGTCCCGGGGGTTCCCATGCCCTTGGGAAATGCCCTGCCCCCGGGTGAGTCCTGTGTTCCTGGAGGGAGTTCCGGCCCTCCCATCCACCCCCCGGGGCTGGGGGGCCGGGGGGGTTGTGCCAGCCCCCTGCAGCCAGGGCAGAACCTAATAAATACCGGGGGGGGGGGGCTGCAGTTCGGGGGGCTGGCATGGGCTGGCACCTGGCTGCGGGGGGCTGGGGGCCGTCCCCCTCAGGGGGGCCTGGGGGTTGGGGGGCCCTAGGGGGGGCAGAAGTCGGTGAAGTAGGGGTGCTGCAGGGCCTCCTCCGCTGAGATCCGCTGCACCGGATTGCACTTGAGCAGGTTCTGGGGGGCACGGGGGGGGCTGAGCAGGGAGAGCATGGACCCTCCCCATCCCACAGCCCCCCCAGGTGGGCAGGAGGCTGCAGGGGGGGAGGGCACCCACTCCCAGGAGCCAGAGCCCCCATGGGGTGGGCAGCGGGGACAAGTGTGGGGGACAGCGATGGGACACAAGCAGGGGGAGGTGCAGGCTGGGGGACACACCGGAGGTGGGGGACACAGGCAGGGAGGGCACAGGCAGGGGGACAGGGGCAGGGGGACAGGGGCAGGGTCTCACCTGCAGCAGGTCCCGGCCAGTCGCGTTCAGCTTGGGCACCACGTTGACCAGGGAGGTGGTAGCTGGGTACATGGGGTAGGGCTGGGGACACACAGGTGACCCCCAGCTCCCCCAGACCCCCTTATTCCCTCTGACCCCCCCGGTCCCCTGCCCTCACCTTGTAGTCTGGCAGCTTGGCCATGGCCGGCCACTGCTCCTCCGTGGGGGTCCCCAGCAGCGTGGGGACAGTCAAGGGCCACCACAGGGGCACCCGGCACCTGCCCCCCTGCCCAGCCGAGGTGGGGCTCCCATTCCCAGGGATCCTCATTCTCAGAGCTCCCCATTCCCCAGAGGGTTCCCAATCCCAGGGGATGTCCCCATTCCCGAGGGCTCTCCTTTCCAAGGTTCCCCCAATCCCCCATTCTGGGGGTCCCCTTTTCCGGAGGGATCACCCTTCCCACAGGGCTCCCCATTCCCAGGGGATTCCCATTCCCAGTGGTTCCCCATCCCTGGGCTCCCCATTCCCAGGCAGTCTATTCTGGGGGTTCCCATTCCCAAGGATATCGGAAGATCCTCTTCAGCTGGTCGTCCACGTCATTGCCCGGGAAGAGGGGCCGCCCCGCATTGGCCAGTTCTGGGGGGACAGAGGGTGGTTCCCACAGGCCCCCATGGCCCCCCAGGCCCCCATGGCCCCCCAGGCCCCCATGGCCACCCAGGCCCCCCTGCTCTGGCCCCCCAGCGCACCCGCGAAGATGCACCCGGCTGACCACATGTCAATGGAGGTGGAGTAGAGCTTGGCACCGAAGAGGACATCGGGGGGCCGGTACCACAGAGTGACCACCTGGGGAGGGACAGGGACACTCGGACAGGGACAGGGGGACCCCCAGCCGGCTGGGTGGGGCCAGGACCCCGAGCCCCACGAGCCCCCGCTCACCTCGGCCGAGTAGCAGCGCACAGGGATGCCGAAGGCCCGGGCCAGCCCAAAATCTGCCAGCTTGAGCTCCCCGTTCTGGGGGCACAGACGGGGTCAGCACGGGGCACCCCACCCATGTCCCCCACACCTCAGGGACAATGGCCCTGCTGCCCTTCCCATCACTGGGAACATGGGAGAGATGGAGCTGCAACTGTGGCTGGGCAGACACCAGGTGTGACTCCCCAGGACAGACAGACAGACCCCACTCCCAGGAGTGACCCCCCAGCACAGCCCCCGCTCCCAGGAGTGACCTCCCAGCACAGTCCCCCGCTCCCAGGTGTGACTCCCCAGCACAGCCCCTTGCTCCCAGGAGTGATCCCCCAGCACAGCTCCTTGCTCCCAGGTGTGACTCCCCAGCACAGCCCCCTGCTCCATCACCCCTTGTCCCGAGCCCTTCCCACCGTGCCCCCTGCACTCCCACTGTGCCCCCACCCTGTTGATGAGCAGGTTCTGGGGTTTCAGGTCCCGGTGCAGGACGTTGCGGCTGTGGCAGAAGGCGAGGCCCTTCAGCAGCTGGTACATGAACGACTGTGGGCGAGCACAGGCGGGGTCCGTCAGCCCCCCAGCACGGCGCCCCTGGGGGCTCCCCAGGGCTCCCAGACCCACCTTGACAATCTCAGGGTCCAGATCCCCGTTGCAGCTGTCGAAGTATTTCTTCAGGTCCTGGGGGGAAGCGAGGGGGAGCCGCGTCGGGGGAGCCGGGAGCGGTGACCCTCGGAGACCCCCAGGGACCCCCGTGCCCCCCAGGAACGCGGCCCGTGCCGCCGGTGCTCACCTGGTCGCAGAACTCAAAGACCAGGGTCAGCTTCTTGTCGCTGTGCAGAACATCGTGGAGCCTGCGGGGGAGCGGCCCCTGAGCCCCCCGCGCCCGGAGCAGCCGCGGGAGCAGCCCGAGGGCCGCGACCGCCCAGCCCCCGGTACCTGACAATGTTCTTGTGCTTGAGCTCCTTGAGCAGGCAGATCTCCCGCAGCGCCGAGCTGGGCACCCCCTGCGGGACACGCCGGGAGTGGGGCCGGGGGTCCCGGGGGGGTCCCGGGGGGTCCCAGCCCCGGCCCCCGCCTCACCTCATCATCGTCGTCCAGCCGCACCCGCTTCAGCGCCACGATCTCGTGCGTCTCCCGGTTCTTGGCCTTGAACACGGTCCCGTAGGTGCCTGCGGGGGGCGGAAGGGGGTCACGGCCGAGCCCCCGGTACCTGCACCGGCATCCTCGCCGGGCCCCTCAGCACCGGGGTCATCCCGCACGGCTCCGGCCCTGCCGCACCTTCGCCGATCTTCTCCAGCTTCTCGTATTTCTGCATCGCGCCGCGATCGGTCCCGGTCCGGCCCGGCCCCGGTACCGGCACCGCCACCGGCCCCCGCCCGCCCCGCCACACCTCCCGGCAGCCCCCGCGCGGCCCCGCCACACCTCCCGGCAGCCCTCGCGCGGCCCTGCCCCGCCACACCTCCCGGCAGCCCCCGCGCGGCCCTGCCCCGCCACACCTCCCGGCAGCCCCCGCGCGGCCCTGCCCCGCCACACCTCCCTCGATGGCCCCGCCCACCCCGCCCCACCCCCGCCCCGAGGTTCCGGGTTCGAGCCCCGGCTCCGCCCGGCCGAGCCCCCGCCGGCCCCCCCGTGTCCCCCCGCCCGCCCTCCCCGGGACAGCGGCACCGCGCGGGGGCCCTGCGGGGATCCATTGCGGGGACAGTGTCCGCACCCGCCGGGTTGGTGCCGGAAGCGGTGCGGACCCGCCCGGTGCCGCCCCGCCCCGGCGCGCTCCCGCCGCTCCGCCCCGCGGGGACGCGCAGACCCGCCCGGCGCGGCCGGACTGTCCCGGTAAGCGGCGGCACCAGCAGCGGGATCGTCAGCGGGGGCGGTGGGGCTGGCGGGGTGCAGCACGGCTGGTCCGGTCCCGGTCCCGGTTTTAGTCCCGGTTCTGGTCCCGGTCCCGGTTTTGGTCCCGGTTCTGGTCCCGGTCCCGTCCCGGTGCCCCTGCCCTCCCGGTGCCGCTCGTCCCCGTCGGTGCTGTCTCCGCTCCCCCGCGCTGTCCCCGCTCCTCCCACGCTGCTCTCACCGAGCCCGCTCCGTTCCGCTCCCTCCGTTCCGCTCCCTCCTCTCCCGCCCCGCCCGCGGCAGCTCCGGTCCCGGTCCCGGCCCGGCCCGCCCTGGCAGCCCCAGGTCCCGGCGCGGCCGCGGCTCCGCTTCCCCCCGCTGCCTCCCCGGGGTTCCCTGCCGCGGTGGGGGGGTTCAGGGGCGCTGTCCCGGGACTCCGGGTCTCCCAGCACATGCTCCGGGTACCTTGGCTCCTTCGGCTGCAGGTGGAGCAATACCCAGCCCCAGGCATCCCCCAGGACCATCCCGGCACCCCCGGCACGGCCGAGAGGCCCCTCCGGACCCCTCCCGGACACCCCGGCAGCCCCGTCCTCCCGGCCAGCAGCGATGCTGCCCGGGACGCTGAAGCTCGGCCCGTCCCCGCCGCCGCTGGAGCCCCGTGCAGGGTGGTCTCGGGTGACCCCAGACCCTGCTCTCGGGGTCCCGGTGGAGCCCAGACGCCGCGGGGGGCAGGGGGGAAGCCGGGACCCTTCACCATCTCCATCCCTCTCTCTTGCAGCGAGGCCGCTCCATGCGCTTCCCCCGCGGCGCCTGAGCCCGGCAGCCCTCGGCAGGTGAGAGACGCGGGGCTGGGGCGGGCACCGGGCGTGTGTCCCTGTCCCCTGGCTGGAGCCGTCCTGCGCCCACCCGCTCCCCGCGAGCCGAGGGGTCCGAGGGGTCCGCAGGACCGGGAGGGGGACTGGGATCATCCAGCCGCCTGCCACCGTCCTGCTCCCCCTGAACGGAGGGTCCGAGGGGCCCGGGGAGCCGCACGGTGCCCACCGAGAGCCGCCGGTGCCGGGGCACTGCCCCTTGCGAAACCATCCGGGGTTGAGCAACGCCGGGCACGGCTCCAGCCCGGGGCTCTCCCACGGAGCGTGGGCTCCACGGCCCCGGAGCGCGTCCCCAGGGAGGGAGGGGGCAGCAGGTTGGGCTGGGAGCGGGTTTTGGGGGCTGCGTTGCCTATGGCTGCCCCTCTCCCCGACCGCAGAGACCCCTCTGGTCTTCGATACGGTGCCAGGAGTTGGGATCGCTCCGTAGTGGAATTATGCTGGCAGCTCCCAGCGCTGCGGGGAGGGCTCCGTGCCTGCTCCGTCCCCCCACGGAGGGGGGCTCCAGTGGGGACCCTGCTGTCGAGCCCTTCGGGGTCGCTGCACCGCTTCAAGCGGTTGCCAAAAAAACCCGGGATGTGATCGTTCTAACGATCCGCTGGCACCGGCAGCTGCGCCTCCCCGCCGGCAGCCCTTCCGCCCGCGCTCCCGGGGGCTCGGGGGCCGGCAGCGGGGCTGGCCCCGTGCCCGGGTGGGTCTGTACCTGGTTTGTCACCTGTCCTGGGCGGGCAGCGACGCTGCAGGAGATGGGGCTGGCAGAAGGGTCCAAAGGACTGGTTGGGGGACCCTGCTGGCACCTCCTGTGCCCTGGGAAGGGCTGAGGGTGACCCAGGGGCCCTCCTGCTTGCGGACGCCGTCCCGGCCGGCGGAAGGGAGGGGACCGTGGGAGCCGTGTCCCCGTGCTGTCCCCTCGCAGCCCCCACAGTCACAGCCTGTCATTAGACGGGACGCGGTGGCCGCAGGGACCGGGCTGGCTGCCCGAAGACGCCGCACGGGGCATTCCAGGGGCGTGGGGCCAAGGGGGTGGGCACAGCCCTCGCCCGAGGTGGGACCCTGCGCTTAGGGAGGGGGTCATGTCCCCTGTGTCCCCTACGACGCCTGGGGCGGGAGCGGGGTCGCCACGGGAGCCACGGCGAAGGACTTGGCAGAGCTGCACTGTTTGGATCCGGGGCTGCTCCACGGAACAAAGCCTCGCGCTCCCGCCGCTGCTCCCGCGGGTTGTTTTCCTCCTGAGCCGGTATAAAGCTGCTGGCAGCGCTCGGCAGCTCCGGGCACAGCGCGGCTGCCCGCGGTCCTGCTCCGGACGGGCTCCGGACGGGCCTCAGCCCTGCCGTGCCGGGGGTCCCTCGCCGTTCCCGCTGGGCAGGATCCCGTCCTGGGGAGGTGGGAGCGGCAGGAGCTGCTGGAGCCTTGGGCTTGCCGGGCCGGCGGGTGATGGGGTGAGTGTGGCCGAGGCTGTGCTGGGACCGGGGGTGGCACAGCGGCAGCGACACCTTCCCGGTGGGCTCCGACAGCCGTGGGTGGGTGGGCGTCGCCCAGCCCTGCCGCAGGTGGCAGAGTGGCTGCCCCTGTGGCCAGGCCACCCCCTCAACGAAGTGCTATCCTGCAGGGACCAAGCTCTCGATGCTGGTGCATGTCCCCGCAGGGTTGTGGGGAGCAGCTGTGCCTGTCCCCTCCTGGGGCTGGGATGAGACAATGGTGGGGACCAGCGATGGCAATGGCAGGAGCCTCTTGAGGGTCCGGTGCTGCACAGGGGGGTCCTGGCGTCACTGAGGTGGCAGTGAGGTGATGGGGGGTGCCCTGGCACATCGGGGACAGCGGCAATGACAGTGGTAGTGGCACCATGTGGGTGCAGAGCTGTGATTCATCTCCAGATCCGGTGGTTTTGAGGTCGTGGGCAGTGGGGTGTGGGCGGGGGGGAGGGGAATATTTTTGGTGTTGGTTTCTGAAGTTTCCGTGAATGAAGCTCTGCCGGGCGGGAGCCAGTGGTGTCTGGCCCAGCTCCATTCCGTGGTGTCCCATGGTGATGAGGGGGTGCAGGATCCCAGCTGCCTCTGCTGGGCGGGATCTGGGGGGCACACGGGGTGCCAGTATCTCCCAGGTGAGCTGGGGCGGGGAGCAAGGGGCTGCAGGGAGCTGGGGGGGCTCCCATCCTTGGGGGTGGGCAGAGTGCTGGGGCACTCACTGGGCCTCCTCCATTTCGGGGTGCAGGGAACTGGGGGTCTCCTGACATCCCTCTTCCATGAACATGTCTGCCCGGGCAATGGGCACAGCCTGAGTGGTGCTGGCCTTGCCCCAGCCGTTCCTCCTGCCTGGCACACGCTGTGCTGCGGGGTGCTGCCAGCAGGGAGGCCACAACAGACACGGTGTGTTCCTTGTCACTGAGGGGGCAGCCGGTGTCACCGCCGAGGCTGGGGAACATGGTACAGGGGTCACCGTCAGCCTTGATGCCAGTGTGGGCACAAGCGTGGGTGGCACATGTTTGTGCACTGAGCGTGGCAGGGATGTGCTGGCTGACACGGTGGTGGCAGCAGACAGTGACAGGAGCCGTGGTGCTGCTGGTAGTGGGGGCACCGGCATGGGAGAGTGCGCAGGAGGACGCTGGCTGCCCTGGGGGTCCCCCGCTCCCAGTCTTGTCCCTTCTCATGGGATTTTGGGTCTGTGCTATGGACATGGGTGTCCTGGTGTGGATGTGGCTTCCCAGGACGTGGCTGCCCTGGGCTGGACAGGCTGCCCAGGGTACAGGTTCCAGTACAGGTGTGGGTGTCCTGGTGTGGATGTGGTTGTCCCGGTGTGGACAGGCTGTCCAGGACACAATTGTCCTGTGTATCCCGGTGTGAATGTGCTGCCTGCAATGCGGGTGTCAGCATCATGGTCCCGCTTCCCAGCACGCTCAGCCCGCTGCCCCAGTGCCGGCAGTGCCAGAGGTGGGTCCAGGAGCTCGTGGGCCTCTGGGGCAGCCCCAAGGCAGTGTGGGGCCAGGGCCGAGCCCTCTAATCGCCTCAGCAGTTCAGGCAGGCCAGGGCCGGTCCCCAGGAATGTGACTCCGGCGGCGCGGGAGTGGCCGTGGCGGCGGTGCTGAGCGCCCATGGCAGCGACAGGTCATTCCCGGCGTGGCCAGAGCTGGCAGCCGCCCGGGATTGCGGTCCTGCCCCGCTTATCGGGGCGGCCCGGCCTCGCACAAGGGGCCATTGTGCTGTGGGGCCGTGCGCGGGGCGCGGCTGGGGGTGCTGCCAGCCCTGACACCGCCACGGTCCTGCCGCTGCCGTGGCCGCGGGTGCGTGTCCCGACCCTTCTGCCCGGGAGCAGGGCACGGTGCTGGCACTGCAGCCGTGTGGTGACGGTGGGACTGACTCCGGATCTGTCCCCCCATCCCGGGGTGCCGGAGCCTCCTGGGAGTGGGGTTGGCCACGGGGCACCAATCAAGGCTTGTTCTGGCCCCTTTCCATGGGACTGGCGCGAGCCCTGAGCCGTTCCCGGCCACTGCTCGTCCGTGACTCAGCGAGTGCCGTGGAAAGCAGAAGTGTCCCCCTGTGCCCCCCCAGCTGTCCGTCATCCTTTCCAGCGGGGTCATGCCCCCGGCTCCCGGGCGCCACATGTCCCCGGTGTCACCATCCTGCTGTGGCACCTGGGAGCCAGGGGGCCAGGACCCCCTTTTTGGGTGTTTTGGTGAGAGCACGACGTTCCCGAGAACAATCCCAGTGTGTTCCCAAACTAATCCCAAGCTGCCCACGGGACTAAGCCCAAAAAGCTGCTTACTGCCGGGAGCAGCGATACCATCCCGCGCCGGCACCCCGGCACCCACCGAGGTGGTGGCCCAGCACCACATCCCCCCCGTGGGAGGGTCCCATCCTGAATTTGGGGGGGGTTGAATGCTGGCGGCGGCTTGGCGGGCGCCCCAGGAGAGCGGCGTGGCAGGGCGGATAATCTGCCTGCTGGAATGTGGATGTGCTGGCTCCGGCCCCGGACGGGAGCGGGGATTAGGGAGCAGCCGGAGCAGGGTAGCACCGAATTTTGGGGAAAGGTGGGATCCAGGGCCGTGGTGAGGCTCGAGGAGCTGCAGCCTTGGCATTCACTGAGGCCACGACTCCTCCAGCCTCACCACGGCCACTGTGCTGGCACCCCAGCAGTGACGGTGACGAGGACGGTGATGCCACTCATGTGAGACGCAGTCATCCGTCACCACCCTCCTCAGTCCCCACCGTCACGTGGGGCCACCTCCCGTGGCAATAAACGCGGCACGCTGCTGCCAGAGGGGTCAGCGCAGGGCCCGGGGAGCTGCCAGGGGGCAAATGTGGGTGGAAGCTGGGTTGGGCTGGGGAAACTGGGGGGGTTCTGGGGTTTCAGGAGGGTCGGGTGCTGCTGTACCCCGCCGAGTCTGGCACCCTGCCTGCACCCCGCGGGGTTGGGTGCTTGCCCGGGGTCCCGCTGCCCCGACTCCGCTCCCCTCCTGGCGTTTGTCTTGGCCACAGCTCTCCCATTCCAACCGGTGGCCAAGACAAACCAGCCCGGAGCCAGCCCAACCCGAGGAGGGGCAGCCCCGGCCCCTGCCTGCGGCGCTGCTCCGGGGGGACCCCCTGATCCCCCTCTGTGCCCCCAGGTTATGCTGCCCCGACAGCGTCCCCTGAGCCCCCGCGAGAAGGAAAAGGGCTAAGCCGGCTGTGCCGGGGGCCGTGCCGGCGCCATGACCCACTCCCAGGTGTCTTCTGAGCTTCACCACATCGTCTCCTCAGCATTCCAGAGCGTAAGTGCCACGGCGGGGGCGGGCCTCATGGCTGGGGGGGATGAGGGGCTGCACCACCTGCTGCTGCCGGGACAGGTGACGGGGGTCATGGCACAGCCCTCCTGCCATGGTGCGCCTGGGGGATGCCCGATTGCTGGGCTGCGGGGTGCTGGCAGTGCCCATCGCACCCACCCCACTGCTCAGCTGTGGGGCAGGGTTGTGGGGTGCTGGCAGTGCCTAGTGGCACCTGCCCCATTGCTCAGCCATGGGGCAGGACTGCCCCACAGCAGCTCCCCAGGGCAGGCCAGGCCAGCTGTGCCAGGGGGGCAGGTGCCCTTGGGGCCGGCACGATGCCAGTGCCGCTGGTGGCATGGCCGTGGTGGTGCCCGCGGTGCCAGCACTGCCCTGGCGACAGGTCCCAGGCGAGTTAATGATTGACCCCCGTGTCACGCCGCGGCCGCCGGTGCCGTTGGCAAGTCCCTGTCGGGCGCACGTGACCGGGGATGGGACTGGCCCCATCCTAATGGAGTTCCTCCGGGGCTCCCAGGTAAGCTGCAGCCTAGGGGGGCTGTCGGGGGCTCTCTGCGGTGCCAACCCAGGGCACCGTGCCCACCTGCGCCAGCGTGACGCCAGGTGCCAGACGAAGGAGTGTGTTGGGTGCTGCTGGGGTGCAGGATGGAGCCCGGCAGGTCTGGGGCCATGGGGCCACGGCCAAAGGGGCCTGAGGGGTCTGGGGGATCAAAGGGGTGGCGGGGATGGTGGGAGGGATGTGGCAGGAGCAGGGGGATGCAGGTGCAGGACGCGGCCTGACGCCGCTGCTGCCATCACGTGGCAGCCTCTGTGTGCCAGCCAGGGTGTGATGGGGTGGCGTGGGTCGTCACCTGGGCCACCCCCTGCGTCCCCCTCCGGGTTACCCCCCTGGGGGCCCTGTGGTCACTGTGGGGAGGGGACGGGGATGGGTGACCTGTGCCCAAACACGACACCTGGGCTGGGGTTCATGTGGCGTGGCCATAGCACAGCCCTGGGCCAGCAGGTGCTGTGGGGCGCCCACTCGGGGTGGCGGGAGCTCCCCCCACTGTCCGGGGGTGTCCCTGCAGGCAGATCCTGGAGCCCGGGCTGCCCCTGCACCCCCCTGCCCGCGCCCCCGGGTCCCGGACCTGGGTCCCAGGGTCACTGGGGTCCTGGCGGGGGGGGGGGCGGCTGTGCAGCCCCCGCGGGCGCCGAGGGCTGCAGCCCTGGAGGGGATTTACCGAGGGGCCGTGCAGCACCGAGGATCGGGGCGTGACCGTGGGGTCGCTGCGTTCCGGGGGGAGAATCTGATCTCAGCGAGGGGGGCCGGCTGCTCGGGAGGGCCGGGGCTCGGCGGGAGGGGCTGATGCGTCCCGGGGTGTTGGTGCGTCCCGAGGGGCCGGAGTTGGCGGGGCGATCGCCGCATCCCGAGTGGGACCGGTGCATCCCGGGGGGAGTCGGTGCATTCCGGGGGGGGCCGGTCGCTCCGGGGCCGCCGCCGGTGCCGCGGTGCCGCCGGTGCCCTCTGCGTTCGCCGTCACCTTGAGACGGGCGCGAGGCGGCTCCGTCAATATTTGGCGAGGCCGGGACGGAGCCGCCGCCCCCCCGGTTCCCTCCCCGGCCCCCCCCTCGCTCTCCCCCCCCGGCCCCATCCCCGGCCGGTCCCGCCGCTCCGATAAAGCGCTGCGGGAGCTGCGGCGGGAGCGGCTCCGCCATGACTCAGGTAGGACCGGCCGGGGACGCGCCCCCCGCTGCCCCCGCAGCCCCTCCCGCATTCCCCCTGCAAGCCCCCCGCAGCCACCAGCCCCGCATCCTTCGTATCCACCCCAGCTCCGCATCCCCCGTGTCCCCGCAGCCCCCCGCACCCCCCAGTCCCGCATTCCCCCCGCAACCCCCCCGCACCCCCCACGCCTCCACATCCCTCTACGCCCCCAGCCCCGCATCCCCTCCCGCCCCCAGCCCCGCCCCCCTGCCCCTGCAGCCCCTCCCCCCGAGCCCACCCCTTGCCCCCCGGCACCCAGGGCCGGGCCGCAGCGGCAGCACGGGATGGGGGGGCACAGAGCCGGGGCTCTGCGGGTGCAGGGGCAGGGGAACGGGGCGGGGTTGGGCCGGGGGAACAGCACTGCGGGGAGCGCGGGGGCACCCGGGCACGGCACTGGGGGTGCTGAGGTTGTCCAGGGGCACAGCACTGGGGGTGCTGAGGTTGTCCGGGGGCACAGCACTGGGGGTGCTGAGGTTGTCCAGGGGCACAGCACTGGGGGTGCTGAGGTTGTCCGGGGGCACAGCACTGGGGGTGCTGGGTGCCAGTTGGTAGCAGAGCAGGGCACTGGGATGCCCAGGGGCGCAGCCCCAGAGCCTGGGACTGGAGTGCTGTGGCACACGGGGTGCAGGTGACCCTGGAGCACAGCGCTGAGGCTGGGGGTGCTGGGGGTGTGTGGGGGCGAATGATGCTGTGGGTGCCCAGCCCAGGGCGCAGGGGACGCACAGCCCCTTGGTGCCTTTGGCGGCTCCCCATCCGGCGGGGCTGCGGGGGCCGGGGCGTGCTGGGGGCCGGTGGCGTGGCAGGCGGCGGTGCCACCGGGGCTTCGTGCCCGCTCATCACCGCTGCCGGCCCACAGCCCGAGCAGGAGGCGCTGGGCGCCGGCTCACCTGCCTTCGGGGAGGAGGAGGAGGAGAAGGACCTGAACAAGGCGCTGGGCGTGGAGCGCTTCGAGGAGATCCTGAACGACGCTCACCCCCGCAACGCTGAGGAGGCCGGGCGCAGCTATGGCGAGGAGGACTTCGAGTGTGAGCGGGGCCAAGGGCGGGCACGGAGTGGGGAACAGGCAGGGAGCGGACGGGGGGCAAGCTGGGCGTGGGGAAGGGGCAGGAAATGGGCAGGGAACACAGCACCAACTCCCAGTCCCCCCAGACCACCGCCAGTCGTCCCACCACATCCACCACCCGCTCTCCACGCACCTGCCCCCGGACTCCCGCCGCAAGAAGGGGATCCCAAAAAAGGGCAAGAAAAAGGCCCGGCGTGCCTCTGTCCCTGGAGAGACCCCCACCATCGAGGAGGCTGAAGAAGATGAGGATGATGCGTGCGACACAGAGACAGAGCGGTCGGCGGAGGAGCTGCGGCAGCCCGGGCCAGCCGAAGCCGTGCAGGTGAGGGCAGGCCTGGGGTGGGGGACAGTGTTGTGCCCCCCAGCTCAGCGTGTCTGGGCACCAGAGGAGCCCACGGCCAGGGAGACACGGCTCCCCAGCAGCCGGCTCACCCCCTGTCCCCCCAGTTCTTCTTGCAGGAGGATGAGGTGGCCGATCGCCGGGCAGAGGAGCCAGCAGCCCCCACGGCACGGCCTGGCTCCCCCCCGGAGCCCTGGGGGGGCACGGCCCCAAAGGAAGCCCAGGCCAGCAGGTGAGCTGGGGTTGGGCAATGCTGGGGCTCTTGGGGAGTCGGCAGCATCCTGTGGCCGCCCCATGGCAGGGTTGGGGACTGGGCAGCCCCTTCCAGTACCTCATGACAGGATTGGGGTGCAGAGGGGGGCTCGGCACTGAGGTGGGCTCCTACCTTGCAGCCCTGATGCAGAGCAGGAGGCTCTGGGGGAGGGGGCAGCTGCTGAGGCTGGGTCCCCGGGTCGCCCTGCGACGAAGTCACAGCCGGGGCACCGGAGCTACAACCTGCACGAGCGGCGGTGCATTGGCAGCATGACAGCTGCGGAGCAGGACCGGTACCAGAAGATGCCGACGGACGAGTCGGAGGCGCAGACACTGGCCTCAGCCGACCTGGACTACATGAAGAGTGAGTGGGAGGCTCCCTGTGCACCTGGGGCTGCGCTGGTGACCAGTCTGTGTTGGGCGAGCAGGGCCAGGACAGAGGGTCAGGCAGTGCCAGTGGAGTGGGGCTGGGGATGGTGGGTTTGGGACAGTGGGGCTGGCAGTGCCAGTGGAGTGGGGCTGGGGATGGTGGGTTTGGGACAGTGGGGCTGGCAGTGCCAGGTTGCCTTGTGGCTGCAGCCAAGCAGGCACTGACCCTGCTCCCAGTGCTGGGCACAACCACAGGGGACTCAACCCTGGTGCTGGGGCTGGGCCGAGTCCCTGTGGAGCAGGGCCAGGAGCTGAGCCCGGGGCAGCTGGAGCCAGTGACGGCCATAGCAGTGGTGGTGGCTCCCCTGGGCACTCACTGGCCCCGAGGATTCACAGCCCAGGATTCTCAGGGTGGCGACGACGCTTTTGCTGTGGAGCTCCCAGGGGAGCGCAGCCAGGGCAGAGCCCATGTGCCAGTGGGCCCATGGGGGCCTTGGCACGTGGGGAGCAGGTGACCCCAGTGCCAGGAGCCACCTCAATTCCTGCTTGACACTGCTGGTGGTGACCAAGTGACCCCCCCAGTGCTGCAGCACTTGCCCCCAGCACTGGGATTATTGCTCTGCCCTGAGCTATCCCAGGCAGGACATATCCCACAGCTCCATGGCCGCCCATGCCAGGGCCCAGTGTCCCCTGTGCTGGGGTTTGAGGATCAGGGCCCCCACAGATTGCCCACTCCCACCATTGCTGACCCCCCCAGGTCACCGCTTTGAGGATGTGCCGGGCGTGCGCCGGCACCTGGTGCGGAAGAGCGCCAAGGCACAGATGGTCCACGTCAGCAAGGACCACAAGGAGCCCAGCACACGGCAGCGCAAGCAGGACCGGCAGCCCCACGAGGTGCGGGGTCCTGGGGCAGGGCACGGGCAGGGATGGGGGCCCTGGGTCCCGGCACTGACCCAGCTCTGCTGTAGGTGTTTGTGGAGCTGAACGAGCTGGTGGTGGACAAGAACCAGGAGCTGCAGTGGAAGGAGACGGCACGCTGGATCAAGTTCGAGGAGGACGTGGAGGAGGAAACGGACCGCTGGGGCAAGCCACATGTGGCCTCCCTCTCCTTCCGCAGCCTCCTGGAGCTCCGCAAGACCCTGGCCCACGGTAGGGAGGCGGAGACCACCCTGCGGGCCCCATGGTGAGGTGGGGTCCTGTCCCTGCTGGCCTCAGCACCCCCTCTCTTGTCCAGGGGCCGTGCTCCTGGACCTGGACCAAAAGACGCTGCCGGGGGTGGCTCACCAGGTGGTGGAGCAGATGGTCATCACGGACCAGATCCGGGCCGAGGACCGCGCCAATGTGCTGCGGGCGCTGCTGCTCAAGCACAGGTGGGCACGGGGGGCACCAACACAGCCCCCTTCCCCTGGGCTCTGCTCCCTGAGCTGCGGGGCTCACGCTGTCCCTGGGATCCTGGCAATGGCTGTGCCACTGGGCCCCCACAGACAGCCCTGGCCCTGTCCCGCAGCCACCCGAGCGACGAGAAGGAGTTCTCCTTCCCGCGGAACATCTCGGCGGGCAGTCTGGGCTCCCTGCTCGTGCACCACCACAGCACCAACCACGTGGCTGAGGGCAGCGAGCCGGCCGTCACTGAGCCCCTCATAGCCGGCCACGCCGGCGAGCACGACACGCGCGTCGACGTGGAGCGGGAGGTGGGTGCCGTGGCCCCCCAGCCCTGCCCATGTCTCGGGGGACGGCCCTGACCGCAGTCCCCTGCTCTGTCCCCACAGAGGGAGGTCCTCACTCCCACGCCTCCAGCCGGCATCACTCGCTCCAAGTCAAAGCACGAGCTGAAGCTGCTGGAGAAGATCCCAGACAATGCTGAGGCCACGGTGGTGCTCGTGGGTATGGAGGGGTGGGCAGGACAGGGGGGTGGGGACCTCCTGCCAGGCATCCTGGTGACCCCTGTGCCCGTTGTGCCACCCAGGCTGTGTGGAGTTCCTGGACCAGCCCACCATGGCCTTTGTGCGGCTGCAGGAGGCTGTGGAGCTGGATGCGGTGCTGGAGGTGCCCGTGCCTGTGCGATTCCTCTTCGTGCTGCTGGGCCCCAGCAGCACCCACATGGACTATCACGAGATTGGGCGCTCCATCTCCACCCTCATGTCTGACAAGGTCCGTGCCCTGGGGCACTGGGGTCCTGCCAGGGTGGGGGGCTCAGGCTGTGCCAGGATGGGGGTTCCGGGCTCTGCTGGGGCCAGGATCTTGAGGCACCACTGGGTTGGGGGTTTGGGGCTGTGCCGAGGCTGGGAGCTCAGGACTTGGATGAGATGGGCTGGAGGGCTCAGATTATGCCACTGTTGGGGTCTCAGAGACATGCCAGGATGAGGGCTTGGGGTGCTGTTGGGGCTGGGGAGCTTGGGGCCATGCCAGGATGGGAGCTGGGCCTTGCTGTGTTGGGGTCTCATGGCTATACTGGGGTGGGGGCCAGGGCTGTGCCAGGACTAGGGCCATGCTGGGGCCCTGGGCCTGGGGCTGTGCGATGCCGGGCTCTCAGGACACCACAGAGCCATGGCATAGGCACTGACCCCGCCACGGCCCCCAGCAATTCCACGAGGCTGCGTACCTGGCTGACGACCGACATGACCTGCTGAATGCCATCAACGAGTTCCTGGACTGCAGCGTGGTGCTGCCGCCATCCGAGGTGCAGGGCGAGGAGCTGCTGCGCAGCGTCGCCCACTTCCAGCGCGAGATGCTGAAGAAGAGGATGGAGCAGGAGCGGAGGCTGCTGCTGGAGCCCAAGTCCCCTGAGGAGAAAGGTGCCGGGGCAGGGCTGGGGCCAGGGCAGGGTTTGGGGGGTTGTCCCAGCTGTTGGGGTCTCACTGTCCGTCCGTCCGTGCATCCGCCCGCCCCCAGCGCTGCTGAAGCTGAAGGTGGTGGAGGACGAGGCCGAGGAGGACGATGACCCCCTGAGGCGCACGGGCCGCCCCTTCGGGGGGCTGATCCGGGACGTGTGCCGGAGGTACCCCCAGTACCTGAGCGACTTCCGCGACGCGCTGGACCCCCAGTGCATTGCCGCCGTCATCTTCATCTACTTCGCTGCGCTGTCGCCTGCCATCACCTTCGGGGGGCTGCTGGGTGAGTGGGGGCTGTGGAGGCCTGCCGGGGTCACGGGGGCTGCAGGGGGTGCTGGGCGCTGCCCGGTGTGTGCTGGGGGCAGGGCTGTGATGCCGAGGCCGAAGGGCCCATTCTGATGGTGTGCCTGAGCCTGTCCTGCCGCAGGGGAGAAGACGCAGGACCTGATCGGGGTGTCGGAGCTGATCATCTCCACGTCGCTGCAGGGCGTCCTCTTCTGCCTGCTGGGTGCTCAGCCCCTGCTTGTCATCGGCTTCTCGGGGCCACTGCTTGTCTTTGAGGAAGCCTTCTTCACGGTGAGGTGCTGGGGTCTGCCCTGGGGGCTGGGGGAGACACCCCTGCCCTGGCCCCACTGCCCGGGGCAGACATCCCCACAGCCCTTCTGCCAGGGCTCTTCCCCACTGCCCAGGGCTCTGTCCAGCCCCGCAACCATCCTGACACCCATCTGTCCGTATGGCTGGGCAGTTCTGCACGTCCAACGAGCTGGAGTATCTGGTGGGGCGCGTCTGGATCGGCTTCTGGCTCATCCTCATCGTGCTGGTCATGGTGGCCTTTGAGGGCAGCTTCCTGGTGCGTTTCGTCTCCCGCTTCACCCAGGAGATCTTTGCCTTTCTCATCTCCCTCATCTTCATCTATGAGACCTTTTCCAAGCTGGCCAAGGTGAGCTGTGGGGGATGAGCCAGGGGGCTGTGGCAGGGAGGCAGCAGGGTGGGGCTGAACGTCCCGTCCTGCTGCTGCAGATCTTCCAGGAGCACCCGCTGCACGGCTGCCTGAGTGCCAACAGCTCGGCCGAGGCCTGGGGCAATGGCAGTGTGGCTGTGGCCAACACCACAGCCCTGGCCACCAGCCCGGCTGCCCGTGGTGCCACCAAGGTCACGGGGCAGCCCAACACGGCGCTGCTCTCACTTGTGCTCATGGCCGGCACCTTCTTCATCGCCTTCTTCCTGCGCAAGTTCAAGAACAGCCGCTTCTTCCCTGGACGGGTGCGTGGGGGTGGCCATGGGGCTGGGGTGAGCCTGGGGGCCGTGGGGCTGGGATGAGCCCAGGGGTCTGGGGTGAGCCAGGGGGGCTGTGGCCAGGCTGGTGCTGGTGTTCCCCCAGATCCGGAGGCTCATCGGGGACTTCGGGGTGCCCATCGCCATCCTGGTGATGGTGCTGGTGGACTACAGCATCCAGGACACCTACACACAGGTGAGCAGCCACCCACCCACCTCCTGGGCAGGACCTCTCACCGCACACCCTCCTGTGGCCACCTCTGGCTCCCAGCATCTGACCTTCCCTCTCCCTTTGAGTCTGGCTCCTGTGGGTCCCGGTGCCTCCATGGCCCCCCCCACTCTGTGGGGCACAGCCAGTGCCCTCTCAGCATTTCTGTCTCCCCCACCCCCTGCAGAAGCTGAGTGTGCCCAGTGGGTTCTCAGTGACAGCCCCAGACAAGCGGGGTTGGGTGATCAACCCCCTGGGTGTGGAGAGTGCCTTCCCTGTGTGGATGATGGTGGCCAGTGGCCTCCCCGCCATCCTCGTCTTCATCCTCATCTTCATGGAGACCCAGATCACCACGTGAGTGCAGTGGGGCCGAGCAGGGGGCGTTAGTGGGGCAAAGGGGAGCCTGTGCTGTGCCAACCATCTGCCCTCGTGCCCAGGCTGATAATCAGCAAGAAGGAGCGGATGCTGCGGAAGGGCTCTGGCTTCCACCTCGACCTCCTGCTCATTGTGGCCATGGGCGGCTTCTTCGCCCTCTTTGGGTTGCCCTGGCTCGCCGCAGCCACCGTGCGCTCGGTCACCCATGCCAATGCCCTCACCGTCATGAGCAAGGCTGTGGCACCTGGGGACAAGCCCAAGATCCAGGAGGTGAAGGAGCAGCGGGTCACCGGGCTGCTGGTGGCCGTGCTTGTCGGTAGGTCTGGCCCTCAGGACATGGGGGGACTGTGGTGCAGAGGGGGCAGCCCTGGGCGGTTGCAGCGGGGAGGGGGCAGCGTGGGGAGGTGCTGGGGAGCCATGGGGGACTGCGGTGGGGAAGGGGCAGTGTGGGGAATTGAGCTGGGGCACCCTGAGCCCCAGACAAATTGGTGTGGCCATCCTGTCCCCGGTGGACAGAGGGATGTGGGACCCTCCCCATATGAGGGGGTTAAGTGGGCAGGGGGAAGTGAGGCTGGAGGGCTGTGCTGAGCCCGCTCCCCAGGCTGACACTGCTCTGGCCCAGGGCTGTCCATCGTCATCGGGGACCTGCTGCGGCAGATCCCGCTGGCCGTGCTCTTCGGCATCTTCCTCTACATGGGTGTCACCTCCCTCAATGGCATCCAGTTCTACGAGCGCCTGCAGCTGCTGCTGATGCCCCCCAAGCACCACCCTGACGTCACCTATGTCAAAAAGGTGGGGAGGGGGCCTGGGGAAGATCCTTAGGGGCAGGACCCTTGTCTGGGACAGCAGGCTCGGGTACACTTGTGTGGGAGCTGGGGTGTCAGCAGGACAGGCTGTGGCAGAGCCTTGTTTGGGGGGCAGAGGAGGGCAGAGCAGGGACTCTGGGGCAGCCAGACCCCAGCAGGGTGAGGGGGGCCGTGTCTGGGGGTGCGGGGACCCCTGGGCCCAGCTGTGCCCGTGGTGTGAGGGGGACACGGGGCCCGGCTGGGCCTGACGCCTCTCCGTGCCCAGGTGCGCACGCTGCGCATGCATCTGTTCACCGGGCTGCAGCTGGCCTGCCTGGCCGTGCTCTGGGCCGTCATGTCCACTGTGGCCTCCCTCGCCTTCCCCTTCATCCTCATCCTCACGGTGCCGCTCCGCATGTGCCTGCTCAGCCGCATCTTCACCGACCGGGAAATGAAGTGTGTAAGTGGCTGCGTCGCTCCTGCCCGGGGGGAGGCGGGGGGCGGCGGCCTGGTGGGGAGGGCAGGGCCGGGGGCCCTCGCTGCCCCTCAGTCGCCTCGTCCCGCAGCTGGACGCGGCCGAGGCCGAGCCCATCCTGGACGAGCGGGAGGGTGTGGACGAGTACAACGAGATGCCGATGCCGGTGTGACGGCGCCAGCGGCTGACGGCCCGCGGTGGGCGCCGGGCAGGGCGGGACCGCGCACCGCGGGGCCGGGGGCAGCGGCTGTGGGGCCGCGGCTGTGGGGCCGGGGCCCTGCGCTCCCCAGGCCCTCGGAGGGCACCTGCCAAAGAGACGCCGGCCCCGGGCTCGCCGCCGCGGTGCAGCCCCTCGGACACTGCTGCCCACGCCCCGGGACAGAGCCCCCCGGCACCCTCAGCAGCCCCTCGGCTCCCGCCCGGCTCTCAGGCGTCACCCGAGCCCCCCGGGGTTCGCGGAACGCGCAATTCAAAGGCAATAAACAGCTTTATCCCGAGCACGGGGCTCAGGGCAGAGGTGCTGGGGGACCCCCCTGCCAAGGGAGGTCTGCTCTGAGCAGTCCTTGGGGGGCTAGCGGGGTGGGGGGGCCGGGGCTCCCCCCGCTGCCTTCGACTAATAAACAGACCGGACTTTGCACACTTTTCACCAGTTTTATTGGAAAGTTCCCCCCTTCCCGAGCCCCCCCCTCCTCCTGGCCCAGGCCCCGGGAACAGCCCCATGTGCACACCCGCTCCCGGCCCTGCAATGATCCACTGCAGCTCCCTGGGCCCCCTGTGCCCTGCGTAGGGGCCGGGCCCAGCTCCCATCCCAGTAGCCGTGTTGGGGGCACAGGGATACCCCAGTGCCCAGGGAAGCCCAGGCCAGGCCCAGCCCCTGCAGCAACAGACTGGGCTCAAAAGTGGCAGAGCCGGGGCAGGGGGGCCATGAGGGACCTTCCCCAGTAACACCCCCCCTCCCCACGCACCCCTCAAGTCACACCCCGGCCCCCCATAATGGCAATAAATAATCTCACACTCCCCCAGCCCCACAGCGGGAGCAGGTGCCCACAGCCTGGCCCCGCAGCCTGGCCCCCCAGGATGGGGAGCATTTCCATATCCCCCTGAGCCCCCGGGATGGGGGGCAGCTCCGTATCCCCCTGCACAGGGGAAGGGGCTGGCAGCACCCACCTGGCCCCCCACACCCCCCGAATCCGTCCCTCAGAAGCGCAGCTCCCTCAGCTTCTGCCGCAGGTAGTGCTTGGCCTCCTCGATGCCACTCACCTTCTCCAGCTCCGTGTAGGGCAGCTGTGAGGGGACAGGGATGATGTCAGAGCGGTGACAGCATGTCTGGCCCCACCTGTATCCCCAGTACCACCAGCCCACAGCCCCATTCAGCCTTCTGTGGTGGTGGGAGGAAGAACCAGGATGCAGGACCCTCCCTGGAGAAGGAGGGCAGCACGGTTCCTGCTGAGGGGATGGACACAAGTGTGGACAGTGGCATGGGAAGTGTAGACTATTCCCAGCTCCAGGCTCGTCCAGCCTTATCAGCTCTGGACAAGTGGTGCAGGCACACAAAAGGAGGAGTCTTGAGCCTCACCCCACCCTCAAGCTTCTGTCAGCAGCCTCCATGAAAGGTGACAGGGTATTGGGGGGGCCGAAAACTCTTCCGGTCCAACAGCCCTGAGGGCACCACCAGCACTCAGAGCAGGACTGAGGGTCACTGGGACCCCTGCTTCAGTCAGTGGCAGCACAGGGGAGGAATAAAGGTTCTGAGGGCTGGAGCCTCTCAACCCACGGGTGAAAGCTGGGGGTGTTCACCTGGAAAGAGAAGGCTCTGGGGAGATGTTTTAGAGCCCTTTCCAGTGCCTAAAGGGACTCCAAGAGACCTGGAAAGGGACTGGAGGGACAAGGGCCTGGAGGGACAGAGCAACGGGGAATGGCTTCCCGCTGACACAGGACAGGGTTAGATGGGATATTGGGAAGGAATTCCTGGCCATGAGGGTGGGCAGGCCCTGGCACAGGGTGCCCAGAGCAGCTGTGGCTGCCCCTGGATTCCTGGCAGTGCCAAAGGCCAGGTTGGACATTGGGGCTTGGAGCAACCTGGGATAGTGGAAGGTGTCCCTGCCCATGGCAGGGGTGGCACTGGATGTGCTGTAAGGTCCCTTCAGCTGGGTCCTTGCTGTGCCTTCTGCAGGAGGGACACAGCCCTGGCCAGCCCAGCCCAACACCAGCTCAAGGGAGAGCTGGCCCTGCTCCTGGCCCAGCTACACTGCTGGGCAGCTCCCAGGTGATTCCTCAGCAGAGTCATGGGACTCTGGAGCTCTGCACAAACACGGGGCTCTGGGCTGCTGAGCTCCAGAATGAGGAGGAGCCGGTGCTGGCACAGCCTGGCGGCAGCAGCCGAGGGTGAGGCAGTTTGGGAATGGCTGTGGAACCACTGCTGCAATCCTGGTCCCCTCTGCAGCACAAGAGTGAACAGGACTGAGGGCTCATTTCCAGTGCCATTTGCCTCAGAAAGACTCATCCTCAGGCTAAAACCACCCACAAACAAGCATGTGGGAGCTGCACATCCTAAACCAACCCTTGGAGTTTGCCAAAGGAGCTGCACACCTAAGGGCTCTTCCAGTCCCAGCACTCAGCAGGGAGCAGCTGGGGCTGGAACCACGGCAGGCAGGGCTCTGGCACAGAAGGTGACCCGACCTCCCTCCTGCCCCCTGAGCACATGGGATCACAGGTCACCACGCATGGACCCATGTGTGTCCCCCCCACCTGATTTCACCCTGAGGCCCCACACCCAATGCTGCCACTGTGGCTGTGGCTACCAGCCTGGGCTGAACACCCTCCCCTTCCCCTTCCCCTCACTCAGGTTGGGTCTCAGCTCACAGGACAGACTGTCCCTTGTCTCTGCTTTCCATCAGGACTGGTGTCACCCACCAGCTGCATGGAAAAAGTCCTGGATGGGGTGGGGGAGGCAAGGAGACATGAGGATGAGTCATCCCTGCTTCCTCTCACAGGGACAGGAGTGTTTACAGTGGGGATGCCAGGTCTGGGCCCATCCTTCCATGGGGATGCCAGCTCTCAGCTCCGGGCCCATCAGATGCCAGCTCACAGCCCATCACCCACTGTGTCCCCCCGGCCCTGAGGAGCTGTGGGCAGCCCCCACTTACCTGCACCAGACAGTATCCCAGCAGCCGCAGGTGCCGGTCCCTCATGGCCCGGGAACCCACCAGGATGTCAGAGTTCTGGCAGTAGTGCCACTTGTCATTGACCGACAGCACCACCCTGCAGAGGGGACAGCAGGGAGCACAGTGTCACCCCACCCCATGGACCCTGCTCCCCAGCACTGTGGCAGCTGAAGAGCAGCACCCCAAATGACCCCAGAGCCTGCTGGTGGCAGGGACAGCTGTATCCAGCACCTCAGGGCAGTGGGGACATGGGTCTGTGGATGCCCCATGGCACTGGGCAGGAAGGGGCCAGGGCAGAGTGTCTTAGCAGGCAGGAGCCCAAGGCAGTGCCAGGGTGGCTGTCCTGGCAGCAGGGACCAGGGACATGGCTCCATACCTCTGTATCTCCTCGGCACCCTGAGGCCCCTCGCCCGGCCCCCGCTTGGGGCTGGGCCGGCATGGTGAGGGCGGGGGGCCGGCGTCCTCGCTGGCTGGGGGACTCCGCTCCTCAGGTTCCTCCTGGGCCGGTTCCCCCTGGAAGCAGCCGTGTTCTTGGCTGGGGCAGCCGGCGGCCTCCTCCTCCTCCTCCAGGATCTTGCCGATGGGGAACTGGAAGAGGGAGGTGGTGGAGGTGCGGGGGGAGCAGTCGGGGGTGCCGGGCGGCGGCGCCGAGAGGCACTCGGAGGGGCTGCTGAGTGTGGAGCTGCCCGGGCTGGCCAGGGACGGCTCCTTGCTCAGCCCGCAGTAATAGTCCGAGGGGGGCTGGAAGCAGGGCCCCCCTGGCGCTGGACAGAGCGCCGGCAGGAACCGCCCGGCCCGGCCGCTCTCCCGGGGGCCTGGGGGGCTGCTGGGCGTCTCTGGAGCAAATGGGGCAAAGTCCTGCAAGTCTGAGGTGAGGGCGAGGACACTGGACCGCAGGGACATGGTGACGGGGGACGTGGCTGGGGGAGCCCTGGAAGCTGCTGGAACGCGTGACAGAGGCAGCACCGTGCCTGAGCGGTTGATCCACAGCAGGAAGTCTGCAGGAGACAGAACAGGGATCAGCGACTGATGGGACACGGGCTTGGGAATTCTGTGCCCCAGCCGGGACTCTGTGCCAGCAAACAGAGGCACAGGGGAACCCCCCACTTTCTGCACTGGGAGGGCTCAGGGAGCTTTTGTCCCAAAGGCAGTGTCACAGGGAAGGCAGTGACAAAGCAGCCAGAGCTCATTCTGCCCCAAATAACCTCCCGCCCTCAGCCCCCAGATCCCACCTGGCAGCCCTCTCCTCACATTCCAGGGGCGTTACCTGTGCAGTACCCAGGCGGGAGCACCTCGTCCTGCCGGTAGCATTCCTCCCCCACCAGCTGTCGCAGCGCCTCGGCCACCAGCCCCTTGTAGCTGCAAGGAGGGGACAGTCAGGGGGACACTGCAGGGGCTGGCGTGTCCCCACAGCATTGTTGGTGCTGAGCACATCTACACAGAGACGGGAACGCTCCGGAGCAGGAAGCACAGAGCTGGAGTTTTGGGCCCTGCTGTTGGGGGTCAGGAGGGGATGGGCTCTGGTTCCTTTTGCAGGAAAGCTCCTTGCAGTATTGGGACACCAAAAGCCTCCCAAAACGGCTGCCCAGCCCTGGCACCACTGCCCAGGGCAGAGGGGAGTCCCCATCCCTGGGGGAATTTAACAGCCACGTGGATGTGGCACTTGGGGACATGGTCAGTGGTGGCCTTGGCAGTGCTGGGGGACGGGTGGACTCCAGGGTCTCCGAGGCTTTCCCAACCCAAACAGTCCTGCAATTCTAAATGTTTCTGTGATTCTACAGTGCTACCCCAAAGGCTTTGGAGCTGCCATAGGGGCCTTCATCCCGGCACCATCCAGGGTCCTGCCAGAGCAGGTCACAGACCCCGTGTCCCCCACTGCGAGGGACAGCAGAGGGGTGCTCCCCCTCTCGCCCCTCACCTGTACTTTCTGTTGGCCTCGTCGGCAGTCAGGGCGTGCTCGAACATGAGGACGCGGTAGCGCGGGTCGAGGCGGGGGCCGCTGTACTCGCGGAACTCGAGCTCCACGGCCGCGTCCAGCAGCGACAGGTACCGGCGCACGATCAGCGCGTAGGGGCTGCCTGCGGGGGGCAGCGCGCATGGAGCCCACCGGGATGGGCATCCCCGCACCCAGACAAACTGCTGGGGACCACCCTCACCCCAGCCAGGGCTCTGCCAGCTGGGAGCACCCTGGCAAAGGCCCAACGTACTCATGACATTGGTGATGAAGCCTGGGGAGAAGACCTGGTGCAGGACAGTCTGTGGGAAGTGGCTGAGCTGGAACATGGACATGAGGATGTTGACGGTGGCCAGTGGCGAGCTGCTGGCCTTCTGCTCCAGGATGGCCTCCAGCTTGGGGAAGAGCTCGCCGTGGTTGGAGGGGCGGTAGTTCATCCGGCTGAAGGGGAACACCAGCTTCTGGATCACCTGCGGCAAGAGAAGAGCGTGGGGCGGGGGTGGGACAAGGGACAGGTCGGGGCCACCTGCCCAGTGCCACGAAGAGACGGGTGCTCAGAACCCGCCAGGACTGGGGCACGACCCCTGGTCCCCTGGAATGCCCCATCATGACGGAGAAGAAGCCGTGGCTCCTTCGCCCAGGTGAGCCCACAGATGGAGGTGACCCCACAGGTGAGGCGAGCGCTCACCTTGCTGTCGAGCTGCTCCCCGCGCTTCAGCAGGAAGTTGGCGATGGTGTCGAGCAGCCGCGGCTCGCGCAGCCGGTGCCGCGCCACGTACTTGGCGATGAGGGCCATGGTGTAGGGGGTGAGGTTCTCTGCCTTCCGGGGCAGCCACTCTGCCGAGCCAACACAGCGGGGAGGCGTCACAGGGGCCAGCTCTGTCCCCACCGCAGGTCCTCTGCAGCCACCACAGCCCGGGCAAGTGGGAGGACAGGACTAGACAGTAGCGCCCGTCCCAAAAACCTCAAAAGCCAGGCAGTTCCTAAAAACCCTCAGGTATGGGCCAGGTGAGAGGCTCAGGCAGGTTCCTGTCATGCACAGCCAGAAGGCACAGCTGGAATGTGCACAGGTGGGGCCTTCTGTAAAACCCCACCAAAACTCCATTGTGCCCAGCCTGGAGGCACTGTGGGAAAACAGTCCCTGAAGGAATGGGGAGCTCCTAGTCCCTCCCAGTCCCTGGAGGAACGGGGGGCTCCCAGCCCGTCAGAGGGCCGAGCAGTCAGTGACAAGGGTGGCCATGACAGAGGGCTCCTTCTGCTCCAGTTCTGCAGCTCAGTAGGGCCCCAGCTGGGGCTGTCACCACTCAAACATCCCCAGAGCCAGGGAAGGTGTCTGTGAGGTTGCCCCCCACCTGGCCAGGGGCCCCCGTGTCCTCTGCCCAACCAGAGCCCTGCACCCCATGCAAGTGGCAATGCTGGGACCCCAGCTGGGCACCCCTCACCTGCCATGCTGCGAATGAAGCGCTCCTGCCGGTTCTCGTAGAAGAGCTGGGAGCTGAAGATGGCCTCCAGGGCCTTGTTGTTGGCCTCCTGGGCGCACAGGGCCAGCATCTCGTCCAGCAGCGCCAGCTCGTGCTCCCGCATGGCGCTCACCTGGCCCAGCGTGTGCCGCACCAGCCGCAGGATCTTGCGGTTGTTGATGAGCTGCTGGTCGGAGGCCGCGTGGCCCTGCAGCGCCTGCGCCCGCAGCCGGTAGTAGGAGAGCAGCAGGAAGAGGGTCTGGGGGTGCCGCTCCTTCTCCAGGTGCCGCTCCAGGCTGCTGAGGCAGGACTCGACCAGCGGGTGGGGGCTGGAGGGGTGCAGCCGCATCACACTGCTGAACACCATCGACACGTCCTTCTGGTTGAAGCGGCCCAGGCGGCTGCGGGACTCGTCCTCCAGCACCCGCACGAGCGGAGACTCCCCGGGCAGCCCTGCAGGGGGGACGGGCACAGGCGTGGCTCAGATCCTGGGCACGGCTCAGCCCCATGGCCACACCTCAGCCCCATGGCACAACCACCTCCATAGCTTGGGCAGGAGGCCACTGCCGGGACTGCACGGATGTGCTGGATCAGTGACCAAACCAGGAAGGGCAAGGGAAGGGAAGGCAAAGCACTGGCAAAACATCAGCACATCCGCACCATGGAAAACACTGCGTGGAACTGTGGAGTCATTCCCACCCACCCCACTGGAATGGGAGCCCTGCAGCTCACCCACAGTAGCAAGGTTCTTTTCCTAAGTCTTAAACATCCCGGAGAGAAATAATTCATAGAATCCCAAAGTCCCAGACTGTTTTGGATTGGAAGGAACCTTAAATCCCATCTAGTTCCATCCCTCTGCCATGCGCAGGGACACTTCCACTAGACCAGGTTGCTCCAAGACCTGTCCAACCTGGCCTGGAACACTTCCAGGGACTCTGGGCACCCAAAAAACTCACCTCAAAAAGTTAGTAAAAAAAAGTTGTGGTTTGAAAACAACTGTGACATCCCACGTGACCAAACTAAACCCTGTTTGTTCCATCAGGGACTAATCCTTTGGCTTTTTTGACCTTCTCCCATTTCCCAGTTCAGCTTTAGCTTGTGCGACCTGGCTCCCAGGGAAACACTTCCCTGCAGCTCAGGACTGTTACCCAGGCCTGCGCACAGGCTCGGTGCCTTAGCTGTCAGAAGGGATCTCCTCAGCAGAGGCAAAGAGCGTTGGGGGGCCTGGAGTTCCCCATCACCCCAGGATTTGGGCGGGCACAGGCCGAGGGGCAGCGCAGGGCGAGTCACTGCGGGTTATCGTTAATCAGAACTCAGGAGGGGGAATGTGCAGATTTGGTCTGAGCAGCTGCTTTGTTCCGTAAAAAGGCCTCAAAAGAAAGCTGGAGTTTGTGTTAATGAGGGACAAGGGGGCAGAACAGAGTGGGGGGCACAGCAGAGCTGTGGGGGGCCCAGCATGGGGAGCCTGGCGAGGGCAGCAGCGCCGGCAGCTCCGGCTCAGTGTCAACAAACACCCGGCGCCGCCGGCCTGGGGCCGCCGGGCAGAACCGGCCCCCCCACCGCCGGCAGGGCTCGGGTTACTGCGTCAACCGTGGCCGGGCGGCTCCACCGAGCCCTGGCCCGGGAAGGCCCCGGGGAACGGGAACGAGAACAGGATGGGGGGAGTCACGGGCAGGAAGGCAGGCACCCGCCAGATCGTGGAATCCTGGAATTGTTTGGGTTGGAAGGGACCTTAAAGATCACCCAGTTCCAACCTCCTGCCATGACCAGGGACACCTTCCACTATCCCAGGTTGCTTCAAACCCTGTCCAACCTGGCCCTGGACACTTCTAGGGATGGGGCAGCCACAGCTTCTCTGGGCACCCTGTGCCAAAGCCTCCCCACCGTCTCAGGGAAGAATTCCTTCCCAATATCCCATCTAACCCTGCCCTCTGACAGTGGGAAACCATTCCCCCTAGTCCTGTCCCTGCAGGCCCCTGCCCAAAGTCCCTCTCCAGCTGTCTCCAGAGCAGAGGAGCTCCAGCCCTTGGAGCATCTCCATGGCCTCCTCTGGACTCACTCCATGTCCTTCTGCTGCTGGGCTTCAGAGCTGGAAGCAGCACTGCAGGTAGGGCCTCACCTGTGTGGGGCAGAGGGGAAGATCCCCCCTACTGCCCTGCTGTCCGCTCCTCTTTGGATGTACACCCCACCCCCTTCCTCGCAGCAGGAGAACTTGCAGGGTCACCCCGGCCCACAGAAGGAGGAGCCTACAGGATGCAGCCTCCCCTGGGACACGGCCCCTCAAGATGTGGCCTCCCCAGCTCAGCAGCACCCCAAGGAAGCTGCACAGGAACCCAAATACCTTAAACCCTCTCTCGCACACAGCAACACCTGGAGATATGGGGCTGGTGCCTTCCAAGAGTTCAGCCAAACCCATGAGCTCCCCCGTCAGTGCCCAGGTGTTTCCCGGTTTTCAGGGCTTGGAACTCAGCTCCACAAGTGGCTGATACTCATCCTTCCAGGCAGGGCTGCCCAGCACCGTGACTCCCCTTGGCTCCAGCACTGACCTCCTGGACAGCCAGGGACACTCAGCCCTCCTGCTTCGGAGGAGCAGAGCAGGAGCTGAGCTGAGCTCCCTGAGCCCTCCTGCCCACTGACCAGAGCCCCCAAGGGTCACAGTTCCGTCTGCCACAAATCCACCACCACATAAATCCCCACGGACCCGGGCCCTGGCGCTGTGCTCCCCCCATCCGAGACCCCCGGGGGTGGCTCACCCAGCGCGGCCGCTGCGTACAGGCAGTTGACGATGCTGAAGTTGTCGAACTTGGCGCAGCCGCTGACGATGGCCTGGCAGAGCGCGTGGAACTCGGGCTGCTCCAGCACCTGCCCCGCGGGGCCGCGGCCGTCCCCAGCCCCCATGGGCGGCCCCGGTTGCTGCTGCAGGAGCTGCCCCAGCTTGTGAAGCGCTATGGGGTAGTGACTAGCCGACACCTTGCCCGGGTTCTGCGTGACCCAGCGGAGCACCTCGCCCACGCTGCGTGAGCGCTCGATCAGCCGCTTCATGGTGAAGAAGGTGTCGTAGCTCATCTTCTCGTGGATGAAGTTCCAGCTCTTCCTCTTGCCATGGGCCCGGCCCCGGCCGCCGTCCGGGTGCACGGTGGGCAGCAGCCCATGGCCGTAGGGGTCCAGGGGCAGCAGCAGCCGCGGCCTGGCCTTGCCGGCGCAGCAGCAGGCGGGGAACATCGCGGCACCGCGGCGCTCACGGGCAGCCGGGCCCCGCGGGCCCGCCCGGGTCAGAGCGCGGAGCCATGGGCACAGCAGCGGGCACAGCATGGCGGGGGCGGCGCGGCGCGGGGGGCTCCGCGGCTCCGGAGGACCCTGCGGGACAGAGCGGCGGGGCCGTGACGGGGGGAACAGGGGGGCGGCCGGGGCCGGCGGGGGCAGGGGCGGCCGCGGGCACTCCCCGACCTGGCGGGGACTCCCCCCATCCACAGGGATCCCCGCCCCCGGGTGCCCCCGCCCGCACGACCCCTCGCACCGGGCCCGCCATCCCGTCCGGGCCCACGTCCCGCCCAGCCCCGGGGTGCCGGGACCTCCGGCCTGCCCCGAGTCCCCCGCCCCACAGCGCCCGCCCCTCTCCCGGGCACACACCGACCTCCAGCCGGTACCACGCCCACCCTAGCCCCCCCGGCGGGATTCCCCGCCTCCCATCCGGCCCGGCCCGGCCGTACATGGCGCTGGCGGCCGCTCGGTCCCGCCGCCACCGCCGCCACTCAGCGCCGCCGGGACATGGACACGGCCCGGGAGCGCAGCCCCGCCGCCATCTTCCTGCGGCCCCGCCCCACGCGCGGCGCTTCCGGGGCGGGGCCGGCGCGCGCGGCATGCAAATCACGGCTGCGCTCCCGCCAATCAGCGAGAGCCCCGCCAGGAGCGGGGCGGTGCCGCCGGCGCAGGCGCGGTACAGCCCTGCGGAGCGCGTGGCTGGAGGCACCAGGCCCCGCCCCCTCCCGGAGCCCCGCCCCCTCCCGTTCCCGGTTCCCGTTCCCATTCCCGTTCCCCCTTCCCCCAGTTACCCACTCCCTCCCCCTTCCCCGACCCACGGCGCAGCAGAGCCGGGACGCCACGGCCGGTCACAGTCCTTCCGCTTTAATCGGAACGGCGGTGGGGGGTGGGACCCCCCAGCACAGCATCGGAACCCCCGGGGCAGTGGGGAGTGCAGCGACCCCCGGCACCGGGACCGCCCGGAGGCACAGATCCTTCCCCGGCACAGAGGGAGGAGCACATCCCGCCGGCAGCAGGATCCTCGGCACCCCAGGGCTCGTGTCCCCCTGCCAAGCACCGGGACACTCAGGAGCAGCCCCTCGGGAGCTGCTGTCCCATAAGGAGGAGCTCCACAGGGACGGACACTACCCCGGGCACGACTGCACCCGAGAAGCTTCTGCACACAGAGTGGCTGGGGGGATGCTCCGTGCAGGGACAGGGGCACTGGGACCCCCCCAGAGGTAGCTGAGCCCTCATTCCTGCAACAGCCCCTGTACGCAGACAGGGCGTGGGTGGGCACCTGCTCAGGACCCCTGGGCGGACACAGTCCAGGGCCCAGCCCCCCCGGCTCGGGTGCAGTGGGCAAGCCCCATGTGCCCCCGATATGTTGGGTGGGCTGAATGCAGAGCCCCCCGTGTCCCAGGTGGGCTGGGCAGGCTCCGAGTGTCCCAGGCGTGTCCCAGGCGCCGGTCCGGGCCGCGCTATCTGCGGTACATGGCGAAGGCCACGAAGGTGACGAGCAGGGTGAGGCCGGCCAGGCAGGTGGTGGCGGTGGCGGTGAAGACGTGGCGGTGCTGCAGCTGCAGGTACCAGAGCAGGGCCAGCAGCAGCACGAAGAGTGGCAGCGCCAGGCTGCCCACGCCCAGTGCAGCGGGCGCGGGGCTGCGGGGACCGGGGGTTCCGGGGGCCGTGGGGGCCACGCTGGGCGGGGACAGGTGGCAGTGCAGGACGCTCAGGTGGCCCAGGTGCAGCCCCGCCAGGCTCTGGGCATCGTCGCGCAGCAGCTGCCCCTGGTAGATCAACCGGACCTGCTGCTCCTGCCCGGGGAAGTAGGTCCTGGAGGAGACAGGGACAGGGGTCACGCTGCTGCCAGGACGGGCCCCTCTGACCCACCTCCTGTGACTGTGCCCACCCCGACCTCTCAGCCCACACATGCACCTGAGCCCCTGTGTCCCCATCAGCCACCCCAAACACCACCTGCCAGGTCAGTCCCTTCATCCACATCCTCCGAATGTGCCCACCCTGACCCCCCCACCCTGCCCTGCACGCTGACCTCTCATATCTGTGCCTGCCCCAGATGTCATCTGCCAGGTCAGTCCCCTCTGTCAACGCGCCCAATGTGACCCTCCCTCCCACCTGCGCTCTGCCCTGCCCGCACTCCCGAGCCCGTGTGTGCCCGTCAGCCACCCCCGGTGCCCCCTGCCAGCACGGGCTGCCCCACGGCCCCGCCAGGGACAGGCTCAGGCACCCGGGCACAGGCCGCCCGCCCGGGGACACCGCGGTCCCCTCCCACCTTCTGCGGGGAGGGGAGGGACGCCCGGGCCGAGACAAGGCCCCTGCCCGCACCCGCTCACCTCTTGAGCGCACCGACGGTGTCCCCGGGGCGCACCCGCGCCAGCCGCTCCGTGTCGTTCAGGAACTTGAGCCGCAGCACCAGCGTGGGCTCGGCGGGGCCCTCGGCGGCGGCCGCAGGAGGGTGCCGGTGCCGCAGCCCCTCCGCCTCATCGGGGGCCGCCGCTCCCTCGGCCGGGGCCGGGGCCGGGTCCTTGCGCTCGGCGGGGACCGCGCTCGGGGCCGCCTCGGTCGGCGGCGCCGCGGGCTCGGGGGCGCGCGTGGAGGCCCAGGCGAGCCCCAGCACGGCGGCCGCCAGCAGCAGCACGAACAGCACCGTCACCTCGTCGCCGACGCCCTCTATGAGCGCCATGGCGGGGGCAGGACCGGGGGACGCACCGGGAGAGGGCACCGGACGGGCACGGCCTCAGCCCGCGGGGCCGCGGGGAACCGGGGCCGGGGCAGCACCGGGCCGGGCTCGGGCCGCCATCGCGCCGCTTCCGGCCGAGCGCGGGGAGCGATGGGACATGGAGTCCTGGCTGTAGGAGCCGCAGGGGGGGGTGTGGTCGCCGCGCGGAGCACGCCGGGAATTGTAGTCCCAGCCCCCCGGCGCCAGGCTCCGGTACTCCCAGTGTGATCCCGGTCAGTTCCGGTCACTCCCTGTGTGCGCCCGTCCCTCCCAGACACTTCCAGTATTATTCTGGTAATTCGCAGTGTGTCCCCAGGCAGTTCCAGTATGGTCACAGTATTAGCCCAGCATGGGCTCAGCTGCTCCCAGTACGATCCCAGTTGCTGCCAGTGTGGTTTCAGTTGCTCCCAGTGTAATTCCCAGTATGAACCCAGTTAATCCCAGTATGATGCCATTTGTCCCCAGTGTAATTCCAGTCACTCCCAGATACTCTAGATATCCCCAGGTTTAAATTCCTGTGGATGTGTCACTTGGGGACACGGGCAGTGGTAGCCGTGGCCGTGCTGAGGATAGGTGGGATCAAGCATCTCCGAGAGTTTTCGACCCTCAGTGATTCTGGAGCTGTGAATCCCCAGGAGTGTCTGAAGCCACCTGAAGGCTCTGATTAAAATCTTTTATATTAGGTGAAAAAAAAATCTTACTTTTAGGTTAAAAATTGTTAATTTTAGGTGAAAAGATCTTAATTTTGGGCTAAAAATTGTTCATTTTAGGTGAAAGATTCTTAATTTCAAGTGAAAAGTTCTCAGTTTTATGTGAAAAATTCTTACTTTTAGGTGAAGAGGTCCAACCATGGAAATAAAGCAATGGGAATGGGGGAGATGGGAACAAACTGATGCTCCCATAAAGAACAACTGTGGGTGGAAGAGAAATTTTGGGCAACAATGTCCCCTGTCCCCAGGGCATCCACTCCACAGGGCCCTCGCTGGCGTGGCACTGACATTTCCTGGGATAAGATCAGGAGGATTTTATCCTCCGTAATATTTTTCCTGGGAAAAAATCAGGATGAAATCAGGATAAAATCAGGAGGCATCAGCGTGCCAGGGCAGCCCCTTCCTGCTGAGGGTATCTGGGGTTGGAGGAGGGAATTCAGGATTTCCGTGCTGGGATTCTGTGTGGGAGCTGCCTCTGGGTGGGAAGGACGGGCTGCAGGTGAGGGATCCCCACTCCAAGGAAGGCAAAACCCAACTCCAGCTTGGAGCTGCCGAGGTGCCAAGCAGATCCCGGGGCTGTCAGAGCAATGGATGAGAGAGCAGCAGCAGATTTAAATCATGACTGATCCATGCAGGCAGAGAACTGGGATTTATCCCTTCCCGATGTTGGAATGAGCCTGAATCCACTACTGGAGGGGTTGTGGCTGCTCAGATTTGAGGGTTTATCCAGTGGTTCATCCCCTCCCTGATAAAACCCGTGTCTAGTTGTCACTGAGGATTTGTCTGGCTTCAGCTCCCAGAGAGTGAGACTTTTCCATCCTCCCCGTCTCGATTAAGAAGCTGTTTAATATTTCCCTGGAAGTAGTTCCTCAGTGTCATCCAGCCACCTTCAGTTTCCCAGGAAAGCTGAGCAGATTGTGCTCCTTAAATCTGCTGCTGAGGAGCCAGGGAGAGCTCGTGGTGCTCTGCCCGGGGCTGCCCCGAATCCCCGGGATTTTCAGTGGTCTCCTGAAGGACTGGGGATGTGGAGGGCTGCCAGTCCTGGGGGTGCTGCTCTGGAGGAGGCATCCCCTGCCCTGCCTGGGCTGCACCAGCGGCACTGAGGTGGTCCCAGGGGTCAAGAGGGTGGGAGCCCCCAGACAGCGACACCCAAAGGTGTCCCAGCCCCTCCCTGCAGCCCCGTCCCCACTGGGGCTGGGGTGTGGGATGGGGGGCTCCGGCCCCCTCCAGCACAGGAGGAACCGGGGCAGTGCCCGTCCCCTGGGCTGGCACTGCTGAGGCCTGAGGTCAGTATTGGCCCCTCGTGACAGGGAAGGGAGCAGAGCTGGGAAGGGGCTGAAGCACCAGGAACGGCTGAGGGAGCTGGGAAAGGGGCTCAGCCTGGAGGAAAGGAGGCTCAGGGGGGACCCTGTGGCTCTGCACGACTCCCTGACAGGGCAGATGGGGGTCGAGCTCTGCTCCCAGGGAACAAGGGACAGGACAAGAGGAAATGGCCTCAAGCTGTGCCAGAAGAGGTTTAGGTTGGATATTGGGAAAAACATTTTCACAAGAAGGGCTGCCCCATTTTGTTTCTGCCAGGGTTCATGGTCTCCTCCTTCTGTTTCCTCTTTACTCACCATTTCACCTTGCACAGTGTTTCTCCCTGTGGTCTCTCCCATAACTGGGCTGAGCCCCCTCTTGCCCTGCGGGCTGAGTCCCCTCCTGTCCCTCAGGCCTTGCTGGGATTGTTGACCCTGAGCTCCATTCAGGACCTCCACAGTGCCCAGGGGGGGTTAATCCACCTTGCTCCATTTTCACCCTCTTTTCCCAAAGCCCACATATTTGGACAGTCCAGCTCCTCTGGGGTTGTGACCAGAGAGGGGTCACAGAAGGATTCTGCCCCAGTGGGGCACTGGGACAGCACCCCAGACACGGATGTGCACCCTGGAGTGTCCCTGGTTCTTGTGGAGGCAGTGCTGGTGGGACCCACCCAGCCCAGCCCAGAAGAGGATCCCGGGGCCCCTTGATGTGCAGTGGACACTCACAGGAGAGGAACATGTCCCAGCTGTCACCAAAATCCACGGGGTGGTCTGAGATGGCTGATGGCATCGTGGTGGGGCACAACAAGGGACACAGACAGCCGCGGTCCTGGGAGCTGCGGTCACCCTGCCAGGCCAGCAGCCATCTCGTGTCCCCGGCACAGCGAGGGGACACTGCCAGAAACTCCTGGGTGGGACATTCTGCTCCTCTCTGCTCCACACCCAGAGCTGCCCAGAGCCTCACAGCAGGGACACAGCAGGATGCTCCAGCCGCTGAGCAGTGGATTTTGGATTTGCCGTTTGACAGCCGCATGGTGCGGATCTGGATGGGATTAACGGTGCAGCCGGTACCTCTGTGCTCCAGAGTGAGATTAAAGAGCTGCAGCTATTCTGGGGAAAGCTGCTGGCTGATCCCCAGCCCTGAGAGGACAGTCCCTGTCACTGGAGGGTGACATTAAACACCTCCCTCCCCCCGAACCAATGCTGCCAAGCAGCAAAGTGCCGATGGGTTTAGGAACAGGAGCCACCACTGTGTTGGGTGTGCAGGAGGATGGGCAGCCCGAGCCTCCCAGGGACAGACGGAGCCTCCTGCTCCCCTTAGTCTGGGAAGGAGGAGCAGTGTCCCCAGCAGTGTCCCCCAGCTGTGCCCTCATCTCTCCTGACAGAGATGTCCCCACAGAAAGGAAGTCCCAGTTTTTATTCCAAGAGTGATCAAACACCACAGAGTGTCCCCGTGCACTGAGAAGCCATGAAGCCCTGGAGAGCCCCCCCAGGACCCCCATCTCTGCCCATTTTGCGCAGACACCGACTGAAGCTCAGCTCTGGGCCTTGGCCTCCCCTCAGCTCTGTTCTGGTGGTGCTAATCCCCAGCCCTGCATCCTGGGTGGACATTTGAGGTCTGCAGCAGGGACCCTCCTGCTGCCCCTCATGGTCTCTGGCACTGCCCGGTGTCAGGGTCTGGTTTGGGTGGGAAGGGACCTTCATGCCCATCCTGTTCCACCCCACTGCCATGGACACCACGGGTACCAGGGTGGCTGGTCTGGGGGTGGGGGCAGCGGCAGGAAAAGAAGGAGGAGGAAGAGGAAGAGGAGAAGGAGGAGGAGGAGGTAGTGAAGGAGGTGGCAGCTCCTCTTGGCAGCGGCATGGATTTGAGGGACTCACGAACTGCAGCGTCAGATGGAAGTGCTGCAGATGGAGCAGAGAGAGTTCAAGATCTGAGGGTGAAATCCATCCTAAAAAAGCAGTTTACATCTCCAAGTGGCCTGTGTCTGCAGAGAGCAGGTGGTTGGCCATCCCTGCGGGAATGTTTGCTCCTGAAAGCCCCAGCTCGTCCCCACCCGCTCCTGCCTTTTCAGCATATTGAACTTCTCTCCTGGGTTTTCCCATCCCTGTGCTAAGCCCCAGCTCCATCTGTTTGCTCTGCTCCCTCTGCGCCTCTGCGACATTCCAGGCTCCAGTTCTCCAGTGCTGGCTGGGGGGTCCCGCTCCACAGGGGCTGGCGGGGACAGGGTCCCCTGCGCAGGCTTGGGCTGGGCGATGCCCCGTCCCAGCGTCCTGGCTCTCATCCCATCGCTGTGCCCTGTGTCCTGCTGGGGGTGGGAGGTGGTGGGGACCCGTGGGATCCCCGGGGCTGGAGGGTACTGGGGCCCAAGGAGGCTCGAGGTGTCAGCTCAGGCCGGTCTGTAAATACCTGTGTGGGGCACGAGCAGCCGGGGCTGGGGGTGGGGGGCGGGCACTGCACATCTCTGCTGCAGGAGAAGGAGGAAGAGGAGGAGAAGGAGGAGGAGGAGAAGGAGGAGGAGGAGCAGGAGGTGAAGGAGGAGAAAGAAGAGGAGGAGGGGGCAGGGGACGTGGGTGGGGGGCAGAGCCCACCTGTCAGGGGAAAGTCACCTCGACTCATCCGTGCTCACCTCAGCCAGGTGAGGGTGAGGGAGGGCTGAGGCATGAGGGATGATGTCCCATCCCTCACCAGGGATAAATCCCAGAATCCCTAACTGAGAGGGTGACGTGGTAGAGGCTGCTGCACGTGGCGTGTCTGGACATTCAAAGGGGCTGAAATGGAGACAATTCATAAATGTTTATGTGACAACTGCCAGAGGGCAGGGTTTAGTGGGAGACTGGGGAGAAATTCTTCCCTGTGAGCGTGGGGAGGCCCCGGAACAGGGTGCCCACAGAAGCTGTGGCTGCCCCATCCCTGGAAGTGTTCAAAGCCAGGTTGGAGGGGGTGTGGAGCATCCTGGTCTGGTAGAAGGTGTCCCTGTCTGCAGCTGGGGGTGGAGCTGGATGGGCTTTAAGGTCCCTTTCCACCCAAACCATTCTGGGACAATGATGATGATGTTGATGATTATGATGGCAGAAGATGGAGAAAAAGGCCATAAGCAAGGACCAAGAGACCCAAACAAAAAACAGGCTGGAGAAAGGCCACTGCACAGCCGGGCACTGTTGTGTTGGGCTGGTGGGATGGCCCTGCATAGCCCATGTGGATGTAATCCCCTCGGACACGTCAGGGAAGAGCCAGTCCCGCTCCTGCTGAGCAGAGCTGTGACTCATAGATCTTTCAAAGACCTTTGGAAGCCTCGGGGAGCGTGCAGGTGGGTGTGTAGGTAGGGGGAGTATGCAGGTGACGGGAGCCTGGTGCTGTAACAAATTACAGATTTTCTAAATGCTTTCAACAAAACCTCATAAAAGTTCTTGTCTAATAAACCCCTTCTCATGGCAGAGGTGGTTGGGATGCACTCAAGGAATCCCGGCAGGGCACAGGAGGGAGGGCGAGAGGGCAGGGAGGTGCCTCTCCCACCCACACACGCCAGCACCCACTGCTGAGTCGCAGAGGATTCCGGAGCCGGGAGGCATTTAGAAACTTCCCAGAGATCTCTCCTCCTCCTTCTCCTTGTTGTCCTCTTCCTCCTTGTCTTCCTCCTTCTCCAACCCTTCCTACCATCACCCAGAGAAGGGCAGAGGGTGGGAACCAGTCCCCAGCTGCCCCCTGAGCCTCCCTGGCACTGAGGCATTGCTGCCCACCACGACTCTGCTCCCAGTGGGACTGAGGGAGAAATCCATTGCAATCCTGGTTCTCTCAGTTGCTAACCTTTTTTTGTTCCTTTCTTCTCTCCCAAATTCCACTTTCTCATTTAATCTGCCAGGGCCCATGATCCTGTTTTTTTATGTTTCTCAGCCGTTTGGAAGATGTCAGCTAATCCCCAGTGATGCCCCAATGAGCTCTGCTGGCTCCCATGGCACTGCCAGGGGCTGCCAGCCCTGTGCCCAGCCAGAGCCTTCCTGTGCCTCAGGTCACCCCATGCAAGCTGTTTTAGGGATGGGCACAACGGGAAGGGTGTTATCAGCCCCTGCCCTACAGGCATCCCTGAGATGGTTGGACTGTCACCATGGTGGTCCCCTGCGCAGTTCCATCACCGTGCCAGCCCTCACCAGAGCGGCCGGGAGCAGCCTGTACTGAGCATGTGAGCAGGGTGACAGCAGCCGGCCCTGTAGGCAGGGGGTGACCAGGGAGGAGACCCCGCCCCAGCGGGGCAGCAGCTGGTGGGCACCCAGAACTACTCGGGACGGGTCATGTTCCACAGCCTCATTAATGACCTTGGGGTGATTAACGACGAAATTTCCTCTGAAACGCGGCCGGAGGCAGGGGCTGGCACAGGGCGGTCTCCAGGCTGGCACAGGGGTCTGCAGGCTGGCACAGGGGGTCTCCAGGCCGGGGCGGGGGAATCCTCCCGTGCTCTGCGGGACTTGGCCAGCCGCACAGCACTGGCGCTGCCGCCGGGGTGCCCCGGGGTGGCCGCGGAGAGGTGTTGAGGGACAGGAGCCGAGACTCGCACATGGGCGAGGGCCGGGCAGGGGCCGCAGGGCCGGGCACCGACAGCCCTCCGCTCCCCTCCCGGATCCCAGCGCCCCCTTCTCCACTCCCCAGCCCCGGTTCCGCTCCCCGCTCTCCCCGTCTCGTTCCCCCCGCCCGCCGCGGGGCCGGTCCCGCTGACGCGGGCGGGGCGGGGCGGAGCAGGCGGGAGGCGGTCGGGGGCGGCGGCGGAGCTCGGCGGACCCGCGGACGGACGCGGCTGCGGCCATGCAGCGGCTGCCCGGAGCCCCGCGCCGCTGACCGGCCCCGCCGCCGCCGCGATGAACTTCCCGGGCGGCGCCGGGCAGAGCCCCGGGCAGCAGCAGAGCCTGGCGGCGCCGGGCGGGCCGGTGCCCGTGCCCGTGCCCGGGCCCTCGGGGCCGCAGCCCGGCGGGCCGCCCCCGCCGCAGTTCGGGCTCTCCAACTCGGCCGCGATCCGTGCCGAAATCGGGCGCTTCGAGTCCGTGCACCCCAATATCTACGCGATCTACGACCTCATCGAGCGCGTGGAGGACCTGGCGCTGCAGAGCCAGATCCGCGAGCACGTCATCTCCATCGAGGGTGAGCACCGGCAACGGGCACCGAGCGGGTCACCGGGAACGGGGCACCGAGCCGGGCCATTGGCGCCGCCGCCTTTGTCCCCGCCGCCGCTGCACCTGCGCCCGCTGCCGCCCGCGGGGCCCGGCGGAGCCCGGCCCGGCCCGGTCCTGCCCGCGGGACTGGGATCGGGATCGCGCCGGGCCCTGCGGCGGCGGGGCCGGGGGCGCGGGGGGCCGGGCGCGGCCTGCACGGGGCCGGGGCCTGTGGGCGCTGCGCCCCCGCCGCGGGGCCGGGCACGACGGGGCTGCTGGGGCCGGGCGGGCCCGGAGGGAGGGAGCCAAGGGGACACGCTCGTCAGCCGCCCCCGCCCCGGGCTCGGCTCCGGCCCCGGCCCCGCAGCGATGGTGGTCGCGGCCGGGCCTGCGCAGGGCCGGGGACTCCGCCCGCGGCCTCTGCCGGGAGCGGCGGGCGGGGGCGGGAGCTGGTCCGGCATCGGGGCGGGGGGGTCTGTACTCGGCATCGATGGGGAACGGGATCCGGCGGAGCCCGTTAACATTAGAAATGCAGAAAACTGCAGCCCGGGTCCCGGGAACCGGCAGTGAGGGGAGCGATGGAGCCGAGGAACTGCAGAGGAGCTGAGGGGTTGCGATGGAGCTGGGGGAGTGGGATGGGGCCGAGGGGCTGCGATGGAGCTGGGGGAGTGGGATGGGGCCGAGGGGCTGCGATGGAGCTGGGGGAGTGGGATAGGGCCGAGGGGCTGCGATGGAGCTGGGGGAGTGGGATGGGGCCGAGGGGCTGCGATGGAGCTGGGGGAGTGGGATGGGGCCGAGGGGCTGCGATGGAGCTGGGGGAGTGGGATAGGGCCGAGGGGCTGCGATGGAGCTGGGGGAGTGGGATGGGGCCGAGGGGCTGCGATGGAGCTGGGGGACCGCCATGGGTGAGGGACCGCGGTGCAGCCGATGGGCTGAGATGAGGGGGAGGGACTGGGATGGATCTGGAGGCCAGGATGGGCGAGGGGCTGCGGTGGAGCCGGCAGGCTGCGGTGGAGCTGAGGGGAAGGTTGATCGTGCTGTGCTGTGCTGTGCTGTGCTGTGCTGTGCTGTGCTGTGCTGTGCTGTGGCCCACGGCGGGCTGGCAGGCTCTGGCAGCCCCCCAGCCTAAGGGTCCCTCTGTCCTCGGTGAGCCCAGACCTCCAGGTTTCTGCAGCTGGCCCACAGCAGGGAAGGCTGCAGGTCTGCGGCTGCCTTTGGTCTGTGTGAGGAGCCCTGGTCCAGCTTGGTGCCTGCCAAACACTGCCATTTCCCTGCCCTGGGTTTTGTTGTCCCTGCTTGGTGCTGGCAGCATGCTCAGCTCCGTTCCTGCTGCCTCATGCCAGGAATGTCACTGCAGGGGCACACGAGGTGGTTTTGGGGAGTGGTGGCCCCGCTGTAGGGGTGCTGGCCATCATGGTGATGCTGCATAGGAGAAGTAGCCTGGGTGCTTCTCCAGAGGCCTGCATCCTACTTTGGTCCTTTTGGGTTTCTGTGGAAAGGATGGAAGGAAGGTGGACTGTAAGAAGAGTCTGAAAGGCTGCATGGGTTGAGGGAATGTAAATCCCAGAATTTATCGGCCTCATGGTGCAAGGACAAAGGACACTCAGTGGGGTCAAGACAGGGTGGGTGTAAAACCCTGGGCTGATGCTGGAGCACCTTTCCACTTCTGTGGAGGTTTTCAGCCACAAAAAGCTGTTGGGTTGATGGAATTCGAGGAGAAGAGGAAAGGGACTCAGGCTGGATGGAGATGGGTGGGAGCACCAGGCTGGCACAGGCCATGGCAGTGGCTCAGTCCGATACATTGGGATCCCACCAGTCCAACTGGGAGAGTCACGGTGGACTGGTGGGGAAGGACTGTCCTGTGCCCATTCCCGTGGGGCTTCTGCAGCTCTCCCTTGTTTGTACCTCTGATGACAGCTGCGGTGGGAGCCTCGAGGTCACTGGTGGCATGATCTGATCTTGTGTGTGGTTCCTGCGCTGTGGGACAGAGGAGCTGCGAGCTGAAACATGGTGGGGCTATGCCTGAGGTGCTCCCAGGATCTCCTCTGTGGGCAGAGCCATCCCAGGCACCGTGTCCCTGCCCCTTGTCCCTCTGCAGGGATGCTGAGCCTCCCGGGGTGCTGGGCGCGTGTCCCGTCCCCCGGCCGCGGCAGTGGGTGCTGGGCACGTTGGTGGGAGGCGCGCGTCTCTTAGCAACTCCTCTGGTGCGTGGTTCCTCCTGTTGCTCAGGAAGGTGTGAACGCACACACCGGCCTCTTGCGTGCTGCTGAGGTGCTCAGGGCTTCCCAAAGCACCCTGTGTCTCCCAGAATGAGGGCTGAGGGGTGCCCTGCACCCAGCTGGCTGTGACATGGCTCGCCTGGTGTCCACAGGGCTGTGAGATGGTGCCAGAGGCTGCATGTCCTCAGGGGCTTTGCCTGCTCAAGCCACAGCTCCATCCTGTCTCCTCTGGGCCTTCCCTGTGGATCTGCAGCAGGAATCCCACAGATTTCCTTGTCCGGGCTGCATTCCCTTATTAGCTGCCAGGCACTGGGATGGATCCTGATCCTGGTGAAATGTGCACTGTGGTTGTACAGTTACCTGTGACCCGTTACTTGGTGTGTGTGAGTGAATTAACAGGGGTTAATTAATGGCTGGAAGAGCCTTGCTGGAGATGTTATCATTCCCTGGAGTGCTTGGGTCTGGGAGGGAATTTCCTTCTAAACTGCAGGTTTGGGGCTTGATACAGAAATGTCTGGAAGAGGATTTTGTTTGTTGATGTTCCTGATCTGAAGATCAGAGTCGGTGACCGGAACGATGGCTCATGGTCTGAAAATCCATGACGGAAGTTGCCAGTGAAACCCCAAATTCAATTTCCTAGCACTTGAGCACTGGGTCTTGCAGGACTTGCTCACATCCTCCTGCCAGATTCCTTCCCTGTAGGCAGTTCCTTCATTTTTGAAAGGGAAAAGTCAAAGGCAGTACTGTGCTGCAGTGGGGCAGGGAGTCCAAGCTGCCCACCCTCTGCAGGGCCAGGGCTGCCCGTGTCCCTGCGGGGGTGTCACCATAGGGGTGTCACTGCTGCAGCCATGCTGGCAGTGGGGTCAGGGGGATTGGCAGAGCTGTACAGAGCCCCGGGGGGGTCTGTGACAGTGGGGCTCTGCCAAGAATGGGGGTGGAGTGGGTGTTGGGAGGCTGCTGCAGCCAGAGCCCTGCCAGGCCCCTGGACTAGGAGAATGAGCCTTAGTTTGAAGCCCACGATGGGGTGAGAGCCAGCTGTGCCTGCTCATGGGTTGGCATCAGTGGTGCCACTGTGGGAAGAAAGGGAAATCTGCTCTGTTTTGGTCTCCTCCTTGAGCTGGAGCTTCATTCAGAGGCAATGGGGGCAGAGGGGCTGAGGGGCACTGGGGCTGGGGGAGATGGCAGGTTGGGCTGGTCGCCAGCATCAGCTGCATCACAGGCAGGACCTGGAGTTTTTTGGTAGTTTCTAACCACCAAATTTGGACAGATTTTCAGGGGGCTTGCAAGAAGCGATTCCCTCATCCTAGGCTGCTTTCCTTGCCAAGTTGTGGAGACTGCTGCAAGCTGCTGAGTTCTATAAAAGATTTCATATCTGCATAAAGCAAAATGATATCAACCTGGGGCTGGTGCAGCCCCTGCTCACAGTAAATGTGACCTCCAATGTTGCGACTCTGGATCAGGCTACAGACAGAACCATATTAATAGAGTTTGTAATTAGAGCAGTAATTGCACAGTGCTTAATTTCTTTCCTAGAAATGAACTTTGAGCAGTGACCAGAATGCGGGTTTGAGGAGGGCGAGTGGTGCTTCTGGTGCAGGGGGTTACCTGAGGGACATGCAGGACAGGCTGTGAGCAGCATGGGGCTGCAGGAACCAGCACGGATCCATGCACAGATGGGAGAGACAGCACCAGCAAGATGGAATAACGAAAGAAGATCATGATACGGAACTGAAGAGATGGTTACACAGAGGTTTTTTGGGTGTATAAAGTGTTGAAGGCAGGAGGGAGAGGTAGAAGATAAGAAGGAGAGATTCCCTCAATAGAGCTTTTGCCAAATGATGGGAATTTTCTTCTGATGTTTGTGGTTGTGCACATGCCTTGCAGCCCACCTAAAGCTCAGCTCTCCGGGAGAGCTTGGAGAGGGTTTGAGCCATGGTGAGGACTCGGTGGCCAGGGAGCAGGACCAGGAATCTCTCTGTAGTCAGTTTTACCTGGAGCATGTTTTTCCCTTTGTTGTCCTTTCTCACCTCTCCCACCCACCTCTAAACCCATATGGGTTCCTCTCTGCAGTTTAAGAAGCAGGATTAGTTTGGGAAAGCTCTCCTCTACAATTTCCAGCTGTTGCTGCTCTGGCAGAGGCTCGGGATGAGAGAAGCCGTGCAGAATGTCTGTGGTGGCTGGGAGCAGCCTGGATGTTGGTGACCTGTCCATCTGCTCTGCCGGGCAGGGGCTGCCCCATCGCTGGCTCTGCATCAGGCCTGGCTGTGGGCTGGGTGTGAGGCCAGCACGGGCCATTGGGTCACTTGGTGTAAATAGCCCATCCCAGGATTTTAGCCTTAAAAAATAAGGCCTCTGGCTAAGGCCTGTTGGAGGTACAGCCCTGGGCCTCTCTGCCTCAGGAGTTTACTCCGTCATAACCTGTCTTGCTGTCAATAATTGCTGTCACTTTTCCAGCTGGCATCTCCTACATCCTGGGTATTTTCTGCATTTCTTTCTGAGGAAGGACTGCTTTGATACTGGGTATTTAAAGCCACTTGTACCAGTTACCGAGGTCACTTTGCTGTCTCTTTCTGATGAGTTAAATTGGATGAACTTCATCGTTCTGTTCAGTTCCAGCACAGGTCTTCCAGCTCCATGCTCCATCCTTTCCCAATGTCTTTTGAAACTGGCTCCTGATGTGCTGATCCACAAAGCAAACTGGGGCAGGAGCTGCCACTGATGCAGGATCTTCCAGAGGAAGATGAGGACCCTCCTCTCTGGAGCCCTCCAGTCCTGCCAGGCTTGGGGAGCCCCACACTGGCAGGCTGCACGCTGGGCTGGCCATGTCTTCGCTCTGCTGAATCAGCCTCGAGTAAATGACACCCTTTGGGAAGGAGAGTGTTCTGCTTAGCCAGCTTTTTCTTGCTAATTCCATGACCTCTGCAGAACTGCCCTGTTTATGTATGCCTGTGAGTTCCTGAGGGCTGGGAAACCACAGGCCATGGTGCTGGGGTGCCGTAGGGGGAGCTGCAAACTCCAAAGCCGTCGGCACATCCCTGCTCCAGGGCCGGAGCTGGGGATTCTGGGCAGCTGTGTGGCTCCTGCTGTACTGCCCCCTGCATTCAGGGCAAGGTTCCTCTGGCACTGTGGTCTCCAGACTTGCTGGAAGTTAAGTGCAAAGGTGGTTAAAAGAGCACAAAATGAGAGGTTGGGCAAATCACAGAACCAGAGAATGGTTTGGGTCACAGACCATGTTGTTTCATGTTGTTCCACCCTCTGCCGTGGGCAGGACACCTTCCACTATCCCAGGTTGCCCCAAGCCCCGTCCAACCTGGCCTTGAGCACTTCCAGGGACGGGGCAGCTGCAGCTTCTCTGGGCACCCTGTGCCAGGGTTTCACCACCCTCATAGGGAAAAATTTCTTCCCAATATCCCATCTAACCCTGGCCTCTTGTCCATGGGAAGCCATTCCCCCTTGTCCTGTCACTCCAGTCCGTTATCCAAAGTCCCTCTTCAGCTCTCCTGGAGCCTCTTTAGGCACTGGAAGGGGCTCTAAGGTCTCCAGAACCTTCTCTTCTCCACATGAACAGCTTGGCCTGGCACCAGAGCAGAGTGGCTCCAGCTCTTGGAGCAGCTCCTGTTCTGATTGTGTGCTCTGTGTTGTTTGGGTGAGGGGTGCTGTGGTCTCAGGGCCGACTCCCAGGAGAGGCTCCCAAGGGCACTGGGAAGTGCTTCCTGGGCTGCCTTACCTGCTGGCAAGGGAGAACCCTGGGTCCTCCACCACTGTGTGTGTCCTGGCCTGGCTGAGGCTGTTGGCAGGGGTGGCACTGCTCAGCATCTCATGGCGCCAGTGCCTGGCACGAGCAGCACAAGCAAAAGAATCTGCCTGGAAAGAGTGTCCTGGAGCAAATTCTGATGCGATGTGAGACCTTGGCCCCCCAGGAGTGATGGGCAAGAGCCAAAGCACAGCTGAAGGAGCCTTTAGCGTGCTTAAACAAATACATCCTCTGTTTTTACTGAGTTTTATGTTGTGGCCCGAGTCATCTGGAGGCATCTCTGCCAGGTGCAGCTCTCACCTTGCCGAGCTTACAGCTGGAGAATCCAGTCTTGCGGAAGAGTCAGAAAATCAGAAAAGGCCATTGCTTGATGCCCCGATCAATAGGAGTTGGGAGAGATGGTGAAACTGTAGCAGGAAGGCTGGAGAATGGTCCTGATGGCTGGAAGCTGAGCAGGATGGAATTGCAGGTGCTGTGCTGAGGGAGGTAAAGATTCCTGGTGCACTGGGGGCAAGAACTTGGTACTGCGGCTAAAGAGGAAAATCTGGAGATGTCAAGGTACATGGGGGAAGATCAGGATTTGGAGGTGGGCTTAGGAGAGAATTGGGAATCTCTGTGGCTGCGGTTTCAGTTCCTGTGATCCAATACAGGCACAGTTGCTGTGAGCAGGGACAGTGCAGCTCTTCCCACTTGGCAGCTCCACCTACCCCTCCCTGTGATCAGGAGCTGCTCTGGCAGGAGCCAGGCATGTGTTGGGTTTGGTTCAGTCAGTTCTCAGCTGCCTGTGGTGTGACCACGTGAATGCGGGTGGTGAGGAGGGGGGACGTGTGGTCAGGTCTGGGGGAGGCAGAGTAGCCCTGGATTGTGCTGATCCGAGCTGTGTGACGGCTGATGGCAAAGCTCCGTGTGCCGGCTCTCCTGACCGTGACAGCAGCACCAGCAGTACCTGGGGAGGAGCTGGGAGCCTGGTGCCTGTTCAGGGACACGCTCCGGGTGTTTGGCCAGACATTGGCTGGTCTCCCTGTGCTTGCCGTGGGTCGATGTGATGTCAGTCCTTGCTGGCTCTCTGCCTTCCCAACACAACTGTTGTGGGAAGTCCCGACGTAACTCTTGTCCCAACATAAACTCCAGATTTCTCAGGAATTTCACTGCTTGGTTGCACAGAGCCTTTTCCAGTTTGGGGATGCTCTGCGCTGACTGTTGCTCCGAGCAGCAGCGTCCTGCTGACCCGGGCCTCTGTGGGGCAGGGGCAGCAGTGCCCCTATGTGCAGAGCTGCCTCTGCGCTGCGTGTGGGGTGAGCCCTCGCGCGTTCCCGCTGTGCTCGGGCTGGGGTTGCCGGGCTCTGCCTGGGAATAGCCAGTGGGAGCGGCGTGAGTGGGGCCAGCTTTGGGCAGTTGGCTGTGAGTCACTCATCTGCCATTCGCTTACGGGAGCTTTCCCAAAGCTCCTGACAGAGCATGTCCACTTCCTGCATAGACACCTTCCAGTGCTGGGCACTGCTGGGCTCTCGCCTCCTCTGGAGTCTCACTGAGATGGAAATGTAAGGCATGGTTGCACCAAGGCTGGTTGTTCTGAGCTAGTGATGGGACTTTTGCTTAATTTGGGTGGCTAGATTAGATCTAAATGATGTCTGATCTGGTCCTAAACTGTGTTTCCAGCTGGGGCTGGCTGACATGGGATGGTCCTACGCTGGGGAATACTGGGTGCTCTGGTGCCTGGGGCGATGGGGTACAGCCTTTGGGCTAAAATCCCCTCGTAGCTGGTGTGGATGTGGGGGCAGTAGGCAGTGGCCACATGGTCTAGAGGAGCAGCTGTGGGCTGAAGGGTTGGCACAGTAGCCTGGCTGCTGGGAATTGAGGGATGCAAGAGCTGCCCCAGCCTGATCAGAGCTCGGCACCTTGATGGGCATCTTGGCAGTACCACCATGCTCTCATCGCATCCCTCCCTGTCAGGAGGAGGCCATTTCTCCTTGTGATCCCACCTTCCTGCTTTGGCATCAGATTTTTTTTTTAAGTTGTTCTCCAAGACTTCCTGCAAGTCGTTATCTCCCCGTGAAGCAGCTGCAGGGGTTGGGAATCCATGTCTGTTGTGTTTCTGCCTGCAATGCCCTTCATGGAAGAGACACTTGTCTCACTCCTGCTGCCTCCCACAGCTCTGGGCAGCACTGGAGCCATGGATCCCGTGGGTGCCTATTCAGGTGGATTTCCTGAAGTGATGTAGTGAGTGCAAGAAATCTTCTGGGGCAAGAAAGGTAGAAATTAGGATAATTTTAGCTGCTTCCCTACTGGAAGGAGGTTTGTGTGATTAAGACCTGTTGTGTGCCTGCTAACCTCTCCTGTCTCAGTGACTTTCAGACCTGCTGTCCAGTTACAACCAAACCCTGCTGCTTCTGAATTCCCATAAATCCTAAGGAAATAGATTTCCAGACAGAGCAGAGCACCCCAGCTCGTGCTGTGCTGAGGGAAAGGGATGTTTGCATCTGTCCCGGGTGTCTGGCTGCAGTGGGGCTGCCTGTCCACTCTGGAAGCCCTGGCTGTGAGTCACTGGGGAATTCCTGCCCGGGGTCATGTGTGAGATCTGGTTCTGGCCATGTGATTGATGTGATGAAATCCACTCCAGACTCAGGGCTCTGCGCCACGCTCCCAGCTGCTGCATCTGGAATCCTGGCCGGGTCCTGCTGGTCCCGGAGTCCCAGGGGTGGGAGCCGCTGACTCCGGGTTGCTGCAGTGGCCAGTGTGGGCTGCTGGCCCTGGCTGCTGCAGTGGGCACAGTGCTCACTGGCTCCTGCTCTTGGTTTTGGGCATTTACCCTAGCAGTGACTCCTGTGGTAGGGAAGAGGGGTCTGGCCTTCAGAGAGGGAGTTTGGACAAGGGACTGGAGTGACAAAACAAGGGAGAATTCATCTTCTCACGCATGGGATATTGAGAAGAAATTTTTCCCTGTGAGGGTGGTGAGGCCCTGGCACAGGTTGCTTAAAACTATTGTGGCTGCCTCATCCCTGGAAGTGTTCAAGGCCAGGTTGGATGGGGCTTGGAGCAACCTGGGATAGTGGAAGGTGTCCCTGCCCATGGCACGGGTGGGACTGGGTGGGCTTTAAGGTCCTTTTCCACTCAAACCATTTGGTGTTTCTATGACCAGCCTCTGGCGAGTGCTGTCCCTCCCCAGTGTGTGGAGGATTGAGCGAGGCTGGAGGAGCACACACCCGTGCAGCATGCCACACTGGTGATGGGTGGCCAAGGCCAGTGCAGTTCCTGATGGGAGGTGGGTGCTGCAGGGCTGATGGTGCCATGGCCCTTCCACTCAGGAGCAGTTCAGTGGGAGAAGCTGCTCCTGGTCCTGGTTTTTCACTGCAGTCACCCCTTGGAGCCTCACCTCGTCCAGTCCTGTGTATGGGAGCACAGGATGGGGCCAACCTTGCCGTGGAGGGCTTGGAGTTGATTTAAAAGTGAGAGGCAGGTGCTGATGAGCACATGGGGGGGCTTTGTCAGCACATGGATCTCCCAGGTCAGCCACCTCACCTGGGGTGATTTGGGTGTTCCTGGTGGGCACAGAGCTTGGGGGAGCTTCGAGGAGCTCTTTGGAAGAGGAGAATAAAACGATTTCAGGTGGTTTACATCGAGAGCTTTTCCAACATGAAGCACAAACAGAAGGAAGCAGGGAGGTGTTTGCTGGAATTCAGCAGCTGGGGAGTGGAGCTTCTGCCAGGGTTGAGGAGGGAGACAGTGGAGGAAGGATGGTTGTTATGGAATGAGGCATTTGGGAGGGGGAAGACACGCAGCTCGCGGTTGACGTGACAGAAGAGGAGGGCCCGGAGGGGGATTTGCAGGGAGCATTCGCCTACTGAAGAGAGAGGTTAGGGAAATAATTCCAGTAGCAGCAGTGTTGTGGCTGAATAGGGATGAGGCAGGATTTTATGGGTTATAGGCACTTTTGGGGAAAAAAGGGCAGTAGTGGTCAATGCAGAGTGGACGCTAGGGGCCTTTGGCTGCATGGCCAGGGGACAAGGAGGTGTCAGGGACTGGAGCTCATGTAGCTCTGCAGGGGTTTAGGGACAGCCAGGATGAGAATTGAGGAGAGGGAAAGGAGGATCCATGAACTCTCACTGTCTGAGTCATGTCCTCGAGTCCCAGACAGGGTCTGAGTGACGTCCCTCGTCCCTGAGCAGCAAGGGCTTGGGGGGAGATGGGACAAAGATGGGATTAGCAGCAGTTCTCTTTAGTCATGTGGACCTTGGGCTTGTGGTGCACACTTGAAATGCTGGAGGGGAAAAGAAGCTGAGACTTCATTTTGGACAGGAGACAGTCCAGGAATAGAAAAGCAGAACTATGAATCATCACACAGAGCTGAGGGATGGCATTAAATTAAAGGCTGGCTGGAGGAAGCGTGGAAGAAGAAGGGAAGGTGCTATGGGCAGAGCCATGTGAGACACCCGAAAAACAGCAACACTGGAGGTGGAGAGTGAGGATGGTCTGTCTGAGAGTGGTGAAAAAAGCTGTAGAGAACCAGGAGGAGAACAAAGAGGATAAAAGAATTGCTGGGATCAACGAGGACAAACTGTTGTGGCCAGTTTGGTTCCTGAAAGAGGAGCTGCAGGGTCCAGAAGAGCCCAGAATCTGCAGGTGAGGCAGGAACAACCTTGTGCAGTCCCCTGGTGAGACAGGAAATGGAGATCCAGGGGTGGGCATGTCTGTCCTCCTGGGAAATGAAGGCCTGTCAGTGACATCAGACACCTTCCCAGGAGACTGGAATTTGGAGAGAGGTGGATTTGGTGGATGAATTGTTAGATGGGTGAGGAATTGCATAGATGGCCACATCCAAAGGGTTACGGTCAGCGGCCAAATGGAAACCAGTAATGAGTGCTGTCCACCCTAGGTCCGTGCTGGGACCAGTACCAGTCAGTATCTCTATTAATGACACAGACAGTGGCACTGAGTGCACCCTCACTGTGTGTGCAGGTGACACCAAGCTGAGGGGGGCAGGTGACAAGCTGGAGGGCAGGGATGGCATCCAGAGGGACCCTGACAGAGTGGGCCCATGGGACCCTCATGAACTGCAGCAAGGGCAAGTGCAAGGCCTTGCACCTGGTTCTGGCCAATCTGCTGTACCAGTACAGGCTGGGGCACCTCCCACTGTCCCAGGGTGCTGCAAGCCCCATCCAACCTGGCCCTGGACACTACCAGGGATGGGGCAGCCACAGCTTCTCTGGGCACCTTCTGCCAGAGCCTCACCACCCTCACAGAGAAGAATTTAACCCCAATATCTAATCTAAATGTTCTCTTTTAGTTTAAAACTATCACCCCTTGGTCTGTCACTGTCTGCCCATGTAAAACATCTGACATTACATTTTTTACTGAAAGTTTCAGTGAGTTCTGTGGCCTCTGCCTGTGCTGGCCTCCTCTTTGCTCCCAGTTCTGGAAACTTAAACAAAGAGGCTTAAACCCCTGTTGTCCTCAGCATCATTCCTCAGTGTCTTCTCTGTCCCCTGTGGAACAGGCCAAACCTCCCTGTGTCCTTATGTTGGTCCCTGATGTACCTGGGATTCGCCTCTAGATTCTGCTGTTTGTCGCTGGTCACCTCTCGCTCCTTGTGCAGCTGCTCTGGGCTCAGGCTAGGGTGCTGCTGCCACTCCCTTATATTTATCCGTATTAATCTGACCTCGTTTCCATTTTCCCTGTGCGTGCCTTCCCGTGCCAAGCCCAGTATGGTGCTTGGGTGAGCCAAGCTGGTCTCCTACCACGCTGCTTTCCTCTGCACGGGGATGATTTCTGTGTGTGCCATCACTGCTGCTTCAGGGATCCAACAGCTTTTTGTAATCTTTTTTTGTTTTCTCTTTTTTCTTTGTGGATTTGCTTCCAGTAAGATCTTGCCTATGGCGTTTGGTAATCACAGAATTCCAGAATGGTTTGGGTTGAAAGGGACCTTAAAGCTCATCCAATTCCACCCCCTGCCCTGGGCAAGGACACCTTCCACTAGAGCAGGTTGCTCCAAGTCCTGTTCAGCCTGGCCTTGGACACTTCCAGGGATGGGGAGTCCACAGCCTCTCTGGGCAATAGCTGCCTTGGTGGAGTCTCTGCAGTTTGCTGTCCTTCCTCCCACAGACTGTAAGAACTTGTGGAGAGTCTCTCCTGCTCTGCCTCCTCCCATCCGCTTCCCTCAGAGGGTCAGCTGAAGGATGCTCTGGTAGACTGCAAGACTTGGAAATTGAGTTGGAGAGAGTCTAAGAGAAAATTGAGGACAAAATGACATGTGGCCTGGTACATGTGAGAAATGGGCATGGGAGGAGGTGCCCAGCCCCTTTGCAGGACTGGGAGTGGATTTTTGGGGTTGCACAAGGTGATGAGGTGTTTGGGGAGCTCTGGTGGTGAGAGGTGAGGGGAAGACCTAAGTGTTCCTCTTGGAAGAGAAAATGCCTAAGCATGTGTTGGGCTTAGTCAGCTGGTTTGCAGGCTCTGTGGGGTTTGTGGGCTTTGGTTTCAAGCACAAGCTTTGATACTGGAGTGTCTGTTCTGTTCCTGGCCATGTATTGTGAACTAATAAATGGTATCATCATCCCTCTGTTCAGTTTAACAGCACCGCCATCCAGGCAGGTTGGGAAGTACTTTGGCTGGAAAGGTCTTGGTTCCCCCATTCCTGGAGATCTTCACACCCTCCTGGGGCAACAATTGAAGGGAGCCCAACCACTGCTTCTTCCGTTGGTTGTTCCAGTCATTAATTCCTCGAGCTACTGATAGTTCTCGTTTAATTCCCAATTTACATTCATCTGTTTTAAAGTTCATTTTCTCACTTGTTTCTTTAGATTGAACTAAATAAAACTTTGTTACCTGAACATTATTCCCTGAGAAGTTTACTGTTACTTCATCATCAATTATCTCTTGATGTTCTTTCTGGGAAGTAAATCGCATAATGCTCGTTAAAAGTCTCTTCATGAGTTCATTTCCTGTGGTCTTCAAAGAATTTTAGTGGCTCTTCCTTACACAATGTTCTTGAAATGAAAATCAGATTAAAGGCAGTGTGCTCCCACTTGACCCAGCCACAGTTCCATGAACTGTAAATCCAGTTTCTTTCTCTGCTGGCTGCTCTTTTTCATGAAATCCCAGAGTAGTTTGGGTCAGGAGGAACCTTAAAGGTCATCTATGGTCTGTGTTCATTAGAGCTCTGTTGTCCGGTGTGTCCACTGATGCTGGATAATGTGAATCCGCAGTGATGGTTCCTGGTCACCCAGTCTTTTCTCCCATGTTGGAAACACCCCAGAAGGACGTGGTCTGGGGTTTGGGATGGGGGAATCTGACTGTCCTAGCATTCCTGGCGTTTGCCACTTCACCTCTCTTGGACCTGGCATAGTAGAAGTGTTTTACCAGTTGTCTGAAGCTTCCCAACATCCCTGATAAGGCTCTGGGTGTCACTGGAATCCTCTTCCTGGTTGACATGGATCTCTGGCTGTTTGGAGCCTGGTCCTGTAGTGTTTATTGTGAATGACTTTGCAAAGTGGTGGTTTATAGAGAGAATGTTCTATGAGAACGGGTTACATGGTCATCGAAACACTGGCAGACTTGTTTGTGTCATGGAACCATGGATCACTTTGGGCTGCAAGGACCTTCAAGGTTGTGCAGTCAAACCCTGTGTCAACAACACCTGAACCACCTGGAGGAGTGGAATCAGCTGTTACATGAATTGTTGTTTAAAAACATCCAGTTCCATTGGCTCCATCCCCTTCCCAGGGACTGGTGTCAGTGAGGGCTGTCGGGGGGTTCCCCTTCATGGGGACTGGTGTCAGCAAGGGCTGCTGGGGGGTATGAGGTCACTTTGCTCTGTTCCAGCCATTCCGGAATATTTCTGTTATTTCAATATTTATTAAAAATTAGCATGATCAGGAGTGTGAGCTCGCTCTTCCTCGCTCTTCCTCTGTCTTCCTCACACCATTGCATTCAGGTTGTTTGTGCCTTTAAATTAAAATTACATTTTTTAACAACGTTTTTAAAATTGTTTCTGCTAATGGTTTTGCCATTCTACATTTGTGTTTGCTCTTCCTGAGTGTTTGTGTCAGCGCCTCTGGTGCCGTCTGTGCGAGGCCCAGCAGACCCCTGCCCCTGGACCTGCTCTGGGGAGCGAGCCATGCCTCCCTGTGTGGGTCCGTGCTCCACACAGCCACTTCCTGCTGCTCTCAGCATTGTTAGAGACTCGTTTTCCTGAAGGCTTCGGCTTCCTACACCGTTTTTGATGCTTCCTGCTTTCAAGATCGCATTGACATCTGTTTCCTCCTCTTTCTTCCTACTTCTTACCCTTTTTTGGGCAGTTTGGATGTCACTCGCCTCCAGGCGGGCTCAGGACTTATAGCCAAATTGTTGTCCTGGTGTTTTTATGAATTGTTGGCATTTGGGCTGTCTGATCAATTATTCTGGAAGTGTGAAAACCCAAACCACAGCAAAAGCCCTGAACTGGGGCTTAGGATACCAGAATGGTTTGGGTTGGAAGGGACCTTAGATCCCGTTCCATTCTACCCGCTTGCCATGGTCAGGGACACTTTCCACTAGACCAGGTTGCTCCAAGCCATGTCCAACCTGGTGTTGGACACGTCCAGGGATGGTTCAGCCACAGCTGGTCTGGGAAAACCCTGGTTGCCCTGCTTTCCTCTCCAGGTGTTGGGTCCTGCTGCTGCTCCCCCATTGTCCCTGGCTCCCGCTGTGCCCATGGCTGTGTCTGGTGGGCTCCTCACAGCACTGGCCCTCGTGCTGCGTCCCCTCCTCTCCTTGAGCTAGTTCTGCTGGTCCCAGAGTGCAGCAGCGCTGCCAGATTTAGGTGGCACACTAAAATAAGTGCAGTTAGTGAGAATTTGGGTTACTTTATTGCTGAAGTAGGTGCTAGGCGGCTTTCTCCAGGTGGGGAGGATGCAGTGGTCAGATGGACAGGGCAGGTCCGGTCCCCTCGGTCCCCCTGCACCAAATGACATGTCCCTGTGCCCTGGCCATGTGCATGCGGCACTTGGGAACACAGGGATGGCCTTGGCAGTGCTGGGGGGACACTTGCACTTGATGGTCTGTGAGGGTTTTTCCAACCTTAATGATTGTGTGATTCCATGACAAGCTGTTCTTCTGGCACAGCCTGGCCATCGGGCTGCCCCATGCCCAGGGCAGGGGATGCTGAGGCTGACGAGTGGGTGGGCGTGTGGGGCATGGGGTGAGCCTTAGGCTGGGCACCAGGGCCAGCAGGGCAGTGGCAGCGGGGTCAGGCTGGGAGCTCGCCTGATCTGCGGCGATGAGAGCCCCGCAGCGGGGCCACCGGCGTGTCTGGGGACAGGCACAGCACCCTGCTCAGTGTCCATGGAGCACCACTGTTGGACTGGGAGCCTTCCGCCTGTGCCACTGCCAGCTCTGTGCTCTGCCAGGAGCTCGGGGAGCCGCCGGCAGCAGCACGGCTGTGAGCAAACGTGCAGCTGGAGCTGCTGTGGCTGCATGTGCTGACCGCAGCCGTGTCCGAGGTGAGTCACGGCCACGCTGTGACTCAGCCGCAGCCTCTGCTGTGCTCTGGCTCTGGCACCTGAGTCACCCAGGCAGGCTGCAGGAGGATTGGGAAGGACAGAGTGAGGAGTCCAGTGGGAGCTGTGGCATGGCGGGGAGCCTGGGTCAGTGTGATCTGCCGGGTGTCCTGCAGCACGTCCCCTCCACAGCAGCTCCCCAGTGCTGTGTGTGACACGGGGCAGCAGCAGGGCAGCCTATGCAATGCGAGGAACTCAGGTGGGTGACTGCAGGGTTCAGGGTGCACACGGACTCTGTGTGCGGAGCAGCAGGATGGATCAGAGGTCACAGTGGCTCTTCCCTGTTGGTACCTGTCTGTACAGGCCGTCTGGCAGGCAGATGTGTGCAGCTGTGGCCTGGGTAGTTCTCTCCAGAGGCTGGAGGAGAGTCTGGCCTGGAGCACCTTGCTTTCATGGGAGATGATCTGCAGAAGTAGTTTCAGCCCTGGAGCCTTGCCAGCTGGAGGGTGAGGATGACTCCACATGTGCTCCTGCTGGAGCAGGCACTTGCTGTGTCCCGCAAGACTCCAGTGTAGAAGATGACATCCTTCCAGCTGCCCCAGGTCTTGAGCTTTCGGAGCGGAGTTGGAATTTTCTGTGGGTGGGAAGTTGCTCTCCTCAAGGCTGGACATCAGTGTCCAGACCTGCAGGAAGGGCTGCAGGAGTGTGTCTGTAATCATGGCAGGAGTGTGGCTCATGGCCAGATGTCCATTGTCTTCCAGGCATGGGCAGGGCAGTGGAATGCACGTGCCATGGAAAACAACTCTCCATCAGCACGTTGCCCACTGTCTGACTGTTGGTCTGTGTGGTGGTGCATGATCAGAGCTGGGCTGAGAAATTTCAGCCCTTGGATTGGGTGTAACAGCCAGGGGAGGCCTGGGCCCATCAGCTAATGGTCGTGCTGACCACAGCGGGGCCAAGGCATGGAGCACATGGAGGGGATTTTGGGCAGTGACCTCTTAAAGTGGACCCCTGGCTGGACAGAAGGCAGAGGGGCAGCTCTTCTCTCCTGTTCTGGGAGATGTGTCTGTGTTAGCTGAGGGCTTCCTGGGCACAGGGAGCTCCCCTCAACAGCTTTGCTGCTGCTCCCGGGGTTGCAGTTTACATTGTGGTGTTCTGCAGACCCAAAATGCGAGTCCGAGGAGTCCCATGGTGCTGCCAGGTCCTTCCCAGCTTTGCTTTCAGGAAAGACTCGTGAAGTGACAGTGGAGTGATGAGAGTGGGGTGGGACAGGGTACCCTGTGCCAGTGATGGTAATTAGCACCTCGGCTCCACACTGTCCTCAGGCTGACCAGAACCACTGCGGCGCTTTGCTGTGTCAGGGAAAGGGCTTGCCCTGGGAGGCACTGGACCAGTGCTCCCCGTAGTGCTTGGAGCCATCCTGTAATTCCCTGAGTGACTCATGAGCACATAAAGCCTTTTCCTGCTGCTGAGGCATTGGGGAAGCCTTGGTCAGCAGGATCACTGTGTGTGCTCCAGGATCAGCTCTGACGGACAAGTTAGCACTGGACTGAGCCACCATGAGTCGTGAGCTTCCATCCCCTGATGCAATGACATGGGAGGCTGTCTGGAAGCCCACCTGGCTGTTGAAGGAAGCAGGAGCAGACACCTGAGTGGGGCTGGCCGTGGTGCTGGGGCCAGGTGCTGGGCAGTGGTGTGGGCAAGCACTGTCTACTCTCCCAGCACTGGGGACGGGAGTGTGACAGGTTTAACAGTTAAATTCCCAGTGTTGGTAATTGTCGTTCCATCGAAGTCTCTAATTCTGCTGTTTCCATGGAAATAGAATGATCTTGTGATTAAGATGTGAGGCTGAGGTGGCAGCTCTCTGGTCCTTTGGAGCTGCAGGTCCTTATTTGCTCCCATGATGGTGTCTCTCTGTGAGAGGAGACACACACGTGCCCTCACACAGCAGTCTGGGTTCCTGCCTTCAGAAAGGTGTCTAGAAGCCCTGCCTTGCCCCAGGGGTCCTGGCAGAACCTCCTCAGGTGCATCGAGCAATGGTATTGCTCGTTCTGTGTCAGCTGTGTGAGTTGTCCTCTGCGGAAGCTGTGGGATCCAGAAGTGGGGGACTTGGCTAATGCGGTGTCAGGGATGGAGGTGACATCACCTGAATCTGCTCCCCCAGGCTCCTCGTCATCGTCATCGGTCTCAGGCTGAAGTAGGAGTGATAAGTAGGTTGTGTGACTTGGGCACTAGAAGTGCTGATTTCTCTCCATGCTGTGGGAGGGCCGAGGGTGCTGGATCAGATCCGGAACTGTAAACCACAGATGGCTGGAGTTCAGCTTGAGAGGAGGAGGAGGAAGAGTTGTGATGGGACCCACTTTAATTCTGGCACCCTCCCGTGCAGGGTGGTGGTGCTGAGGGGACATGAGGCTGGTGGGGCTCAGCAGGGTCTCTCCCTGCAGAGCTGCCCAGGGAAACTGGGCTCTGCAGAGCAGATCCATACGCAGGAGCCTGGGGAGCTGGGATGTGCAGCCCATCACTCCCAGGTCCCCTAGCTCTCATATCTGGCTGTTTGGCATTTCTCCTGTTTCCCTGTCTCAGGTAATGCCTTGGAGGGAAATCCCACAGTCTCTCTCCATGATCATAGAACCCAGAATCGTCTGGGGGTTGGAAGGAACCTTAAAGCTCATTTTGTCCCACACCCTGCCATGAGCAGGGACATCTTCCACTAGACTGGGTTACTCCAAGCCCCATCCAACCTGGCCTTGAACCCTTCCAGGAATGGGGTAGCCACAGCTTCTCTGGGAAATGTTTTTGTAGAGTTGTTGAGAATAACCCCAAGATTTCATCTGAGAAATGCTGTGACTGGCGATGCAGGAAACACTTGCTGGGCCCCAAGCAGAGCCCACTGTGGCTTGGCAGATCAAAGTCTAGAGCGCTGGGCTCCAGCCTGGAGCTGGGAGGTTGATCAGCTCTTCAATCCCTCACTCAAAGCTGGAAAAATGTACAGCTTTGGCCAAGCTGCCGTGTTTTTCCCCAGCCAGCTTTTGGGAAGTGTCTGAATTGCTTTTGCTGAAACTTCTATAAATACCATCCCGATGCAGCGAGCAAGCATGGAAAATGTCGGTGGGAATGTGGGTTTGGCAGCCCTGGGCGGGGACGGTGTGACAGCCCCAACCCCGGCGCTGCCGGTTCAGGGTGTGCACCCGGGGGTGTGGGGAGAGGGGGCAAGGGGGCCCCCTCCTTGTGCTGCTGCCAGAGGGGCTCCAGGGGCTCCTTTGCCCCCTGCCCCACTGTGCGTGGGCTGGGCTGTGCCCTTCCCGCTCCCAGGAAGCCATTCCCGAGCCCAAAGCTGCGTCTCGTGTTTCTGTAGCCTCACATGGAGCGTTTGTCCTTGGATTTGGCCAGTCGTCCTCTGAGTGCGTGTTCGCTGAGCGCCGCTGCAGCCCTGATGAGACATTTCACAGTGATGCTTTATGTGAAAAAATCTGTTTTGGACCTGCCTAATTGGATGTGATGTCCCCAAGTTTTTGCTTTGGAAGAAACAGTGAACAAATTGTTCCCTAGTGGCCTCCTCCTTTCTTCTCCCAGCATGGAAAACTTCACACCCCCTCTGCCGTCTTCCTTTCCAGGCTGCCTGTCAGTCATCTCCTGCCCCTCTTGGTACCTTTTTGAGTCCCCTTCCATTTGTTTTTGAGACCCAGGTCAGAAGCGCTGGAGAGGGTGAGGACTGTGGGTCAGGACGAGAGCGTTGGGATATTCCCTGTCCTGTTCTCCATTCTTTACCTAGTAATGACTGACACCCTCTTTGCTCTTTGATTGCTGCTGAGCAGCAGACTGATGTTCACAGAATCATGGAATCATGGAATGGTTTGAGTTTGGAGGGACCTTGTAGTCCATCCAGTTCCACCCCCCTCTGCTTTGGGCAGGGACGCCTCCCACTAGAACAGGTTGCTCCAAGCCCCATCCAACCTGGCCTTGAACACTTCCAGGAATGGGGTAGCCACAGCTTCTCTGGGAGCTGTTTTCATAGAGTTGTTGAGAATAACCCCAGGCTTTCGTCTGAGTGGTGAGAACTTGCAGCTTGTTTTTGCAGATGTAAAATCAGAATTGTTTGTTTCTGATGATTCCACTTCTCATCGGTCACCTGCTGTTCTGGCAGCTGGACACTCGGCATTTTAAGGTCCTTTTGTGATTCTTTCTCTTTGTTTCTGCCACCTTGAGTAATGCTTTGAGCTGATGGGGTTTCCTTGCTTTGTATTGTTCTCCCTGTGCCTGTCACACACCCCGTACTTGGGAGCCGTGCCAGCCCCTTCCTTGGTACCGGATTGCCTGCGGATGGGGAAGGAGGGGAGAATGTTCCCTGTCTCTCACAGCCCCCATAATGCCCTGCAAATCTGGAGCAGCAATGCTGTTCCTGGGCAAAGTGTTTGGGTGATACTCACCTGTTGCTGTTTGGTTTTGGAGGTTGGTGTCACTAAGGCCAAAAAGCCAATAGAATGATGAGCCGCAGGACTTGGGAGAGAGAACACAAATAGCAAATGCAGTAATTCCAAAGAATGTCACGTTTGTGCCCAAATCTCGCAAAGCCCCTGTTAATGAGGGAGGCTGTGCCAACAGCCAGCCTGGCACATGGAGCGGCTGGCACATCTGAACAGCAGGACTGGCGCAGAATTGATCCTAAACAGAGGAAGAGTTGGTGTTACAGAACACAGATCAAGAGTGGAAGTGAGCAAAAGAGGTGGGACACGAGTGGCTGTCGGTATCCAGCCGGTCAGTGCCTTCCAGGAATTGGGAGGTTTATTGGGAGCAGGGATGTTTTTAGCTGTGATGTTTGTCTGAAAACATCTGAAACATGGGGTGTGGGGAGCTATGCAGTGTAAGCATCTCCATCCCTGCTTGGAGAGGTGGAATTCCCTGGAATGGTTGGTCAGTCCTTAACAGCAGCTGCCAAAGTCAGGTGCTTTCAGATTGCCAGCTTTGGGCAGCTGGCACCCAGAGCTGTCTGCAGAGCTCCCTGCAAGCTGGCTGTGAGAAGATGAGCGAGGTTGGAGTGGGCTGATGCTGTGCCAGCCTTCAGCAGGAACCGTGGATGACTCAGGTATTTAGGATACAGTTAGGCTGATATCGATCCCTGAGAGAGCAGCAGAGTGCCTGACATAATCCGAATTAGTGGAGAATTAAAGGAGGGAAGTGGGTGCTGAGTGACGTAGTTTGATGGGATCTACTTTCCATGACACTGAGAACAGCTCCCAAGCACTGGGATTAGTGAAAGGTGTTAGTGATTAAATAATACCTTGACGCTTCTTTATGGTATTTGGGTTAGTCCAAAGTGACCTCGGGAAGAAACTGGAAGAGTCAATGGTCAACATGAGATATGTGAAGTGGAGTAATAACCGGGGCCCTCAGTGTTTAGTTATGAATACAAACTGGGCTGAGGCAGGTTTGGGGAGATTCCTGGGGATTCATCCTCTCCTGTGAGCATTTAGTGTCTGTATTGGGTCCTGGAAAAATCATCAAGAATGGTTCTCCCTGCAAAATCCAAGGTGGTGTGAGGCACTCAAAGCCATCCCCTTGATCCCCGACCACACGGGAAATTGGTGTTGGTGCTGGGGAGGGTTGAGGTCTCCCGTGTTGCTCTCTGTGGTGGGGTCAGTCAGGGGTCCCTCTGTGACTCAGGCAGCTGGGACCCCTTGGGCCCCGCCAGGGCTTGGTCAGGCAGCTGGGACCCCTCGGACCCTGCCGGGCCTCGGCGCTGGCGGGGAGACACAAGGTGAGGGTTGGTGAGGCCGAGGGTGTGAGCCGGGCACAATGACGCAGGGACCGGTCTCTCCTGGGGCCCCGGGGTGAAACGTGGCACCCATTCCCGTTTGGGAGGATGAGCCTGTGCAGGTTGAGGTGTCTGTGGCTGCAGCAGGGGAGCCTCGGGGGACGGTGGGAACAGAGAACCAGGTGCAAGACCTGCACCTTCCGTCCCACCTTCTGGCTGCGGCTTGTGGCTTTCAGTTTCTGGGTTTTTCTGCTGTCTGTGGTTGGTGGTTGGCCTCTCTGCAGAGGCCTTGGGCAGGAACCCAAAATGGCTGGGTTAGACACAGATAGGCCCCTCGGGCCACTGGGGTCTGTAAAGGTGAGCCCTGATGGAGATGGATGGTGTGAGGAGCTGCTTCCAGCAGGGGCTGCTGCAGGGGTCAGAGCTGGGACCCTCGTGCCAAAGTGGGAGCAGGAGCAGGAGACACCAAACCCTTGGCCAGCCTGGAGCAGGGTCTTTGGCTCAGCGTCCCGTGGGCTGGGGCTGCCTCCGGCTCTCCTCAGGACCTGAGGTATGAATGGGTTCACTGAAGTGGGTTGTCTCACCTACAGTGTTTGTTGTGAAGGTGAGTTTCGTGTGCCAGGTGACATCTACTTCTTTAACATCCCAAGGGTGGTATTTCCTTCTCCAAATCCATTGCTTGTGAGCATCGAAGCTCCATCATGGGCTCTGGAGCCTGTCCACCATGAGGGAGCTGGAGAAGGTTGCTGGGGGCTGGAGCACTGCACTCCCCCTGCTCCAGGTGGGATACAGGGGTATTACTAACACTGTTCTCACAACTGGCTCTTGTTTGCAGCAAAACAATCTCTGCCTGTGTGTGCAGATGCTGTTAGTCACTGTGCTCGCCTCAGAGGATGACGAGGTGGGAGCAGCAGTAACATGGCATTTGTTGGAGTGCTCAGGCCCACATGAGCATCCTGTGTTGTTGTCAGCCTCAGTAGCTTTTTAGTTTGTGTTTTGAAAATACTTCCTTTGCCTGCTCGTTGTTCCTGAGCAGGTGCCTTTGGGAACAAGGCAGAAGGACAGGATCCTTCCATGGCTTTAATTGTTTTGCATGTTTCCCAGGGAGGGAGGAGTGGTCTTGGAGAGCTTTGGGAAGCACTGTTGGGAACATCCCTTTGGGATTCTGGGCTGCTCCCCTTTCTATGGAGCTTGATGCCACTCCAGTCCTACCTTTTGCTGGGGTCGGCCCTTCCCAAAATTCTTGTGTCGTTGGTGTCTGCGATGCTGTGTGTGCAGAGCCAGAAGGATGTGGGGATGGGTGGTCTGTCCGGTCAGCACAGACCTGGCTTGGAGGCCCAGGATCCATCTGCTGCTGGGATGGGTGGGGGCTTTGCTTGTGGGCACAGAAATGTCCTGTACCCGCTGGGCATATGAACTTCACCACAGCGTGGTCATGTCTGAAGGAGCACCATGGTCCAGCTAAAGGACAGCTCTGTGACCATCCTTTGCAGGCTGCTGTGGGGTCTCTGCCTTTCTGTCAAGGCTGGAAGGATTTTCCAGCCTCCTCCATCTCCTGCTATTCTCCTCCTGACCTCCATGTGGATTTTCACGTCGTCTAAGTCCCATTGCTGCACTATTCACTTTTTATTTTCACTTCGTTGCCATTTCTTCATTAGTTTGCTTCTTTTGAAATAAACTGGAGCGTTTTCACTGTTTAAGTGATGGTTGTGGGAGAGATTTTAAAGTGAGGCTGGAGAACCTGAGGAGGTCTTCTTTAGTCCTCTAACCAGATTTTCACATGGCCTTTTGTCTTTGGATTTCAAAATCCCAAGGAGTTTTCACAATGTCTGGCCTAATCAGGCTGATGCTGCTCATACCTGCATCACCAGTGGGGAGCTTGGGAATTGGGATCATCCTGGTGCCTGGAGACAGCCCTGTTCCATGGGAACAGCTCTGTACCTGGAAGCAGCCTAGTGCCTGGGGACAGCCCAGTGCATGGCTGGCAAGCACGGCGGGGCTGCTCATGCCCTGGAGTGCAGGTCCCAGACTACCTGCAGGTTTAGTCAGGATACTGGTGTGGGCGTCTCTGCGCACACAAGTGCCCGGAGGTGGCTTAAGGAGCAGAAGTGATTGCTGCTGCCTTGATCTTGTATTACACCCTGTAGGTAACATCCCAAAGCGTTATCTTCTGGGGTTCCCTGAGGCACCAGGGTCTGGACCAGCTTAGGAAGCATCATCCCTGCACCTCTCATCGCTACATCTGTCATCCCTGCATCTGACTTGCAGCATGTGGGTGCAGGATCTGCAGCATGGTTCCCACAGGGTTCATGGCAGGATGCCGTCTTTGAAGGACTGACAGCAATTTGGTGCTCAGCTTCTCTCCTTGGTGGACAAGAGCATGGCCATGCCCTGTTTGGGTGACATGGACATGACCTCGCGTGTGTGGGAGGGAGGCGTTTGCTTCAGTGCTGTATCCTCGGGGGGGAGAAGGTGGCAATTTCCTCATCAGCAGCTCGAGGTTTGCGGCAGGACCTGAGCTGGGGGTGTGCAGTGTGGGAGGAGGGAGGGAGCTGGTGCTGGAGTCGGGCTCTCCTGTGACTGTTACTTACTTCCCAGCTGGTTTTAACTCTCTGCTGGCTGGGCCTGTTCCTCCTCTCCATGGAAACTGTAGGGAACAACCTGCACTGTGGCAGCTCTCACGGCAAGAGGCTTTGGAAAGTCAGCCTGTCAAGTGTCAGACCCAGGGCTCTGTGCTGCGAAGGGGGCATAGGCACAGGCACGGGGACAGGGCAGGGCAGGGCATGAGGGTCCAGCTGGCAGTGAGGGGCTGTGCCAGAACTCAGACCTGGAGCAGTGTCTCATCTCTCTGTCCTGAGACCCTGGGGATGTGCAGGGGCTGTGGGGCGGGTGGGTGTTTATCATGGAGAGCAGGAAGACATTGTCTCTTGGGCCCAGGGTGGTTGGGGTGACCGGAAGGGGTTACCGCAGTGGTGCTGTGTGGTGTGCAGCAGTGCTGTGATGGATGCTGAGCCTGTGGCAGGACTCACTGTGAACGTATCACTCTGCTCAGGGTCAGGGGATGCCTCTGTCTCCTTCTCCCTCCTCCCGTTTGGGCCGAGGATGTCTCTGGCTCCGTCCCGGCCCCGTGGGGCCAGCAGGCAGGGCCTGGCCCCCGCCACCGCCTCCGAGTGACGGTGCTGCTGACGCGCTGGCAGTGTGGGCTGTGACGTGGGGCTGCGGGGGCTGCGGCGCTGCACCCACGGCCGGGCCACCCAGCCTGCGCCCCCGGACGCTCCGGTTTGGCAGAGCCTCATCAGTATTCCTGGTGCATGGCTGAGCCGGCTGGAGCTGGTTTGCGGAGCCCGGTAGCTCCAGCATGGTCCTGACACAGCGCTCAGGGTCCTCCTGCAGCTGCGGGGGGGCTTGTCTGCCATCCCTGGCACTGCACAGAGCCCTCCTGCTCTGCTGCTCCAGCTGGGCAGTGTGTGCCGGGGCCCTGCGTGCCCTACAGCCTGGCACAGGTTGTTGTCACCTGTCCTGCACCCTGTCCTGGCTTTGTCCCTGGCAGTGGTGCTTAGCCTGGTCTGCTGCCCCCGGTCCTGCTGCCAGCACGGTCTGTGCAGGGCTGTCGGCCTCGGGCAGCCCTGGCAGCACATCAGGCCTGGAGCTGGCTGCTGTCTCCACGTGCTCCTGGTCTGCCGCTGGTATCTGCCCTCTGTGCGGGCACTGGAAGCCACTGGGGCCATCCATGGCCATCCATGGAACCTCATCCCTCCCCCAGCTGCCAAGGCAATGCTGGTCCCTCATCCATGCTGGACGTGTCGGGCTGCAGGGGGGCCCCCAGACTCAGGAACCTCTGCAGAGTGACAGTGCCTTTGAACCCAGGAGGGGTGGTGAGTGCAGGTGTCCCATCCTCCCAGCTGGGCATCTCCCCGGCAACAAAATCACCCTGTCAGCAGTTCTCTGGAGCAGCAATACTGTTTGGGTCTGGGGGAACACGGGGGTACCAGTGCTGGTGGGTCTGGGGGAGCAGTGATACCAGTGTCATGGGGTCTGGGGAGCACAGCGGAGCATTTGACCATGGTTTAGACTCCTTTTCCTTTTCAGGTCTCCACCCTGAATGTCACACCAGGGCCAGCTAGCACTGGAATGTTCCCTGGCTCTCGGACTCTTCCCATGCAGCAGTTGTTAAGCCTCTCATGGATTATATTCATTTCAGCCAGATGTTCATGGCGATAATGTTTGTACTGTGCATGTGACTCAAAGAAGTGCTGGTTAAGGGACCAACTTGCTTCTGTCCCCAGGCACCTGCTCTGGGTCAGATTGCCAAAACCCGATGTCCCTGTTCCTTCCTAGCTCTTGGAGATGCTTCTGCAGCCCTGCATAGCCCTGGGAACTCGGGCCAAGCTGCTGCCCACCAGCAGCTTGTGAGCAGCTGAGCTGTCAGCTGTCATCTGCATTAGACATAGACACAGCTCCAGTCCAACCCAGTGTGGTTATGGTGTGAACTTCCAGAGAAGAGACGCATTAAAGGCATGTGGGGAGTTTCAGTGATGGCTGTCCTCAGACCCTGGTGGTTTCTAGTCTCATTCTCAGAGCAGTTCCTTCATTGGTGGAGGGCTCAGGCAGCTGGAGCCCATGTGTTGCCGAGGTGGGGTTTGAGCCCATCGTGGGGTACAGGTTCCCAACCTGTGTGCAGGTGCCTTGCAGCCCTCAACCCCAGCGCTTAAATCTAAAGGCTCCATTTTAGCCAATATTAGACATCTTTCATTCTTCCTGTAGGAATAACATCAAGGGGATCATGTCAATATCAGTGCACACAGCGTTTGCAAACCTTTGCCACGAAACAGCCTAATGAGGTAAGAACAGTGTTGTGGTGTTTCTGTGGTATAGACCAGTATCTTGATGGGATGCAGGAGGACAGGTGTTGTGCCTGTATTTCTTCTTGGGCTGCTGGAGGTTCCAGTTGAGTGTTGTGCCTAGATTCTGGCTCCATGTTTAAGATAGGTGGAGACAAACTGCAGAGAATTGAGGGAATGCTTTGAAAACACAAATAGCTTTAAAAATATGATCCCTGGTGGGACAGGGAAGGGATGTTGTCAGCTAAGGGGAACTCTCCGTGTTTCTCAGTAGATTTAATCAGAAATTGGATGAGGTCACAGGAGGAGGAAGAGCTGGAGCAGGAAGGAGGTCAGGCTGCAGGGGGCTTGAGGAGGTCATAGTGCTGGAGGGGGCTTGGGGAGGTCGAAGGGATGGGTCAGACAGACCCTGTTGGGGGGATCCAGCATTGTCTGGTCCTGCTTCAGTGGGCAGCACAAGGTGCATCATCTCTCCAGCAGACAGTCTGTGATTCAGAGACACCTCACAGCCAGAACCTGCCAGAATATTTTAAAAAGCTGAGACTCATGTGGAAGGGGAACCATCTGGTGCTGTTGGAGTATGTGTTAAAGCCAGGGTTTGGAAGGAGATGGATATAGACGGTCCCATCTCCCTACAGGAAGAACTTTGCATCCCTGGGAGCATGGAGCTGTGCCAGGCATGGTGGAAAGGAGCTTGTGAGGGTCCTGACGTGGTTCCCTGCCCAGAGCCAGGTACCTGTGCCTGAGGTATCCCTGACAGGCTGGCTCAGACAGCCTGGTCCCCGCAGCCAGCCCTGTCTGGTGCTCAGCACTTTGGAAGACATTCCCCTGTAATTGCTTCCTGCAGAATTCCTGGTTCTCGCTGCAGTGCGGCTGCTCCGGGAGACAGGATGGCAGATGCTGTGCATGCAGGTCAGATCCAGTCTGGCAGTTCGCATGTTCCTGTGACCTTGGCACAGATGGCAGAGCTGCAGCTCTGGCGGCTCGTCAGGCGCCTTCTGCTCGGTCCCGGGCACAGGTGCCCGTCGGCTTGGGAGGGACGGGAGTGGGATGTGTCCATTGTCTGCCCACGGGGCACGGCCACGGCGTGGGGAGCGGCGGCTCTGAGCTACTGCTCGGGGCGTTCGACACTGGGTGCTGGGGAGGGGCTGGTGCTGACCGGTGCGAACACCTGAGGGAGGAGCAGGACATGAAGCCCCAGGAGAGGCTCTGGGTGGGACCTCTGCTCCTGCACGCTGTGATGGGGGTCTGTGGTACTGACAGGGATGGGAGGGGAGGTAGATGGTGGGACCTGTGGGCTTAGGAGAGGAGGGAGAAGGGACAGGAAGGGGCTTGGCCGAGGCACTGGCTGTGCTGTAGGGAGGGGAAGAGCTCTAGGTGGGGTTTGGCTGTGTCTAAGGCCTGGGTGCATCCAGAAATCTGGAGAGGTAGGATGAGGCCTGCTGTGGAGGAGGATGAGGGGTCAAAGAGAAGGCAAAGTCCAAGAAGGTAATGGGATTTTGAAAGAGTCAAGGCAGTGGAGTCAAAGACTCTTGTATAAGGAGGGGGAAAGGGAGGTGCTGGTATTTAGGTGTTCCCTGGAGAGGCCTGGAGAAGCAGAAGACCTGGGCTGGCTCAGCAGACAGGGCTTTCAGAAAGGTAAAAATAGTTTAAGGGGGAGTCAGGCATCTTTTTTTTCCTCCCCAGAGGGAGCACAGATCATATTTGCAATGTGAAGGAGGAAAGCCAGGGAGAGGGAAAAGGTGTGGAGGAAAAAGGAGGAGAAAGAGGAGGAGGAGGGCCCTGGGGTGATGCTGGAGACAGGGACCGCAGGCAGCAATGGGGGGTGCTGGGGAAGAGGTGGAGGAGGTACCACAGTCAGGACTCCAGTGGCCAGGAAGGAGGGCCAGGGGTTAGTGATGGTGGGTTTGGTCAAAGGAAATGACTGCCCTGGAACGAGACAGGAGTGAAGCTCTGGCTGAGGCGGTCACACTGAACCTGGTGTCCTGTGCTTGGGGCTCAGGAGGGCTCTGGAAGTCGGTGCTCCTGGGGGTCTGTGCTCCAGGGTGTGGGTGCTCCGGGCTGCTCGGGCCCCTGGAACCGCCGGTTCCCGGGGGTCCCTGAGCACAGGGCGGCTGTTGAGCACCACGCGGCTGCTGCGGGGTTCGCTGCCCCATTGCAGGTTTGGGAAAGGTGAGAAGGCAGAAGGTAGAAGCTGGATCTGGGTGCAGGGCCGGTGTGGCCGGGGCTGAGGGGGGTCCTGGCAGGAGAGGGGAAGCTCCGGGCCGGGCTGAGGGACATGCGGCGGGACTGCGGCCGGGGGCCACGGGGATGCCGCAAGGTGGGGTCGAGCCGGGGCCGGCGAAGGGGTGCGTGTGCACTTTTGTCGGGAGCGGGTGCACGCTTGCCGGTAACCGGGGCAGGTTTGCCCATAACGGGTGCACGTTTGCCGATAACGGGTGCACGTTTGCCGGTAGCGGCGGGGGCGCGTTTGCCGGTAGTGGGTGCACGTTTACCGGGAGCGGCTGGGGCACGTTTGCCGATAACAGGGACACGGCACGTTTGCCGGTAGCCGGGGCACGTTTGTCGGTAACGGGGACACATTTGGCGATAACAGGGAGACGCTTGCCGGGAGCGGGGAGTGCCCGTCTGCCGGGAGCGGGATCCCGGTGCCGCGGCAGCAGCGGCGAGCGGGGGCGCAGCGCCCCCTGGCGGGCACGGCGCCCGCGCCGCGCCGAGGTCCCCGTTGCCGGCCCTGCAGGCAGGGTCCGCGCCGGTTCTGGTCCCGGTGAACGCCCCGGCAGGGCCCGGGCAGGTTCTGGTCCCGGTGGGTGCCACGGCGGGGTCCGGGCGGCCGGGCAGCGCCGCCGCTCCCTGGTGCGGGCTCCGCCGCGGGCACTGAGCGCGGCCGAGTGGTAACAGGGACCGGTGCTGCTCTGCCCCGGGGCCGCAGCCCCGCGCCGCTCCGGGACGGCGCCGCCGCCGCCGCTGGCCGTCCCCCGGATTCGGTGCCGTCGGTGCCCGCGGAGGGCGCGGCGGGCGGGGCGGCCCCGGCCCCCGCCCCATCCCCGTCGCGGCCCCGGCCCGTTCCGGGGCGGGCCGGCCCAGCCCCGCGCTGGCGGCGCCGAGCACGGCCCGGACATGCGGGCGCGTCGTGGGAGCCCCGCGCCGGCGGCGGAGAGCGGCGGGCGTGGGGCCATGGGGCAGCCCCGCCGCTGACCATGGCCGAGGGCTGGCGCTGGGCCGGGCCGGGCCGGGGCGCCCCGCGGCCGAGCCCCCGCCGCGCCGTCAGCGTCTGCGAGTCGCTGGACTTGCAGGGCGTCCCCGCCGTCCAGGCCGCGCTCGGCGCCGCGCAGCAGCAGCGCCGGCGGCCCAAGAGCTTCTGCGCGGCGGGGAACGGGCTGCCCGGGGCGCTGCTGCCGCCGCCGCCCCCCGCCCGCGCCCGCGGCCGCCTCCTGGACCTGCTCCGGCTGCGCTCGCCCCGCAGGCAGAGCCCCGAGGGCGAGAGCGACAGTCCCGATGAGGCGCAGCGCCCGCGCCCCAGCAGCATGACCTTCCTCCCCACCGCCCGGCCGTCGCACCCCACCGAGAGCCCCGGCTTCCTCCGGGGGGGCTCCCTGTGGGGCAGCCGCCGCTGGAACCTCTTCGGGGGCAGCGGCTGGAGTGGCTCCAGCCCCAGGAAGAACTTCAGCTCCCTGCGGAAAAGCTTCAGTTTCCGCCTGCGCCGGGGCCACGAGCTGCGGCGGTCAGAGTCTGGGGGGCTCCTGCGCCCCACGCGCCTCCGCACCAAGAGTGAGGGCGATGCCAGCTCCCTGCACACCTGCCCCAGCAAGCGGGACCTGCTGTACCCAGAGCTGACCAGGGTCGGGGGCCGGCTGCACACCGACCCCGTGCAGACGGGGGGACTCTGGAAACTCCTCACAAGCCGCTTCCGAAGGCGAGAGCGTGGCAGCACTGGCAGCATGTGCCCCAAGGATCCCCATGTCGGTGTTGAGCCTGTCCTCCTGGGTGGGGGTCCTCTGCGGGCTCTGGGTAAGTAAGCACAGGAGCAGTGCTGGGCTAGCAAGAGCCCCCTGTGCCCCCGGGGCCTGTGGGGATGGGTGGCTGTGGCCTGTCCCAGCTGAGGTCCTGGGCTGTGCACTGGCAGCTGGTTCTGTCCTGGCGCTCTGCAGGGTTTGCACTGGGCTGCAGTGAGGTCGCCGTGAGTGTTCACAGGGTTGTGTCATACTCCGGTGCCCTGGGCACTGCCATCATGCTGGAGCAGCCGTGGTGTGGCTGCTTGGGAGGATGTGCTCTGGGGTCTGGTTCTCTTGCTGGCCACACGCCTGGGAGTCAGGCATGTGTGTCGCATGTCCTGCTTGCCCTGGTGGTGTCCCAGCAAGGATGGGGTGGGCTGAACCTCCCTGCCCTTGCTCCACAACATCTGTGGAATGGGGAGAGGAGTGCTGTTGGTGGGCTCCCAGGCAAGTGGGACTGTTTGGGGGGTTGCCAGAGCAGAGGTGTGAAGCAGCACAGGGGTTGGGGAGCCCAGAAGTGTGCCTGCACCCCCCTCTTGTGAGCGGCTCCCTGGTGCCAGGCCTCGTCTGGGCGATGCTCAGCCAGGGCCATCCCTGCCAAGGTCCCACACTGGGTCTGAGTGGAGGCCACGTGTTTGGGAGAACAGGGACCCTCATCGGGTATGGGGCAGCCTGCAGAGAGCGGCTGTGGCACTACCAGTGATGGGACAGGGGTACAGGACACCCATGGGGTTGGGCATTCAGTTGGCACTGGCAGCTGAAGCAGCTCTTGGGTGTTTGACTCCCTGATGTTGACGGGGAGTTTTCTGGCGCTGGGGCTGTGTGGGGCCTCAGCTGGGGCTGTGCTGGTTGTGCCTCTGTGCCCTGTCCCCTTCCCGGCCCTGTGGAAGGAGCTGCACGCGAGCCCCGTGGCCTGGCAGGGCCGGGAGGCGACAGCAGCATCCACAGCTTTTTAAGGCATGGAACGCATGGAGCTGGGGGCTGGGCCAGGCCCCGCCGCCCGCTCCCGGGGGGCCTCGCTGGGTTCCACTGCTCTGCTCTGCATCTGGGTGTTGTGGAGACAGTTCTCTGTTTGGCTTAGGTGCCAGCAGGATGTCTTAGGGCTGGCGGGCTCTCCAGGGAACCCACATGCTCCCGAGGAACATGATTGCTCCTGGGGCAGTGTATGTCCAGGACAGCATTGTGCTCGGATGTTCCCCGGGAGGGCTGGGCCACAGGTATCAGCACAGGAGCAGCTCTGCATTTGCCATGGGAGCTCAGGGGGCTCCATCCTTTAGCCCCCTCTGTCCCTCGGGCTCGCTGTGCTCCAGGGAAGGGTTCTGGAGGCTCTGGTGGGTGCGGGGGCTGCCCGTGCGCCACGAGGCAAAGGGCCGGGATGCTGCTGCGCTCCGGGGGTTCTGGTGCTGGCAGGGCAGCCCGGGCTGTGTGCTGGTGCCGGCTGGGTGGCGGGAGGTTCCCAGGAGAGGGGAGGCTGCGCTCATGGCTGGGGAATGTGGGTGTATGCGGGCAGGGAGGGCCGGGCCCTGCCCCTGCAGCGGGGGGCCTGTTCCTGCTTGCCGCTTCCAGTGGGAGCTGCGCCAGCAGCAGCCGGCCCAGCGGCCGCATTCCCAGAGAAGCAGCTGAGGTTGAGCACTTGGTTGGCGTCCTCGCCTCTCACCTGGCTCCTCCATGAGACAGGTTGCAGCTCCCTTTGGATCCATCTTTGGGATATCCTGCTGAGGCTTCTGTGGGGAGTGGCGTGGGGGGCCCTGCAGCAGTGACCAGCCAGCTCTTGCAGGACCACTGCTTGTTGCAGGGATCAGTGTTTGCCGCCGTGGCTCATGCTGGAGGCAGAGGCTCAGGGATGACCTCTCCAGGCTGCCACCAGCACTGTGGCTCTTAATGGAGCCCCTGGTGCTGCAGAGCTCACACCAGGTTTAGTGAGAACACCATTCATTACCCTCCTGGTACCTGCACAGTCCCTGTACCCACCAGCCTGAGTGCTCCTGGGGACAGCGAGGTGTGAAGGTGAGGCAGTGGTGAAGTCTGCAGAGCAAAGTAGCTGCTGCTCATCCTCTCGCGTGCCCCATCTCCCCATTGTCTCACTGCTTGGAGTGTTGGTCCATGGCTTCCTCCAGTGGGAGCTGTGGGCCTCTGAGCCAGAGCTGGAGGGGCGCAGCCTCAGTGCTGCTCTGGCGGGGCTGCTCAGGAGGTCTCTGCCCCGTTCCCATTCCAGTCTCGCAGGCCGATGGTGTTCCAAACACCCTCTTGACGTCCCACAAACTTTGATGCTCTGTGTGGGCGCTGCCCACCTTGCCCTGGGAAAGCTGCTGGTGCAGCCCCAACTTGCCCTCCTGGGGGGTGCAGCTGCAGCTGCGGTTATCAGCACTTGGAAAAGCTGGATGTAGGAGTCCCGGCAGGGAGCCAAGCCAGCACTCTCTCTGTTTCCAGAACCTGGAGTGGTTTGTTTACAGCACGCTGTGATACCCACCCAGCATCATGCTCTTCATCCAGACATACCCACAAGAGCATGGGGGATGCTCCAGGTGCTGCTCCCAGCCCTGGAGGGGCTCGGCTGGGATTGAGTGCACAGAGAGGTGATGGGGGATTTCAGGGTTTGTTACCCAAAAAAGATGTAAAGAGCTGATCCTTGTGTAATGGGCAAGGGAGGGCAACAGCCCTTAGGACTAGAGAGCAAAGTTGACACAGAAGTGCGGCCAGCTTGGACTGACCCAGGTGATTGTGGTCAGTGGTTGAGAGCATTTCTAGGTATCCAGGTGTTGGCTGGTGCCATGCCAGAGAGCCTCTCTAATAGGCATGGTCTTGGGAAAACTGAACTGTTTTTGAATTGGAGTTGTCCCTGAGCAATGAGGGACCATGTGATGGGTGCAGCATCTCTAATGGCTCAGGAAGCATTCCTCACCTGAGGGAACAGCATGGAGCTGTGTCAGGGAGGTTTAGGTTGGATATCAGGAAAAAGTTCTTCCCCCGCAGGGTGGTTGGGCACTGAGCAGGCTCCCCAGGGAATGGTCATGGCCCCAAGGCTGCCAGAGCTCAGGGAACATTTGGACAATGCTTTCAGGCACAGGGTGGAATTGTTGGGGTGTCTTTGCAGGGCCAGGGATGGGACTTAATGGTCTTTATGGGTGTCTTCCAGCTCAGGATATTCCATGATTCTGTGATCACAGCTGTGTCCCCTCTCCCAGAGAGATGCCCTGCTTTTTGAGGTTCTTTAAGGTATCTCCCTTTACTCTCATGTGTGGAGTACTGAGGTGCAGGGCATGTGAGGGAAGACGTCTGAGAGAGATGGGCTGTTTTCTCATGAATTGGGTGAAGTTTGCATAGAGAATTGGGTAGGTCATGATAAATATCATCTCGTGTTGGTACTTGCCTTGGTTGAGCTGGGAGTGTTGGTAAGAGGCAGAGATGTCATGGTGGGGTTAGAGATGCCTTGGATGCTGAGGCCAGTCTGGTGTCCACACTTTGGAAAAGCTTGAGAGTTCTGGAAGGTGTCAGGGAGGGAGCTGTTGGGACAATACTCTGGAAGGCTCAGTTCTTAGGACGAGGTCAGAGGGTGTGTGGTGGGTGCAGAGGTGTCTGACTGCAGTCACTGGCAGCCTTAGGGAGGGGGAACCCTGTGCCTTCAGTGTTCACCTGCCAGCGCTCCTGGGGTTGCACAGCTGGAGCCCTGGTCAGGCACATTGGGAACAGGTTTGTGCTGGTGAGGTGGATCCCCATGGAGTGCTGTGATGGGAGGTTGTGAGCTACCTGTCTCTCCATGTCACAGTCTGCTGGGCTTTCCCTTCCAGCAGACCCTGTCCCACCATCACAGGTTTGGTCTGGGTCTTTGACATGTTTGGGTGGGGGCTGGAGAGCAGCAGGTGCCGAGAGGTTGAAATGCCTGGATCTTCCAGAGTCTGCACTGACCTCAGAGCGCAGTGACACCAGCTGCTGCCGCCTGTGGCATGGTGACGAAGCAATGGTGGCAGTTCCTAAGCGTGCTCTTTCCTAGAGAGACACAGAATTGCCTCCTTTTGTTGCTGCAGAGTGTTTAAAGCTCTGCTGAGATAATCCTTCAAGATCATGTCCTGCAGTGGGCTCCCATGCTGGCTCAGTGCTGACTGGAACGCTGCTGTGCCTGTGCTGGTCCTTGATCTGGAGAAATTCCCCTCCTGCCAGCATTGCCAGAGCAGAGGCTTTATCAGCCTGGCCTGGGAGGGGTGGCTGTGCCCGGGAAGGGTGGCTGTGCCCAGGCATGCTGCCTCTGCCTCCCTTTGATCTGTGCGTGGGCTCAGGTGGGTCTGTTTGTGTGGCCACAGTGGTGGCCATGAGTGGCCTCGGTTTGTGTGGCCTCTGCTGTGTTTGCACAGCCTCTGACCTGGTTTCAAGGCTGGGTTTAGTGTCCAGGGTTGCAGTGTCCAAGGGAGTTCCACCATGGCTTGGATAATGAGTTGGTTAATTATTATTTGCTGTGTGGGGAGACCAGATGTGTCTGGCACTGGCGCTTCTGGAGCACAGGGTAGATGAACCTGCTGCGCATCATCCCGTGGAGGGAGCATCTGGGGTGAGGAGTTGAATTTGGCCAGCCAGCCCCTTCCTTCTCCCAGCTTCCCTGCAGCATGAGGGTGCCGGGAGCTGTGGGTGTGTGGCTGAACCCCCTGCAAGCTGTCTGTCTTCAGGGAGCCGTGGTGTCCGAGCTCTGTCATGGAGAGTGCTGGTCCTGCCTCCTCGGTGCATGACACTGCTGTGCCACAGCTGGGGCCTGTAGTTCCTGAAGGTGGCCAGGATGACCAACTGACCAAGGGACATCAGCTACGGAGTGCCTCCTTTGTGTCCCTGTCTGCTTCTTTGCCTGGCAGGGGCTCTGCCCTCCCCAAATTTGTCACCTCTCCCAAATTTCCACCTTCTGCAGTAGAGCTGCCTATGCCAGGAAACCTCCATCAACAGAAGCTTCTGGGGAGTAACAGAATTGGCCTGAATCTCCTTTTCCTAGGCCAGTCTAGACTGATCTCCTCTTGTGTGGTTGTGTCGTGGAGCGAAGGATACTGCTGGGCTGCGTTGAAGCTCTTGGTATGACAGTGATTCACTGAGCCCACTGCTTCTGCCTTGGAGGTCAGGTACCCCTGGGGAAGGTGCCGAACTGCAGCACAGACAGCCTGGTCCCCCCTGTGTGATTAAATAACAAAGAGAAGATGCAGGAAGAGTGACCAGGTGTTTTTTCATCTGGAATTGTGCAGCCAGTCCAGCAGTGAAGCTGATCCAGTAGTCCGTGACTGCTTGAAGCTACATGGGATCGGTCCCTGGAGGTGTCTCCTGCTGGAGGCAGTCCCTGCTGAGTGAGCTGGCACCAGGGCCCAGGTGCTGTGGGGAAGGGGCTCTCAGCTCTCAGCTCCCTGCCGGGATGGCAGGGAGTGCCTCAGCCCCGTCAGGTTGCCAGTGGCTCGCTGTGGCTGCCACATGGTTACAGCTTCACCCAGGAGATGATGGGGACCTTGTGCCTGTTCAGTGGGGAGCAGTGCCTGTGGGCTGGGCACCCCTACACCCCCCCAGCTTAGCACAGTGGGTGAGGAGGGTCTGGGGGCCTGGAGGGAAGTGTGGAAGGTCTGGCAGCCCCAGCGGGAATGGTGCTGTTTGAGGGGGGGCTCTGAATCAATCTGCTGCTGCGGATTTGGACCTTTCCTGCTGCTCTGGTGTGTAATAGCTGCAGCAACACTAGGGTGTACAATGTCACACTGACAGGGTTCGTAGCCATGAGTGCAGGGACTTGCCACGTTCTGCATTTTGACAACCAAGGATGAACGCTTGTATGGACAGAGCTGACATCAGGGTCATGTCACTGGTTTCCATCAGCCAGCTGCTTGGCTTGTGGTTGTTTTGGGTTGAGAAACTGCTCGTGAGGTGCCCTTCGGCAGCTCTGTGGGTGTGATGTGTGCCCGCCTGCACACACTGCTGGGGAGCTGATGGCAGAGGAGGGAAGCAAGTGCTGAGTGGAGACTGTGGGTGCAGGCAGTGTGCTGGGCTGTGCTGGGACCCCTGGGCTGGGCTGAGACCCCTGGGCTGCTCTGAGACCCCTGGGCTGTGCTGAGAACCCTGGGCTGTTGATGCCACACATGCCAGGTGGGTAGCCAGGACCAGTCGGTGGCCTGGGCTGACATTCAGGCCTGGCAGATGCTGGAGCAGGCAGACAGATGTGCAGGCTGTGCCTGGTGTTCAGTGGGAGTGAGGATCTGGGTGTGTTGTGTGGCTGAGCACAGTCCTGTTGGCCTTGTGGTGTCAGTGTTTATTTGTGTTGAGGTTTACTCAGGGGCCTTTTCAGCAAGTCAAAAATCGAAGTGTTGCAAACAAACTCTTGAACCTGGGTTAAAAACCAAGCAAGGATCAGTTGGGACAGTTGGTGCAGGAGGCAGCTGGAAGCTGTTGGGGCAGCTTGTCCTGGTCATCCTTGAGCAGATCCAGAGAGCGCCCAGCCTGCCCTCTCCAGGGCTCTCCCTGCCTCTCCTCCTTCCCAAGGCCGATCACCGTGTGTGTGTGCCTTGTGCTCCACTCAGAATCTGCCAAAAACCTGCTGTGTGTAGTGAAACAGCACGAGTGTGCTGTGCCTGCTCCCATCAGGGAATGCTGGGGACGGAGAAGGCCTGGATGGTGCTTTATCTGTCACATCACCTGCCAAAGGGGCTGAGCAGGGCAGGAGTCCCAAGTGGAGGTGACAGCTTTTTTTAGACCCAGTGATGCAGTTGGAAATACAGGTGTGCTGTTACCTTTTGGAAGGGGCTCAAGAATGTATCATTTTCCTCCCGACTGACAAATTGTTTTAATAAAAAAATTACCTCTGCCTAAAAAAGGAAAGGGCAGGTGAAAGACACCGTGGAGAAATGATTCCTCAAGATGGCTATAAATAACCTGGTGTTCCTGCAGCAGACTTTGGGGTTATTTGACTGTAGTTCCTGGAAAAGCAGTGTTCCTAAATCAGCCATGGAAGGTAAACTCCAGGTAGGAGCACCCTGTTCTCACCTTTCTTGAACATGATGGATGAATGTGTCGTGGCCTGTGGGTGCTGGTGGCTGCACAAAACTGGGAAAAGGGCACAGTGCTGGGTTGTGGTTTGTCACCTCGTGCTCTCGGAGCCAGCTTAGGCAACCCTCTGGCCATGGGAGCAGGACTGGGCTCTTCCCCATGGCTTTGGGCTGCCCAGTGAGGTGACAGAGGTGAGATGAAGCTTCAGCCTGGAGATGGAGGAAGGGCTGCTGCTGTTGTGTGTCCAACCTCCCCTAAGGAGTTCCGAGGGCTGAACATGAGTTGGAGTGAGGGCAGGTGCTGGAGGGCTCTGACAGGGCTGTGAAGCCCCAACACAAGACAGATGCTCTGAGGGCTGGAGCCCCTCAGCTCTGGAGCCAGGCTGGGAGAGCTAGGGGTGCTCACCTGGAGAAGGGAAGGCTCCAGGGAGAGCTCAGAGCCCCTTGCAGGGCCTAAAGGGGTTCCAGGAGAGCTGGAGAGGGAGCAGGGACAAGGGATGGAGGGACAGGACACAGGGAATGGCTTCCCACTGCCAGAGGGCAGGGATGGATGGGATATTGGGAAGGAATTCCTGGCTGTGAGGGTGGTTTGGGGACTGCTGGAGCAGGCACTAGGAGTTGTGGTTGTGGGGCTGGGGCAGGTCTGGAGCCACCCTCCCGGTGGCCTCGGGTGACACTGCCCAGGTTACTGTGTTTGATTGCTGCCCACTTTTGGGTCTGGTGGATTTGCTGCTTCCCTTCTGAGCCCATCTGAGATTCTCATTCCTGCAACAGTCTGTGGCCACAGATTTGGCAGGTTTATTACAGGATCCTGAAGATGCAGAGCTCCCACAAATTTCTGGTCTCCAAAAATCCTTTCTGTTTGTATGTGATAAACATGCAGGAGGTGCTGCTCCTATGGGTGCTGCCCTGGAGCTGGTGTTGGATGGAAGATCTGACCTCGCCAAGGCAAGTGAGGGACTCAGATTTGTCAGGAGGGGCTGCTGGCTGCTTCTGGTATTCAAGGTGTCCTCCAGGCTCCTGCTCCTCTTCCAGATGCTCTGTGGCAGGATGGGGGTGTTTCCTCAAGCCATGCCAGATTGCCACAGCCTCTGTAAGCCTATTGCAGTGTGCTGCCAATTCCATAATGTGCCATAATTAATTGTGTTTGCGTTCAGTCAGGAGCGTGGCTGATACCCTGCCGTCAGCTCCACTGCTGCACAGCCTGAGGCATGCTGAGGGCAGGGCTCAGGGCGCTGGCATGGGCCCTCAGTTCCGGCTCTTGTGCAGCCCCAGTGCTCCCCAAAAAGGTGTCTGGTCCCTGGGGCTTCCCTCGTCCTCCATGCCTCAGGGCAGGGGATGCTGAAGGGGTTTCTGTGCTCCTGCAGGGCAGAAGGGAGGGTTCCAGCCAGCATTGCCCGGCCTCTTTGCTGCCGGACTGCCCTTGGCTCGGCTGCTCCCCGCCTGGGGCTCCGGCTGCGTGTTGGGTCCTTGTGCAGCTCTGTGTCTCTGGATGAGGTAGAAGGGAGGGAAGAACCATAAATCTGCCTGGAGGGAGCAGGGAGAGTGTAGCAGGATCCTTGCTGGGATCTTGAGGGTGACCTGATGGTTTCTCCCCTCTGTCTGCAGATTCGTTTGTGAACAGCCAGGAATGGACCCTGAGTCGCTCGGTGCCTGAGCTGAAGGTGGTGAGTACCTGGGATACCCCTGCTTCCCCAAACCCTCAAGAAAATCCTGCATTTTCACATGGCCTGGTGGAAACACGTAGAGGCTTCAGCCTCAGAAGGGAGGGAGGAGCTGGAGCTGCTGCCATGCCAGGGAAGGACTGGGGTTTCTCAGCAGCTCGTGCTGGTAGGGGCGAGCCAGAGGTTGTTATCTGTGAGAGCACTTGGATGCGAAGGTGAAAAGGCACCATTTGAGCTGCTCAGCTTCCCTGCTGGCCCTGGCAGAGCCGTGATGCCTGTCTGGGTGCTGCTGCTCAAGCTGGTGCAGCACCTCACTGATCTCAGCTCTGCACGGGTGCTTCCCCTGCCTCTGCCGAGGTGTCCCTGCCCTGGAGGGGTGCTGCAGGATGACAGCACCTCTGTTCTGCCAAGCCGAGGGGATGAGGCTCCCCAGGTCTGTCAGCACAGGGCAGTTTCCCCAGGACACGCCATTGCCAGGCTCCACCAGCTCCCTGTGGGGTGTGGTCTCTGTGGGCTGCCCCGACCCCCTTGGCCCTGGCACAGCCCCTCCGAGTGGGACAGGGTCAGTGTTGCGGGCTCCGGGTGGCCAGGAGGTGGTGTTGGGATGGGCAGGATGCTGCAGGTGCTTCAGTGATCGATTCCTCCCTCTGCTCTTCCTGCGCTCTCCGTGCCAGCCCTCAGCTCCCTTTGCAGGCTCCTGGCATGTGCCCTTCAGCTCTTTCTCCCTTCAGCTTTTGCAAGATTAACTTTTTTCAATATTAGTCCAAGAAACAAAAGAACAAAATTCTTCTTGGAAAACATTCCAGCACTATCCTGCCACAGTGTCTCTTACCTACAGTTAAGTGAGAATCAAACCAAACTTTGAATATTCATTTGTTAGTTTACCTGTGAAATGCATTTTTAAAAACGTTCTCACAGCTGTTTGGGTGTTGCCGCCTGATGTTGAGGCTCTGCAAGACTGCAAAGCTGTGCTGCCAGCTAAACCATCCCAAAGCTTTTAGCTCTTCCTCAAGTAGCACAGCCCTTTCCCCAGGTTTTGCATGACCTCTGGGGATCTCTGTTGCTCCGGGGTTTCATCCAGCCGAAGCAGCTCTTCTAAAAGCCTAGAGGCCTTTTGGAGTCCTAGTTTAGAGTGACAGAACCATTTGGATTGGAAAAGCCTTTGGAGATCGTTGAGTCCAGCTGCTTCCCCAGCACTGCCAAGGCCATCACTGACTGTGTCCCCAGGTGCCACATCCACACAGCTTTTAAATGCCCCCAGGGATGGAGACTCCACCGCTGCCCTGGGCAGCTGTGCCAGGGCCAGACAGCCCTTCTGGGGAAGGAATGTTCCCAGTATCCAAACTGAACCTCCCCTGACACAACTTGAGGCTGTTTCCTCCTGTCCCAGTTCCCTGGGAGCAGAGCCCAACCTCCCCCTGGCTGCCCCCTCCTGTCAGGGACTTGTGCAGAGTCACAAGGTCCCCCCTGAGCCTCCTTTTCTCCAGGCTGAGCCCCTTTCCCAGCTCCCTCAGCCGCGCCTGGGGCTCCAGCCCCTTCCCAGCTCCGTTCTCTTCTCTGGACATGCTCCAGCCCCTCCAGGTCTTTATTGTTGTGAGGGGCCCGACACTGTCCCAGCAAGAAACATTGCCAGGCTTCACTGTCTCCCTGTGTTCAAGCAGCTCTGTGTCCTCTGTTTCTGCTGCAGGAGTTGAGGGTCTTGCTGCTCTTTTTGCTTATGTTCCCAAGCATTCAGGATGCTTTCTCCAAGGTTTTTGAATAATTTCATGTATTGAAGACGTGTTCAGCAGTTTTCCCTCCCTCAGTTTTCTCTCAAAGCTCCTTCCCAGTGCTGCAGGCCAGGAGGAGGCTGTGACCGAGCAGTTCTTGCAGAGGGGAACTGACGGTGCCTCCTGGCAGGTCTTGTCCCCTGCACGTGGCACTGGACAGTGCCAGCACAGTGCTGACTGCATTCCTGCATTCTCCCAAAACTCATGGAGCAGAGGTTCCCACAGTGCTTACACACCTTGTTTGGCTCCAGTTTGCTGTCTCTCAGGGGCTCTGCTCCTCAGGGTTGTCAGTTCTGTGGCTGGTTTGAAGCTCCAGGTGAGCTCGAGGACATGGCAGAGCAGCAGGATTTTGGTGAGATGAAGGTCAGGGTTTGTGCTATATGCAGACAAAGTGTAACTGCAGCCTCTGTCTCAGCGTTAGAGCTAAATGCCACTGGAGTGTTTATCTTTGGCGTGGTATGGCACCCTCGCTGTTGGGCAGCCTCGGGAACCACTCCATTGGCACAGGAGCCATGGCCAGCCTGGCACTGAGCCCCTGAGCTGCCTGCCCAGAGCTGGGCTCTCCAGAGTTTATTCCACGAGACCTGCTTTAATACTCCCACCTGGAGTGCTGTGTCCATGTCAGTGGCCCCCCACGAAATAAAGGCATTGACCTGGCGAGAGTCCAGAGGAGGCCCTGGAGCTGCTCTGAGGGCTGGAGCCTCTCTGGAGCCAGGCTGGGAGAGCTGGGGGTGTTCAGCCTGGAGAAGAGAAGGTTCTGGAGACCTCAGAGCCCCTTGCAGTGGGTCGCAGCCCGTGTTCTTGCTGTCGGGATCTGCAGTTGCTGTGGCAGTGGTGTGAACAGCCTGGGTGTGCCCGTGGGTGCCCATGGATCGGCAGTCCCCGGTCCTGTCGCATGCTGGCTCCACTGGCACAAGAGGAATTGGCAAACAGGGTGGTGTCCTGCACTCGGTAGCACGGTCTGTGCCATCAGAATGCCGGCAGCCACAGGGCTGGTGCCTCTGCTTCCCACTGGGAGCATGTGGATGGCCCAGGGCAGGACCCTTGGCAGGACCCAGAGCAGCAGGAGAGTTCGAGCGCCTGGCTGAGAGCTGGAGAACCTGCCTGGTGGTGACTCACCTGCCAAGCTCATCCCAGTGCCTGGAAAAGTTTGGCTGTAAACTTCCGTGGCGGCAGAGGCAGCTTTAGTGTTCATAGCTACTCCTCACCCCACGTCTTTGGCACTGGTCTGGCCGTGTGAGTGCAGCTGTACAGAATCACAGAACCATTCAGGCTGGAAAAACCCTCTAACATCATCAAGTCCAACCATCAACCAACACCACCACTGTGTTCACCACTAAACTGTATCCTGAAGTGCCACATCCACATTTTTTGAACACTTCCAGGGATGTGTTCAGCTGAAGGTGACCCCTTCCCTTTTTGTGGAAAAATTTACCTGATACCCACCCTAAACCTCCCCTGGTGCAGTTTGAGGATGTTTCCTCTTGTCCTGTCGTTAGTTACTTGGGAGCAGAGCCCAATACCCACCTGGCTGCCCCCTCCTGTCAGAGAGTTGTGCAGAGCCAGAAGGTCCTCCCTGAGCCTCCTTTTCTCCAGGCTGAGCCCCTTTCCCAGCTCCCTGAGCTGATCCTCATCAGACTTGTGCTCCAGACCCTTCAGTACAGACCCAGTCCCACAATTAAGCAGCATTAAATGGTCAGGAAGACACTGGCAATGGGCAGAGCTGGGCTCTCTGACTGACCCATCCCGGGACACCCACCTGCATTTCATAGCAAATCTGAGGGTGCTGCAGTCAGATGTGCTTCTGCCCAATTAAATTCGGTGCTCGGTAGCTTCGTCCTTCAGTCTGATTGTACACTGGTGCTGGGTGTTCCCGTGCTGGGAGATGCACGTGGTGCTGTCGTGGTGCCGGAGCCTCAGGCGTGAGCACATGCTGGGACTGTACCCAACGTGTAGCTGATCTCTGCTCCCCTTCTACTGGCAGCTGCTGTCCAGAGCTGCAGCACCCCAAAGCTGGGGATGTGTGGGCTGGCAAAAGAGGTTTTTCTCCTTCTGAGTTGACTTGGGGTGGCAGGTGTTCCCAGAGGAGCAGAAGGGCTGTGGGAAGAGCTGATGTGGCTCTGGCAGGGCTGTGCCTGTTGAGGTGAGGACGAGAGTACCCGCTGCCCTCTGTCCAGGTGGCTGTGCCCCAGTCTCGGCTGCCCTCTGCCCAGCTGAGCCCAGTCAGTGTCCCCTGGCCTCCCACCGAGCACTGGGCTGGGTCACACCATCCCCGTGCCCTCTGAGGGACACCTCTGCCTCTCATCAGCGTGTGCCCAGGCACCCGTGGTGTCACCTCACGGGGGCGGCCTCGTGTACAGGGACACGTGCTGGGCACAGGGGTGACACGTGCGTCTGTTCCAGGGCATCGTGGGGAACCTGTCCAGTGGCAAGTCAGCCCTGGTGCACCGCTACCTGACCGGCACCTACGTGCAGGAGGAGTCTCCAGAGGGTAAGGGCTGGTTCCCAGGGTGCCTGGGATGGGCTGGGTCCTCATTCCTCTCCGTGGTGCTGAAGGTGATCCCAGTCCCTGCACCTCCTCCACCACTGCTGTGGGGCTCTGCAGCTCCCCTGGCCCTTGTTTGGGGTGTCCCCTGCTTGCACCTCCCTTACTGACCGGCAGCTTTGCTCCCCAAGGTGGCCGGTTTAAGAAGGAGATCGTGGTGGACGGTCAGAGCTACTTGCTGCTGATTCGAGATGAAGGGGGCCCCCCTGAACTCCAGGTAGGAGACCTGTTCTTCCTGTGGTCCCTCCCCACCCATCCTGTTGGAGGGACTGGGGTAGGTGTGTGCTGGCTGAGCCCGGGGTGTGGCTGCCCTTGCTGGCTGCTCCGGGCCCGGGTCCCCAGCGCTCGTCCCCGCTGTAATCCTGCCGCGTCTCTTCAGTTCGCTGCCTGGGTCGATGCAGTGGTGTTTGTCTTCAGCCTGGAGGATGAGATCAGCTTCCAGACCGTCTACAACTACTACCTGCGGCTCTGCAGCTACCGGAACACAGCGGAGGTGCCGATGGTGCTGGTGGGCACACAGGGTGAGAGCGGCGCCTGGGCTTCCCCCACACCCCCAGCCTCAGGCGCAGGGTGCCAGCCCCTGAGCACATCGGGGATCCTGCTCTGTGAGCCCTGCATGGGGTGGAGGGATGATGCTGAGGCTCCAGCCCAGGGCCCTAAGGCAGGAGTTCCTGCTCAGACTGTCTCAGCTTCCCCAGAGAGAGCTGTCTCATTCCATGCAGTCACTTTCCTCTTGGAAATGGCACAGTACCCTGGTGCTGCCTCCCCCAGCTCTGCCAGCACAGGCAGGAGGGAGCCTGGGGCTGAAGAGTTTTCTACGTGACAGTAGAGAGCAGGAGCAGGACATGGCTGTTTAGAAAAACTGTCCTGGCAGGACAGTTCCTGAGCACTGTGTGACCTGTTCCTGGCCAAGAAGAAGCTCTGAGGCCAGGAAGACAGGCAGGAGCAGCGGGAGGGAGTCACAGGGGATCTGCTCCAGACCCTGTATTAAAAGCAGAACAAAGATGGTAAACTTTGAATATTTAAAGATCGTGGAATGACTTTTAGGACTGAGTGATTGTGGCTCAGGAATGGGGTGGCAGCATGCACCGTGGAGGTGCAGGAGCGGGCTAAGTAATGGGGTCAGTGGCCATTGTTGTCCCAGACACAGAGCCAGGTGAGGTCCTAGCCTTGGTACAGCCGCACAACCATCTGGAGAGCCCGAGGAGGGCTTCCTCACAGTGCAGGTCCCAGTTCTCCCACCCCTCCTGAGAGGGTTGGTTTGCAGCCCCCACTTGTCCCTGGCTTGTCTTCAAGGAGTTGGATTCCTCTTTGGAGGGAAGTTTTTCCAAAACAGGCAAGCACTTGGTGGCCGTCTGGGATACAAATTGAGCCTGTATTTTAGAGTTGTCCAGCAATGCCTTGGCTGTGGGGACATCCCAGCAGAGTTGACTTTCTTGTTTAACCAGGAAGATTTCTCCCTTGGATTCTTTAAAATGTAGGGCTTGGCCATGAGCCCTAAAATGGTGGAGACTGACAAATCCATTTTATGTGGCAGCTAAGGCTGGGCTGCCTGGCCTTGGTCCCCACACCTCCCCGAGGTGTTCTGCCTCTCTACTGAAATGTCGATGGCTGGGTGGTTTGGGAAATTGAGTCAGGTTCATTTACCAAGATTCATCCATTTTTGTACAAACATGGGACTTTGTGATTGCAGGCATTTATGGGGCAGTACTGTGGAGGTGGTTCCTCTGTGCGAAGGGAGGGAGGGAGGCCAGAAGTGTCATGGGACCTGTGGATAGGTGGGGCAGGGTCCTTGCCTTTCAACCCACTGTCACTTTGGTTTGCAGATGCCATCAGCGCCACCAACCCCCGCGTCATCGACGACTCCCGGGCACGGAAGCTCTCCAACGATTTGAAGCGCTGCACTTACTACGAGACCTGTGCTACCTACGGCCTGAATGTGGAGAGGGTCTTCCAGGACGGTAACTGCAGCCGTGTCAGGGTGTCCGGGCAGGACGGGGCAGCAGTGAGGTCTCACGGAGGGGTTTGTGCTGCCCTGGGCCCAGGGCCTCAGGCACCCACTGGCGTGCGGTGCCGCTGCCTTGCACACACGGATCTGGTGCGGGGAGCAGGAAGCGCTCTGCGTACGGGGGGTGTAAGGACCTCATGTGTGGCACGTGGGTGTGCATGAGGGGCCACAGAATGGGGCTGGGCAGCACCTTTGCCACTCTGTGGGGGCTGCCCTGTGGGTGGGTGCTTGTTCCAGAGAGCAGAGAGGCTGCAGGGGACAGCTGCACCCCCACAGGGCAGCACAGCAGTCTGAGAGCCTGTGAGGACTTGGGGGGCTGCAGAGAGGGGCTTGGTGGCCTTGGCGTGGAGGAGAGGAGGAATCACAGCAGGGCTTGGGGGTGCTGGAGTAGGAAAGCAGCACCTAAACAGCACGATGGGGTAGCTGTTCCTCGTGGGAGCAGTGTGGGAGAGCATTCCTGCTTAGGCTTGGGGAGGGAGCAAACACAGTGATGCTGAGGGGCACAGGGGACCTGCACCATCTCCTGGGAGTTTGCAGTCTGCTTAAATAAACCGTGACCTTTCCCTAAAGGGAATTGTGTGCTCCCTGTAGTGACAGGACAAGGGGGAATGGCTTGAAGCTGATGGGATGAGGTGTTTCTGGAGCAGGTAAAAGATTCTTCCTAGTGAGCATTGGTGAGTCATGATGCAGCTGGTTTGACATCTGGGGATCCTAGTGCAGCTGGTTAGGGACCTTGTGGAGTCCTGGCAGTCACAGACACTGTGAGGACCTTGCCTCGCATGGTAATGCAGTTTCCATCAGACCTTGTCTTTATATGACTTCTTCCACGCAAGTCGCCACCCCATATCCCGGCAGACCTACCCCGGCAGGCTGGGAAGGATGTCCACGTCCCACAGCAGGAGCAGGAAGAGCTGCTTTCAGTGCTGAGGTTGCTTGCTTGCCTGTGCTGTGTGGAGCTGCACTTCTGTTCCCAGAGAGCCCTTCCCTGTCACTGTCCTGGGTCACAGCCAGTGACCGCTGACCTTTCTGGGGAGCAGGTCAGTGTGCTGGCACGAGAGCTTGAGCGAGTGACCACCCTGCCCCTTGGTGTTCACAGACAGCTCTTCCCACACACACACGTGGTGCTGCAGAGTGTGGGGGATGCTCCAAGATGGAGAAACTGGGATCTCTATCTTCACCAGCCACACAGGGATTCTCCAAGAACTGTGTGGCCCTGGCTGTTGTGCCACCACAGCTCAACAGGAGCAGCAGAGACCCTGGGTGTCCGGTGTGTAGCCTGGAGCTGTGTGTGGTTGAGCTGTGCTGTGTCTGCAGTGAGCTCGTTGCAGTGTGTACCTGATGGTGCTGAGGCTTTTGTGTCCCAGGCTGTGTCTGGGCAGTCAGGCTGCCGAAGGACGCGTGGCAGGAGAACGGGGGTCACCTCCTGCTTGCTGGTTTTTTGTGTCCTGGCAGAAGTCCCCCTGGAGGTGCTGCTCGCTGTGTGGGAATTGCACTCCTCCATCCTTCCAAGTCCACAGATGTCACAGTGACTGCTGCGGTGAGAGGATGGGATTTTGGTATTGCCAGGTGTTGCCAGGAGGTGGCCCTGGCACAAGCAGGGATAGTGCCCTAGGCCGGGCTGTGTCCTGCCGTGTCCTGTCAGCTTCAGGACTCCCTGAGGTGCACCCTGAGGGGTGGCTGGTGTGGTCCCCTCACGGCAGAGCTCCACTGAGGTGGGGGCTGGCATGGAACGTGCCTTCTGCCCTCTTGGCTCCAAAGAGGTCTGGTTAAAGAACTTCCTTCTCAGGATTGCCCTCACAATTCCTGTGCACAGAAATCTGGGGTTCAGCAGATGCCAGGACAGTTTGCAAGGAGCCATCAGTGTGGGGGGGGCCTCAGTTCTTGGGCTTCTCTTTAAGGATGCTTCTGTACCAAGCAAAGGTCGGGGAACAGGTTCTCAAGAGCCCCTTGGCCACGGTCACCTCCGTGATGTTCCTGAGGAAGAGGAGGAATGACCCAGCACCGGTCCTGGAGGGCACAGGAGGGGCAGCAGCTGTGCTGCCCCATGCTGTGGGTGACTTCTTGAGCTTCACCTCTGCTGCAGATCCCAAGTGCATGGTCCTGCCTCTGCTCTGCCCTGGGCACTGGAGAGGGCAGGAGAAGATGGCCAGCAGCTCCATGGCCCAGGCCCTGTGGCTGAGCTGCTGGTGGCATTGCTGCTCTCCATCCTCCCCCTCAAACACGGGGCTGCAGGCCCAGGCTCCAGCATGAGCTCCGTGGGAGGAGCTGTCCAGGGGTTTGGTTGGGTTTCTGCAGCCTGAGTGGGACAGCGGGTGTCCCTCCTGCTCAGGTGTGACACTGCTCCTGGCCATCAGGGTGATGGGCAGCACTGATTGCCATGTCTTCCAGGACAGCGGGGGATGGACATGAGGGAGGGTTTGGCTGGACCATGTCAACAGAGAGGCCAAGAACTTGTGCACAAGGGTGCGCAGGGCCTTGTGAGCCTGTAAGGGTCTGTAACCCTGAGGGGTTCTCTGCAGAATCCTTGATGGGTCCCTGGGGACCTTTGCATGCTCTTGCTCTGTCCAGACTGGGTTTTCTTTGAAACACTGATGATGCTCAGGTGCTGGTGCTCCCAGTGCCATTGGGCAGTGGGGCTGCTCAGGCTCTGCGGGCAGGGCACATCCCACTGGGTGTACAGCAGAGCTCTGTGTGGCAGCCAGAGAAACCAGGATAAGCAAACAATCCCAAAGACTGGTGTCAGGAATGGCAGAAATTATCTGAGAAAAGTCTGACTGATGTTCAGGAAGTAGAAGAGCCTGGGCCCAGCATGCAGAAAGGTGAAGGTCACCTGAAGGTGCCTCATTTCAGGACTGGGGAGATGTTATCCCTCCAGTGTGGTCTCGCTGGCCTCATGGTTAATTCCTTATTAGCAGTAGTGGTATGAGGATAACTGATGGGCAGAGCCTCTGTCAGGATCCCTGCCCACAACAGTAGTGGCTGAGGGTTTTTTGTGGATATTTCCTGGCCCCTGGGGGGCCTGAGCTCACAGTGTTCCCCGCCAGCATTGGGACTGGAGATATTCCCACAAAGAACATTGGATGCAGCTGGTTGGAGGGGAGGAAGGGGCTGGGAGAGCAGGAAAGCAGCAGATTAGTATGGTCTGTTTGGTGGGTGCAGGATGGGTTCCTTGCTGTTTCTGGAACTAACGTCTAGCTTGGCTCCCAGCTTTGTGAGAACCCAGCGGTGGCCCCATGGACCTTTGGCTGTGTCTGAGCAGGACGTGGCACTGTGGCCGTGAAGGTGCCGGGATTTTGCAGTTGCTGTTGGCATCTGACCTTTCCAGACAGGTTCAGTCACACCACAGGTGTGGTGCAACATCTTTTCTCCTGGAAAAGGAGCACGGCAGCTCCATTAATGCACAGGTGCATGGCATGAGGCGTGCTGGGGTGGGCATAATCTGTTCCCAGTGCCTACAGTTGCATTCATCTGGAAGATTCTTCCTTCTGTGATTGTGGAGGGTACCTGGCCAGTGTGCAAGAGAAAACCAGGAGTGACGATATGTTCTTCTGAATTCCCAGCAGCCCAGCTCATTTGCTGTTGTACTATTGGTCGAGGTGTTTATTTCCAGAAAAAACAGGAGATTGGGAAGGTTGAAATGCTATCGTGGGCTGTTGGCATCAGGCAGTGAGTTCACAGGAGAATAGTTCCTTGGGTTAATTTTCTGAACACCTAGAGCCTGTGAAGGTCACAAGGGCCCAGACTGATGGAGATGGCATTGCCCAGGCAGTTCAGTCCAGTACCTGGCTCCTGGAGCTGCTGTGAGGGGTGACTGAGAAGTGACAGGGTTCTCCTGCAGCAGCCCAGGCTTGTATTGTCTCCATGGTGTCCAAGGGAAGTTGCTGTTCTGTGTGATGCCCAGGAGGGCCAGTGGCCTCTGGGGACTCTGCCTGAGTGGTGCAGGCAGCCTGCCCTGCTCCTGCCCTGCGGCTGGGCCGCGTGGCAGTGGGATTGGGTGTTCTGCTGAATCCTCCCTGTGGATGGGGCGGGCACAGTTTGAGCCCCAGGTGATGGCATCAGTCAGGGGAAGGGCCTGGGTCTCCCTGAAGCCCTCCAGAAATCTGTGGGTGGAGGAAGCTGCTTTCTGGACTCTGACCCTGTCCCTTTCTCCCTTTTGCAGTGGCTCAGAAGGTGGTGGCTCTCCGGAAGAAGCACCAGCTATCCATCGGCCCCTGCAAGTCCCTGCCCAACTCACCCAGCCACTCGTCTGTCTCCGCAGCCTCCATTCCTTCTGTCCACATCAACCAGGTGGGGAATGGGAATGGGGAAAGCCAGGGACCTCTTGTGCTCTCCACACCCCCAGCTCAGTACCCAACAGTTCAGCCTTAGGCTTGTACCGCTGCCCTGGGCTGGCTCTTTGCAAGAGCAGAGTGGTGTCCTCCTGGTGCTTCTTCCATAGCCCAGAGCAGCTGTGGCTGCCCTGTCCCTGGCAGTGTCCAAGGCCAGGTTGGAGCAACGGGGCTTGGAGCACCTTGGTCTAGTGGAAGGTGTCCCCACCCATGGCAGGGGGTGGAATGAGGTGTACTTGAAGGTCCCTTCCAACCCAAAGCACTCCATGATTTTATGATTCTGTGACAGTTTGATACTTGCCCTGAGGTCAAGTTTCATGTCTGGCTCCTGGGCCCCAGATTGTGTTGTGCTTTGGCAGACTCTCAGCAGAGCCATGAGCGGTGCATGGGGAGCTCCTGGGCAGCCCAGGGGGCTGTGAGAGGGTGGTGCTCTGGCTGCCCCAGCTGGGTGGGCACAGCTGCTCATGGTCCTGCCTCCCCTGGACTCGGGACGCTGATGGTCTACATGCACATACATCTGAGGGCTTCTGAGGGGATGCACCTGTGGAGGGATGAGCTCCGTGGTGAGCTGAAGGAGCAGAACAGGGAAGGAGGTTCCCTCCCTTCTGCCAGAGGAAGGGCTCTGTGCTGTTGGTAAGGGTTGCCAAGGGTTTGGTGCGGGGAGGAAGGTGGTGCCATAGGTGTTTGTTCCCTGATCCTGGAGCAGAGCTGAGGCAGGAGAGAGATGTCAGAAAGCAGGACAGGCTCCATGGTGAGGGGCTGGGGAAGGAGATCCTTCAGGCAGCCACCTCACTGCATTCAGGCTTTGCTACATTCCCGGTGCCCACAGAAATGCTGGCTGGGTGACTGGTGAGGAAAAAAGGAGAGATCCTGGGCTCCATTGCTCCCCAGGGCACTCAAGCCAGCAGATTCCATCTCTGGAGCGCCTGGCATACGGAATCACAGATCTGTGACCTGGACTGCAGGAAATCTGCCTGTGGCTGAGGGATAGCACGTGTAGCTGATGGGGTTTCCATAAGGGGATTGCCTTTGAAACTCTGGGTGTATCAGAACCTCCCAGCGCTGGGAGGACTCGTGGTCCCCCACCACGGGAGCCTGTCCCTGCACAGACCTGAGCCATGTCTGCAGCCACCAGCTGGACCATTACATGGGGAATTTTCAAATATCCCTGTGAAGTTTATACCTGGTTGTAGAGGCTTCTAAAGCTGGATTGCAAGTAGGTGGGTGCAGGTTTTTGCAGAGACCTGTGCCAGCTTCCTGGTGCTCCAGCTCACCTGGACACCAGCAGGTTCAGGTGAAGTCTGTGTGCAGGTGGATGGGCTGCTGGGGAAGGTTGCAAAGCCAGGTTCTGTCAGAGTATGCTTGTGTCCAGAAAGCTGGGGACAAGTTCAATGGGAGGCATCCAAGGTGGAGAGCAAAGTCCCAGGGAAATGCAGATTTGAATGTCTCTGGTAATTTGAGGATTTTATTAGCAAATTGTGTACAGTATAAGCCTGGCTGGGAAGGAGGGGCCACCTGTGCTGGAAGGGAAGCAAGAGGCTGATGGCCACGGTCAACATTTCCCAAGGGAGCTGGACACTTGTTTGGTGTTTTCTTCCATGTCCAAAGTATGAGAAGAGTCCCAATAAATCTGTGCCATTGGCACTGGCTGTGCTGGGCAGGCAGTGTGTTCACAGTGAGGCTGAAAATGTTTTCCCCGTATGAGGGATGGGGTTGCCAGACCCCCCATGTCCCCCAGTCTGAATCCAGTCGCTCATGTGGCTGTGCATGGAACCTGCAGGAGTAGCAAAAATTTGTGGGAGGAAAGAGACCTCGACACAGGAGGAAAGTAAGCAGTTGACTGATTTAGCTGAGGAATGAGTGCAGAGATAGGCCAAACCTGACCTAAAATACACAGCTGTGACGTGAATGAGCTCCTTAAGGAAAGGCAGCACTGGACCCAAAGGGGTGGATTTAGGATTGACTATGGGGAACCAAATTTTGGAAGAATTTTCTAACTGCATGTCATGAGCTTTGTGAGGTGTTTGCTCAGAGCCATCCCTGCTTTCCTCTCCTTTCCTTCCCACAGAGCACCTCTCAGCATGGCTTGCAGACGACGTCTGTGTAGAGGTGAATTCTGGCTGCCTGCTCGGGGACAGACCTTTGCTCTCTGTACCTTGCTGTGCTCCTGGCTTGGCTGGAGGGACGTAGGGAGCTGTGGTGGGAAGCAGAGCTGTGAAGGGAAGTAACACAGCGTGCAGCTCACGGGGATTGTGGCTTGATGGCCTGTGCCCCCTCCCCTGCTCTGTGCCTGTCCAATGCCGTGTCCCTCCTGCCCTCAGCAAACCTGGGCCCCACAAGGGTGATCAAAGTCAATTTGTGTTCCTGGGGTCTTGTGTGGCCCCACCACAAACCCTCTCGGTGCCAGTGACCCGTGCAGTGATCTTTGCTCTGGTGTTTGCATGTCTCTTCCCCCATTACTAAAGACACTTCTAAAAATAGTGAAGCAATGGTGAGTGATCCTAAAATGCAGTGAAGTATTTCCCTGTTCCTGCATGGGCTCGGAAGTGAGGTTCTGGAGCTGCTCCCTGCTGTCCTCAGGGAAAATCCAGCTGGCTTTGGGAAACAAATTCACCCGTAACTGATGGTTCTGACAGGGAACTGGGCAGAGCAGCCCACACACTCAGGTGCGTGCTCAGGCTGCCCACGTGGGAGGGCACAATGCCCAGGTGGGTACTGGGGAGCAGTGCCCAGGTGTCCCCTGCTCCTGGCACAGCGATGCGTGGTGGGGCAGCTCTGGAAGGGGGTGGACAGGCTCACCCTGCCAGGAAGGACCAGTGGGAGAGTGACGAGGTGTTTGTGGAGCAGAGCTGAGCTCTGTCATACCTGAGGGCCTGGGGCTCTCACCAGGGTTTCTCATTTGCTTTTGCAAGTCAAAGAGCAGTACCTGGCACAGGGAAAACAGGAAAAAAGCTCTCAAGGAAGAGTTTAGGAACACAGGAGTTAACATGGAGATGAGGTGGAGAGGAGCCAGACAAAAAACACAATTAGGAGCTTTCGTTTGCCTTGTGCCGCAGGCATCAGTGTGCACAGGTGAGACACACTTGGGACAGAAGGATCCCCTTCCCTTCCAGTGCTGCCTAGGAGGGCAGGAGGAGTCCCTGGAACAATGGGACTGGCATTTGGGGGCAGGAGGAGCCCCTGGAATTGGTATTGGCAGTACTGCTCTGGGCCTGGTCTGCAGGGACAGCTCTGTCCTCTGGAGTTGCCAGTGGAGAAAGCACTTTCCTTGGAATGGGAACAAGGGGTCCCCCACAAAGGGCTTCTTATGGTAGGTAGGAGCTGGGAGCCAGCCCTGCCCCTTTTCTTGTTCTGGGCACAACTCTTCCGGAAGTAACTTGGCACTACTGGCTGAGCCAAACTAACTTTTTTGGAAATGGCCACTGCTTGTCTGGTCTGTCAGACCAGTCCAGTGTGGTTACTGGGAGAGGAGGGGATCCAGAGGACCCTGCTGATTTTGTTACCCATCTGTCTGGAGGATTCCCTTCTCCTGGGACCGGGCTGCTGTGGATGTGTCCTGGTCTCCTTGCACAGTGGGTGATACTCTTGGGAACCAGCCAAAGGCCCTGGTTTCATTTCTGCCTTTGGGAGTTTGCGTTTTTTTCTCTTATTCTGCAGCGGTGCCTGGAGCCTGGAGGATGTTGCTTCATCTGTGGGGAGGGGAAGGGAGCTGTAGGAGCAGGTCAGCCCTGGTCAGGGTTTCCCACGAGCTCTCACGAGTCACTAGATGTGCTCGGCGGGTCCCTGACCCTGGGTACTGTGTTCAGCTTCAACCTGGTTCTCTGCTATGGCAGGAGCCAGGGCCAGCCCTGGAGTCCTGCACTCCCTTGGGGACACAGATCTGTCCCTTCGGCCTTCCCAGCAGCTGGAGGGGTGTGGGTCTGCACCCCCGGAGCAGGCACCTTGTGTTCCCCAGAACCCAGCAGCTCCAGGGAAAGCTCTTGCCTTCTCTCCTCCCTGTATCTTGCCCACTCCTATTGCTCGGTGAGCACGTTGGATGGGTGTGGGAATCCCACTCCTCACTTGGCCCTGACTCCCACCTTGCTCCCTCCTGGCAGCTCCTGGCCCTTGCCTGCAGGGAGGGGATGGGAGTTTCTCAGGCTAGTGGGTACTTGCAACACCTGCGGAGTTGTTCTACCTGATTTCCTCACTTTTGCTGCCCCGTTCTCAGTCTTTCTTCAGGGCCTCTGGGATGCCTTTGGGAGTTCCCCAGGCAGTGGGTGAGTCACTGCTGTGTTTGCTGTGGGATGGCAGTTTGTCTTTCTGCCAGGAAGCTGGTTCCCAGCAGCTGGCAGGAGGTACCACAGGTACCCCATGCAGGTACCTGGCAGGCTGGTGGGGGTAACTGGGTGTCCCCTGGGCCTTGGGGGCTGCTGCCATCCCTGCCGTGCTCTGGGCTGCCCGATGTCATGGCTTTTCTCGATGGCCTCATCTGCCTTACTGCACGGGCTCTTTGGGGGCACGGGGAGGGCCTTCATTGAGACTTCAGTGAGAGATCAGATGAAAGAGGTGGAAAATCAAAGTTTGCAAGTGAAATGAAGCCCCAAGGGCAGCTCACCGGAGCTGGTAGCAGTGCTCACTGGCTTGCTGCAGCACATTCTGTCAGAGTTCAGGAGCTGCCGGGGCAGGCGTTGGCGTTTCCTCCTGGAAGCCCGTGTCCCGTTGCCTGCTCAGCTCATGGTGCCCACATTCCATGGTCCATATGCTCCTCTGGCTTCTCCCCTCTTCCCACAGACACCAAGTTGGTGTTTGCTGTTTGTATGTGCTCTTCCACTCAGAGCCCTTCCCAAACTACTTGTTCTGTCTCAGGCCTTGTTAGAGCAGGAATTGCTGTCCCTGAGCTCCAGCTGCATTCTGCCCTTCCCATGCACCCCTGGCACTGTTGATGCTCTTCTACCAGTTACACACTGACAGGGAGGGTTTGTCCCATGAGTGTTTTACCAGGTTTCCAGTTCCCACTGTGTTCTCAGATCCCAGTGGTGACCACAGGTGGTTGTTCAGGTCCACCAGCAATAGCAGACACGTGGTACTGGTCCAGACCTGTCATCTTGTCAGGGTTGTGTCACATCCCTGAGATTTGCCCTGTGTCCCTGGGTCCCACGGAAGTTCTGGAGTTCCCTGCTCCAGTGGAGTGGTGGTGGCTGAGGATTGCCTGTCTGAGCCACTCTCTGAGGGACTTTCTCCTCTGCCCCCAAACTCATGGGAGCTTGACTTCATAGCCTGGTGTGAGCCATCCTCCAGCCCCAGAGCCCTTCCTGAAGTTTGGCTGTCTGTGGGACATGGGAGGCTGAAAGGCCAGAGTCCTTTGTCACTCAAGGACAGTAACCTTGGCTCCAACACCAGGTAGACTTTCAGGCTAAGGAAAGTTATTCAGGTAGACTTTCAGGCTAAGGAAAGTTATTCTGGCCAGACAGAAATGACACACAAGACTGCAGGGAGTAAGTAAAATATAAACCAGGGTGTAGCAAAATTTCTTCTTTGGACCTTTAGTGTCCATCACCTGCATCCACAGGGTTTTTCCAGCTGCTCTGACAGGAGCTCAGACTCCGCAGCCTCCTCTGAACTGGTTCCTCCCCACAATCACAGCATCATGAATGTGCTGCCAGGGTCACCGAGACATGCCAAGCATGGCCAGGAGCTGATCTTGGAAGGACATGGGGAGCTGGGCAGCGGTGCCCAGCTCACTGCTCCGTGTGGCAGGTTGTCTGTGCTGCGGCATCCTCCTTCTCTTCCTAACACTTGGAATATTTCACTTTCTTTGGCCTAGTTCGCACATGATGAGTCAGTTAAACACAGACTGCCCATGTGTGCACTCGGTGGCTCTGGCTCTCTTCCCCTGCAGCTCTTCATCACAGCACCTGTGGAGCTCCTGTGTGGGTGTTGGACCCGGGATTCACAGGAGCTCTCTCTGTTGAAGGCTCAGAAGTCACTGGCAGGTGACACGTGCCTTCGCCCCTTTGTGTCCCTGGTGGTCTCCTCTTACCTGGGACTCAGCAGCAGAACCTTCTTGTCCAGCGCAGGGTTCCTCAGCCTGCAGAGGAGCTCCCTGGTGACATTCCCTTCTCTGGACAGAGTTCCCAGCCTCTTCTACTTGTGGAAAAGCACAGCCAGACTGGGTTCCCTCTCGTTCTGTGTTTCAGGACTCCAGAAACATTCCTGTTTCCAGACAGGCTGGGATGGTCTGAGCCACCCACCTGCTCACAGCCTGGAATTCCTGTGCTTGCTCTGCCTCCGTGAGGAGGAAGCTGAAATGCTGCTTGGGTGGCTCTTTCCTCTCTTAGGTTCCCATTGTGTGTCTTCCCATTTCTCTTGTCAAAGATGAGGGGATCCATGACTTTGGTGAAGATTGCACAGACTGGGCTCTGGGTCATGGTTGCTGCTCTGCCTGTGCAGCCCCTTTCACACCTCCGACATTCCTGAGCTGCTTGTCTCAGAATAAGGTTCTGATCCCACTGGGGATGGGAGGGGTCTCTCACGGAGCCCCTCCGGTAGAGCATCACCCTGCGTGGGCTCCACTCCTGCTCAGAGTGTAGGCAGCATGGAGGAAGTCACTGGGCCCCTGATGCCAACACTCTGTGAGTGCAGAGCTGGGAGGAGGCGGCTGCCCCTTCGGGGCTGCTGGAGCTCACCTGCCCTTCTAGGGGCAGCTCCTCCACGTGTTTCTGAAATCCTGTTCCAGAGCTGCCAGCGAGCTCGGGCTGCTACGTGCCGTGTCACAGTGAGGTGTCCTGGGCTGCAGATCTGAAATGCTCCCACGCAGGCGTTGTTTCTGGCATGTCCCTAAGCCCCTGTCCAGTGGCTGCCCACATTGCTGGCATGGCCAGGGTGGGAGTGAGCTGCCTTGTCTGGAAGAGATGTGTTGGTGATGTGGGTGCAGGGCTGCACGGTTGGATCTTCCTCTTGCCGTGAAGTCCAGTGAGGTGCTAGTGAAGCCCCTCATGTTCCCAGGCATAGGCCACTGCAGCCATGGCTACGGTGGTCTGTGGGCACGGGGGGTGTGTGCCAGCCTCAGGGTGTGCTCAGATAGGCCTCCAAACCAGCAGCAGAGATGGGTTTCACATGGAGCTTGAGCTTGGGGTGTGGCACTCGTGCTTCAGGACATGGAAAGGGTGAAGGCTGGCATCCCCACTGGCATCACAGCTGTCCTCATGAGACAGGGATGGATGAGTGGGACTTGGAGCTGGGCAGGCTCTGAGCTGCCTCGCAGCCTCATGTCTGATGGGCTCAGTGGAGAGGAAGGGAATGACTGCCCAAGGAGAGTGACCCTGGTCCTGTGTTCTGGGAGCAGGTGGAGGTGCCCTAGCTGTGTCCCTCTGCTGGGCACAGCCATGTGGGACCCTGCTGCCCCAGGCCTTGTTTCACACCTGTGTTTGGAAGGGCTTCAGTTGGGTTTCTCTGGCCATTTGCTGTCCTTGTCTTTGATTTCAGAACTTGAACATTTTACTGGTGAAAAAACTAGAGCAGAAAGAGAGGAAAGGCTTCCCAAGCCCCTCTGTTGAGCAGGAGCTGTGCCTGGCATTGGATGTCCCTCTGAGAGGTTGTGAGCTCTCTGTCCCTGGAAGTGTTCAAGGCCAGGTTGAATGGGGCTTGAAACAATCTGGTCTAGTGGAAGTTGAGCCTGCCCATGGCAGGGGGTTGGAACTAAATGGTCTTTAAGGTCCCTTCCAACTGAAACGACTCCATGATTTTTTGGATGTCACCCTATCCCAGTCCTGTGCAGCACTTCCTGCCCTGGCCTGAGGCCACGTGGTGCTCCTGCAGTTGTGCCCCCAGGTAGCCTGTCTCTGACCTCTCTGACCATTCTTCTCCTCCTCCAGGCCACCAACGGCGGAGGAGCCTTCAGTGACTACTCCTCCTCTGTGCCCTCCACCCCAAGCATCAGCCAGCGGGAGCTGCGGATTGAGACCATCGCTGCCTCCAACACGCCCACCCCCATCCGCAAGCAGTCCAAGCGGCGCTCCAACATCTTCACGGTAAGTGGCACAGGGAGCCCAGGAGCTTTGGGGTGGGTTTTCAGCAGAGGAGAGGGGAAGGGAGTGGGTCATGGCAGCCGGACCCCACGGGCTCTCCCACATGGCAGCCCGTGCTGTGCTGGCAGGAGGGCCGGGGATGCAGGAGTGTGAGTGTGTGTGTGGGAGGGACCTTCTGTGTGTGCAGGGACCGTGGTGCTGGGACTGCTTCAGGCAGAGTGTGCATGGGGGAGCACCTGGGAGCAGGACATTGCTCGCACACGTAGGGGTGTGCAGGGGTGCACTCGAGTGGGTGTGCAGCGCGTGTGAGCTCCTGCTCGTTACGGGGAGTGCGGCTGTGCGTGCACAGCACCAGTGACTCTGCTCTTCTCCTCCTTGGGGCCGCATACCCCGAGTGTGGCACAGAGCCCCTGGTCACTGGGCCTCCTGTTTGGTGCCGCTGATGCTGTGCCCAGTGGTGCTGTGCAGAGCTCAGCACCTGGCATGGAGCCCCACTCCCATTCCTGAATCCCGCGTCTGCGTGACTTGAGCAGCGCACGTGGGAGCTGCTATGGGTGTGGAGGGAGGGAAGGCAGAGGGGAGGCAGTGAAGCTGTGGGCCCCAGGTGGAGCAGGGTACATTTGCAGCTCTCAGCTGTGCTGGTTGCCTTGCAGCCTGCCTCTCTGCACGCTCTCACACCACGCACACGCCGTCCACGCAGTGTGCACAGTCCTGCCCTCACACTCACCCTTGCTCTGAGCACAGCCATGAGTGTCCCCTCACTGTGAGCACACACGTGTCCCAGTCCCATGTCTAGTGTAGGTGTAGCCTCTGTTCCCTGTGTATGTGTGCAGGCTCTGGCCTTGCTCCTCTCCCCATCTCAATGTGCTTTCCAGCCACCATTGCTCAGCACACTGTGTCTGCTGTCTGTGGAACTGGCCACCACAAAGCCCTTGTACCTGTTGCACCGTGTCACCCTTGTGACCAGCCACTATTGATCTGAGCCCAGACCTTACAAATTCAGTGTCCTATGCCCCATTCCTCTCACTGCACCATTGGCATCCCAGATTCTCCACTCCTTGTGCTAGGAATGTGCCCATCTCCCTTGGCTTCTGACATCCTGGCAGCTTCTGCGCTGACCTCCCGAATACTCTGTGCATTCTCCCCGGCTGCATCTCATGCACCTCCAGCTGTCTGTGCACGCCCCAGGCCCAGCTCACCCTGTCTGTGTGCTGTGGGTGGGTGGCCTGTGCTCCCCATCCCCTCCTGCCAGCACACACTGCCCTTTGCAGCAGGTCCCCACTCCCAGCGCATGGCTGTTCCCTCACTGCCTTCCCCTCCGTGTGCTCAGCCCCTCTCGAATGCCCTGCAGCTCTCCTGCTGCCGTGGCCGTGCCTGCACTGCACGCAGCGCTGGCGGATGCTCGCCCCCCGCCCGCCGTTCTGTCGCTCGCTGTGCCACCACCCACCCTGCTCGCTGCGCGCCGATGCATCTGGACTCGCCGCCGGCTCATGTTCACGCTCTCTGGAGCCCCATGCTCGCTCACTCGGGGTGGGCACGCACTTGGGGGAGGAGGAGGGCGGCTTGCTGCGGGGCTTACGCTTGTTCGCTGTGGACGTCATCATGCGTGTAGGACTCTCACGTGCTCGCTCATCCCGGGCTCACGCTTGCTCTGTGCCGCGGGCTCACCTGCGCTCGGCCGGCGCGCACTCACTCGCCGCGGGGCTGGGGCTCACCTCACCTGCTTGCTCGTGTGCTGGTGCACATCCATGGCTCACGTTGACGTCTTCACCCATCTGGTCGTGGCAGCAGCAGCAGCTCCCGACACCTCCCGCAGTGGGACAGGACCAGGAAGGGTGGGAAGGGAAGGAAAGGGCAGGCTGTTTTCTGCCGCTAGCTTTTCCCAGGCAGGCAGCGCAGGTGTAGCCAGCAGCCCTCGTCCTTGTGGGGTCCCCAGGTGGGCACAGGCCTCTCCAAGGTGCAGTGCTCGGCCCAGCTCTGGGAGCTGCTGCAGCCCCAGTTCCGAGCTATGCCTGACTCCTTTGCTCCTCTGCTCTCCTCCTTCTTTCCTCCTCGTCCTCCCCATTCTCCTCCTCCTCCTCCTTCTCTTCCTCCTCCTCTCCTCTTCTACTCCTCTCCTCCTCCTCTCTTCTTCTTCTCTCCTTCTCCTTCTCTCCCGCTCTGGCTCCTCTCCTGCTCCCCTCCCACTCCCCACTGGATCGCACCCCCCCAGGGGGGTCTGCGTGCCCCAGAGCTCCAGGTGGTGACAAGCTCTGCGCCCACCAGCGCCTTGAGGCGCTCACCCACTCCTGGCCCCCAGCCCCAGCCCCTACTGCTGCTGCCGCCGGCGCCCACTCCGTGGCCTGTCCGTGCTGTCCGCTGGCACCCATCACTGACAGACTCATGTCCGTGTTCTGAGTATAACTTGCCAAACTCTTTATTCTTTCGATATTTGCAGATATGTGCCACTGTTTCCAACTTTTCATCAACAAAAAGGCCTTTCCAACTCCTTCCAAATTAGAAGATCCAGGTGGTTACACACGGCACCTCTGTACAAATTCTCTCACTTTTCATTGCCTCTCCAGGGCCGGATAAGGGATGGGCACTGGGATTGATCTAAGATTAGAGGCTCGCCCGCCCTCCAGCCAGCATGGGTCCCCCCCTCGGAGACACGCAGGAGCCTTTTAAATCCCCCCAATGTAAAGTCTAGGAAGCGCTGAGACGGCCTGCGCCTGCACTTTAAGCTGGGACATTTCTGGGCCTGCTGGATGCTGTCTAGGCACTGCCCTTTCTCGGGGATGCCAGGCGGACGACCCTCCTGGGACGGGAAGACCTGCAGACCCACCGGGACCGGGCGACAGCCGCGCATGGAGCTGGATGGGCCAAAAGACGCTTTGCTGCTGCCTGCGGGAGCCGCTGCAGCGCCTGCCGCTAGCGCTCCGCTCCTTCTTCCCTCCTGCACCTCTGCAGCCTGCATGGACTCCTGCTCCTTCTCCTCTTCTCCTCGCAGCCGAGCAGCCATCTGTGTCTCTTTAGTTTTCTTCTCTTTCGATCTCTTTGTTTGGTTCTGGGCCCAAAAGCTGGTGAATTGGTGTCCCAGGCGCGCGGGGCTCGTATCCCTTTCTGATCCAAAGCACACGGGGCCCTCCTGGACTGAGGGGGTGTGTAGGACGCTCCAGAGAGACGCTGCCGCTGCCTCCTGCCATTGTTGTGATTCTGAATGTATTGGTTGTGCTCCATGCCATGTATGACTTGGTATTTCCCTCTGTCCTAAGCACTTTGAATGAGTTCTGCTCAACAGACTGTAAATTTCATATTGTATTTATCAGAGTTTGCTCTCCCCACGGCCCTCGGGCGCTGGTGGGTCCCGCTCTCGCCGCTCTAGACGTGTGGTAGATATTTATTGTCCATGCTCTTTTGTAAGGGGCTGGTATCTCTGCCCGGTGACCTGTGCTACTTTGTATGGTGCAAGTGTGTTACCAGAATAAATCTGTTGGATTAGTAGAGGTGTGAGTTCCTTCACTGCCTGAGCCTCTCCTGCTTCCATCCATGCTCCACCTGCATCCCATGCCATTTCTGTCTGTCGCCATGTCCTGTGTGCCCCACGGGAGGGGGGGGCCACATAGCCCCGCTCTGCCAGGAGGAGGACAGCTCTGCTTGCAGTGGGGGGAGAGGAGAGCTTGCTGGGGGGCTGGGCTGGAGTGTCCCGAGTGTCCCTAGAGGGGCTGGGTGAGGGCTGGGCTGCTCTGTGTGCTGGGAGAGCTGGCCTGGGGGAGAGCAGAGTGGTCTGGTCTGGTCTGGAGCCTGCTGGGGACAGGGGACCGTGCGTTTTGGTCTCCCGTGCCCAGCTCTAACGCCCCTGTGTCTCTTCTCTTCCAGTCTCGGAAGGGCGCGGACCCGGAGCGCGACAAGAAGGTGCCGGAGTGTAAAGCGGACAGTATTGGCAGCGGGCGGGCCATTCCCATGAAGCAGGTTCGATGCTCCCCCTTCGCCCCGCTGCGAGAGCAGGGTCCAGGGGCTGTGGGCTGGGGCACTTCTGCTCAGCCTGGTGCGGGCCCGCCAGGGGCTGCCTGGTGCCCCTCTGCCCCAGGGGGCTGCCGGCTCCAGCAGCGAGCATGGTGCTGGTGTGGACCCCGTGCCCTGTGTGGGTGGGGGGCTGCTGGGGGGCTGCAGCGGGGCTGGTGGGGGCCGTGGCAGGGTGCTGCTGTGGGGCTGCGGCAGCGGCTGCAGAGCGGTTCCAGCAGATGGCATCCATGCCCCATGCCTGCTGCAGCCCCCGTCGCAGCCTCTCTCTGCTCCTTTCCTGCTCCTCTCTTCCCCTGTTCCTTTCCACTCCTACTCCTGCTCCTGGCAGGACAGGAATGGGGTTCCCCTCCTCATGGGCTACTGCAAAACCTGTGAGCACAGTGCCCACACTGTGAGCTGTTGGGAATCTGAGGGAGGCAGTGCTTCCTCCAGCAGCAGTGTTTTCTGCTCCTGCCTCCTGGCTTCCAGGGAAGCTTGAACTGCCTGGAACCAATCCAGAGCGTTGCCTGCCCTTGCGTCTGTCCCTGGCAAGCAGCGATGGGTGATGTCCAAGCGGTGTGGATTGGATGGATGGTATTTCCAGCGGGATTTCCTTGCACTACAGGAAAGACTGATCCATACTCTTAGTGGCAGTGCCTGGTTGTGCTTCTGCCTTGCATGTTGTGCCCCTGTTGTGGATCCATTTTCCCCCTACAGTCCCTGCTGGCCTCTCTGTGCCCCATGTGCCCGCCGGTGCTGCCAGGGCTGAGTTGCACAGAGCCAGTTGTGTCTCTGCATTGCAGGAGTGCTGGGATGTGAGGCAGGAGAGTAGAGTCTACGTCCCCACCAGGTTCTGGCTACCTGGTACCATTCCATGCTGAGATTCCATGGGGAGGGACTCAGTGAGGCCAGGCTAGCTGAGGGGTGGAGTGGTGGGTCAGAAGAGAGAGACCCTGCTCACTGCTGGAGCTGCCAGCGCTCCTGCCCTTGCCCCCCATGGAGTAATCCTGTGGCAGGTTTGTGCAGGGCTGCTGGTGCCCCGGGCAGGGGGCTCTGCTGGAAGGAGGGTGGTGCTGGGAAGGCAGCGTTGGGAGGATCGGCTCTGGGGCCAGAGGGAGCAGTGACAGGAGAAGCAATGCCAGGGTGGGGGCTGTGGGATCTCACACGTGGGGGCTCTGCTCCTGTGGTGCCCAAGTTTGGCACAGCCCCGGCAGGAAGGGGCAGCTCCGTGTGGCACAGGGCCTGTTGGTGTGCAGGGGGCTGCTGTTTGCGGTGGGTCATTGTTGCTGTGGGGGGTCACTGGCCTGAGGCGGGTTGCTGATTGCAGTGGGTCGCTGCTGTGCAGTGGCAGTGCCCATAGGCTCTGGTTTGGGGTCAGCCCAACCCGGGCAGCAGGGGAAGTGGCATGTGGCTGTTCTGTGGTGAGGTAGAGGAGGCTGAGAGTAGAGCAGCTGGAGCCCTCAGTGAGACCTGACTCGGTTCCCCAGAGCCTGCTGCTGCCTGCCAGAGGGCTGGTCCTGGGAGGGCCCCTGCCCGCCCTCCCTCCCCCCCTTCCCTCCCTGACAGCCTTTCATGCCTGGACCTTTGGGTTCCTTTTTCCAGGGCAAGATGATTGCTTTGCCTGCTCCTGTGTCTCCATGCTGCTGACAGGGCCCGTCCTTGCCTGATCTGCCAGAGGCTGTGTTGGTTTAGTGGGATTAAGTCATTCCATGCTGTAGGCAGGGCAGTGCTGTTCCTGTGTGAAATGGGGAGAACGGGGACCAATGGAGGCCCAGGTCTGCAAACACAACCTGTACGTCCTTTCTGGGCTTTGCAAGGAGGAGGAGATGCCAAACTGCTGCCTGGTTCAGGACTAAGTGGAGGGACCAGTTCATGGCAGCAGCAGCTCACAAGGGGAGCCTGGAGCAAAGAGTTTCCATGGGAGACCCAGATCCATGCTGGGTTCAGGACTGGCACCTCCTGTAGCCAGAGTTGCAAGAGGTGATTTCACCAGAGATCCTGGCAGTGTTTTTACAGGAACATACCTGGGGGTAAGTGGTGTTGGGCAGGTGGACACTAGCTTAGGCCAGCAGGTAGCCGCATGTGGCGTGAGGAGAAGGGGTTGTCAAGGGGTGCAGAGTGAGGTTAGCGCTGCAGTTCAGCACATTCCTGCCATGTCCCCACGCCACGAGGAGTGGGGAGAGGAGCTCCCAAGAGCTGTAGCTCTGTATCACAAAGACTCAGGACAGGGGATGGTCGCTCTGGTCTCTGGTATGGACCTGCCCCTTCTGGGAGATGGTGGAGGTCTCATTGCTTGCTGTCTCTGCAGGGCAGTGGGAGAGTGGGGCCTTTAGTTAGACTGCCCAGTGGTCCTGCCCAGCCATAAGAGCAGAGAAGCTGGTGTGTCTGGGGCTGTGAGTGGCAAATGTGCAGGATCTGCTGCCTGGGTTTGTGGCCAGCATTGCACTGTTCCCTTCCCTTGGCATGGGCACCACTGGGCTGGTGTGTTTGGTGCTGGGGCTGCTGGCAGCTTGCCTCGGGAGCGTTGGGGTTCCTCTGCTTGGAAGAACGAGGCTGGGCCATGCTTACATTGCCAATGACGGCTGAAGGCAGTGAGTGCTATGGGGCAGCAGGCTCCCCGTGGCTGCAATCACTGTGATCCATCCACGGTCCTTTCCTGGTCTCTGTGAGGACACAACAAGCATTGGGAAGCGCTGGCAGCCCTCCTCAGCATGCGAGGCCTGGGCTTTGCATGGAGCCAGGGAGCAGGAGGCTGGGCTGGGTGCTGCAGAAAGGAGAAACATTGAGGAGACTTGGCTGAGGAGAGATGCATGTTGTTACTGCAGCGTGCTTGGTTATTGCTTGTCTCCACCTTCTCCAGCACAGCACCTCTGGGTGACCTGATCTGTTTCCCTCATGCGTGTCTGGAAAAGATGGAGCTCCCCAAGGGGATGGGTGAGACTGTGGGTGTTGGGGCCCCCCACACCTGGGACAGCACCTATGCACCCTCCAGGCAGCTGGTGCCTCTGCCAGGGCTGCTCTGTGCCAGGAACTCAGGGTCCCACAGTGTCCTTTTGGTGATGGTCCTGCAAGGCTGGAAAAGTTCCCTCATAGCTGGACGCTTGCCTCCGAGAAGTGGGTTAATTAGGCCGGGAGATGAAGTTTCCTCAGCTGTTTGTTAGCAGGAGTGAGCTCCTAATTGCACATCTACCAGATCTTTCTGGGAAGGCCGCATGGAGCGTGCTGGCAGCCCGGGGGTCCCCTGGCCCCTGGCCTGGCTCTGCTCGGGCCGTGCACTCCAGCAGGGCCCAAGGCGGGTGACTCCTCCTCCTTGGGAGCTGGGATCATGCTGGGAGCTTAGATTACATTTAAATTGCCATTTGCATTTTCCAATCAATACGCGACTTCACAATTAAGTTTGGTGTTAAAATTCTTAGCAAAAAGTGAGTGGAAGGGAGATTTGTGGAGTAAACGAGTCCTCTGGGGGCCATCGCCGCTCCCTGCTTCATTACGCTGCATATTGCTGCTGCTGCTTTTACTGTGCACCAGCACAGCCCAGCGCGGCACAGAGCCGGGCACGGCCCACGGAATGCCGGGAAGGGGATGCAGAGTGGGGAGAGGAAGAGGGTCGGGCTCTCGTGCCGTTCGTCGCTGTCACCTCCTTCCCTTTGTGTGTGACATGGAAAGAAACTTGTGGAAGAGTTATTTCCTCCAAGTCTTCCCACACGGTGCAGAGGGAGGTTGAGGAGGGTTGAGGGTTGGGCACAGGGGTCTCAGGGCCGCATGAAGCCTGGCTGGGAGGAGCATGGGTGGAGCACAGCCTCAGCTGTGGGTTGTTCCCGCTTTTGGACTCCTTTTCCTTCTGGCCTGCAAAAAGGGGCTGTAGTTCTGGGTCCTCCTTTGTGGCTCGGAGTTTGGTTGTGCTTCAGTTTGCCAAGTTGCAGGTTTGAGGCTGACCTAACTGCAGCCAAACTGTTCTCTGCAGGCAGCATGTGTTTGGGGCAGGCTGGCAGTGCTGGAGTAGGTGTTTTATAGCATCAAGGTGCATCAGGTTGAAGATACATTGAGGAGAGGAGCTGTTCTGCAGGATGTGTGGGCAAGTCAGGCTGTGGAACTGAGCCAGGTTTAAGGTCAGAAGAGGGATCATCATGCCCCAGAGGGATCATTACATGCCCAGGAGGAATCTCCATGCCCAGAAGAGATCACTGTGTCCAGAAGGAATTGTCACACTCAGAAGCCAGAGAATTCCACACAGTGACTTTGAGTTAGATCTGTAACATCAGCCTGGTCTGGAGCAGATTTGTTTTGAAAGATACCCAACAGATGTTCTGAATTACAGAGAATTCATCAATTACCTGGGTGAGCTGGTGGATGTTAAAGTGGCTTTGTATGGGAGGAAGAACAATCATTTTTATACACGGTGTGGGAAATGTGTGGCCCAGCTGTGGTGTTAGAGAGGACAATTTTGGGTAAGTCCAGAACCAGGGTGCTGAGGAAACACAGGTACTGCTAGCTGCGTGTGGGAGGATGGCACACAGGACCAGGCAGATGTCCTGCCCCTGGCATGGCATGGCTGACACCTCCTCTGGGAGGTGCGGGGACATCAGGATCCCATCTCCAGTGGGGAGGACCAGTATCCATCACTGCAGGTTTTGTGAAGAGGTTGGAGTGACACGGTGTGGCTGAGCCTGTCCAGTGAGGGAGGGGCGAGGTGACCTCCCAGCTCTGCTTTGCTGTGACAGTATCACGGATGGGAGTTAACTCTGCCCTGTCTGACCCTGCAGGCGCTGCCACGCTGAGGCACCTTTCCCACAGAGCACTGGGAGCTTGGGAGCTGCTCAGCGATGGCACATCCAGCCCAAGAGCTCACACATGGGCTGCTCCCCCCAGTCCCCGTGCAGGACCGGCCCTGACAGCCCACTGCAGGGTCCTGCCTCCTGGCCCCCGAGCAGGACCGTGCCTGCTGTCCTCAGCAGCTCAGTTTGCCCAGTGACGAGGCTGCTGGGGTCAAGGACCAGTCACTGCACTGATTTACACCACACAGTTGCCACATTACTTTTAAGTTTTCTGGTTTTATGTTTTCTTGGAGTTCATTTGAAGAAGACATTGATGAACTAGTCTGGGTCAGATGCAGGTTGGCTGGACCTCTGTAAGTCCTTCTGTTGGACACAGGTTTGCCATTTATAACCACACTTGTTCTCAGACATGGATGTGTTTTGAGACCTTGCACTTGACTTGTTCTCATTCCATCCATTCCTGGCTCTATGGACTTTGTACAGCTGGTGTTTAAGGGTGTTGCTGCTCAGTTAAAGACCTGGCAGAAAGCTAAAAACACTTGTCAGCACAGTCACTCCTGCCATCAGATACTGTGTTTTACCCAAGGTAGAACCAGGCTTCTCTAATGTCCTGTTTGCACCGGCTGACATTGGCTGCTCTCCTCTCCTCTCGTTCTTTGCCCATCACTCTTTGCCATAGCTTTTCCATAGATTTGCTTGGTGTGAGCATCCAGCCATGATTCCAAGGGTCGTTGCTTGCCCCCTGGCAGAACTTGGCAGAACAGGAACTGTCGGTCAGCTGCCACATTCCGTGCCATGTTCCCATCAGCACCTTCTGACTACTACTGAGTGAGTTCTTCAGCTCATTTCCTTTGAGCTCTTGAGGGCAAGGTATCAGATCCTGGCAAGGGATCTGATCCTGACGAGGGATCTGATCCTGCCCACACACAGCTTTGCCCTAGCCGCTCTGTTTCGCTGTCTCGTCCCTGCATGTGCAGGAGGCAAATCCTTTTCCTGCTGTTTGCTGCCTGAGCACCGAGCTGGAGTGGTCACGGGGCACTTCTGCCTGTTCTGCACCATTTATTGCTGATTTCACGGTCACGTCTGGCAGCGTTGTCCCCCTGCATGTGCCAAACCCCACCACTTTGTGCTGGGCCTTTGCATCATGCAGGCGCAGCAGCTCAGTCTCCAGGCACTGGGATGGGGCCCCCAAATATGCCGAGGCTGGCAGGGCTGAGACTTTCTGCCCAGGTTTTTGAGGAGGGGCTGGCCTGGGGCCCAGATTTTTGCCACGTTAGGAACAGGCAGTCTGGGTGTCTGTCCAGACAGCACTTTCGGAGGGCCCAGGCCCGACAGTTGGTAGATCCAGCTTTTTCCCAGACTCTGTTATTCATTCCTACTTTTGTCCCCCCACGCTGTCCTTCCCTCCCTGCCGACAGAATGCTCGATGTCCTCTCCCTGCTCCAGAGCCCTTGCACCTGGTGTCTTGCCCCAGCTTCCTTCTCCCTCTCCACTTCTGTCCTCACCTGGTACACGATGAATTGCTGCTGGAGGTAGATTTCCTGAGGAGGCAGAACTGGATGGGCAGAGGATGAGGAAGGTCTGTGCTCTGAGCCTTGGTTCAGATCAGTGGAGTTGGTTCTGGGTTACCCTGGTGGGAAGAGGGAGTTCAGCACATGGAGTGCAATCATTTCCTGGCCCTGGGAGAATGTTGAGCCAGAGACAACAGGGTGGGTCTCACGTAAAATCCTGATGAGAAAAGGGGATGACCCTAACTCAACTGCCCAGGACCTGCACTCCTCCTGCGATGTGTCCCTACTCTGTTTGACAGCTCTCAGGATCACAAGCAGGAGAGAAAATGTGCATCCCTTGGGAGACCTGTATTTGGAGTGTTGTTTCTCAATCGGCCCCTGCCTGTCCCCAGTTTTCCCTGCCTTGACTATCCCTCTGTGCTCTGGGTGGTGGGAGAAGGTCTGGGAGCAGTCTGTGTCTGTGGTAGTGAGGTTGGCTCCTGCCCTGTGTGGGCACTGTCCTTTGGCATTGCTCAGAGGGAGTGGTTTGGGACACCAGGGGATGTGATGGGTCCCTCAGAGGAGCGGGACATTGGCATTGGCTTGTGGAGATCCTTGTCCCTGAAAGGGAGGGGGCTGTCTGTGGGGACTGAGGGGTTGGTGAGGAAAGGGTGCAGCCCAGGGAAATGGTGTGGGAAAGCTGACGTAGATGTTTCCTTGAGTCTGCTCATCGTTTCTTCTCAAAGACCAGTCTCCAAGGGGCAGTGCTGGAGCGGAGTGTGAGGTGCCTGGACCAAACACCATCTGAGACTCTTGACTCCTCTCTTTTAGGGCATTCTCCTCAAACGCAGCGGCAAGTCCCTCAATAAGGAGTGGAAGAAGAAGTACGTGACGCTGTGTGACAATGGGGTCCTCACCTACCACCCCAGCCTGCACGTGAGTACTGGGCTGAGTGGAGGAGCAGGGTGGGACAGGACAGTGTCCTTCATGCTGTGGCTGCTGCTGCAGGTGCTCTTGCAGCAGCCAGCATGGCAGAGGGGGGCTGGGGAAGAGTTAAGTAGGAGATGGAAGTTCTGGGCTCTGCCCTGGGCAGGAGCTCAGTGTTGGCCACCTCCAAGGCAGCATTTTCAGCAGACCTGGTTTTTACCAGGGTCTGGAGGAGATTCTCTCTCCTGCAGGCTGTTTGTTCGGTGCTAGGCTGGTGGAAGCACACTCTGTGCAGGATTACACTGGGGAGCTGCAGTTCTCCCCTGTTTGCCTGCTCAGTCCATTACAGCGGGGCCTACGCTGCAGCCGGATGAGGAGCAGGCAGACAACTCTTTGCAGCCATATCTGATGGTGCCATTTGGGTGTGGAATAATTTTCCTGGCTGCTAGGTGTTGGGTAATGGAGACGAGGTGCCTGTGTGGAGCCTGCCGAGCTGAGCTGCCGTCGGTGCAGCTCTGATCCTTCTCGCCGCTTGGCTCAGGCACGCAGCTGCCGCCCCATCCATCTCTGTCGCCTCCCCACTGTGGGGCTAATGGCTTCTTCCCTATTCCCTCTTGAGCACAGTTTGGTGCTGCAGCAGCAGCCACGGACAGACACACCTGTGACACAGGCCCAGCACCTCTGCCGAGGACGCACTGCCACAGGACAGACAGACAGGCAGCGGCTGCGGGGCACAGGGTGGCTGAGGGGGCTGCAAGGAGAAGAACAAGGTGCTGCAGCTCTTGTGAATGTTCCCAGGCCCTCAGTCTGTCCCTGATCTCCTCAGATGTGTGGTATTGGAGTGCTCTGAGCCTCAGAGTCTTTCTCCTCATTGCTAACCCTGCACCCTCACTCCAGGGTTTACCATGCTGAGTTATCCAGCTCCAGAGCCCCTGGACCCTCCTGTCCTTCATCTGGAGACGCTACCATTTCATTTCCTTTCTCTAATTTGTTGCAGCTTTTTCTTACAGTCCTCAATCCCTGTACTGTGCTGTGGTCTGCAGTTCTCTAACTTTGTAACCCCAGTTTTTTTGGAGCCCCAAACCAGGAGGGAGCGGCTGCTGCTGCCATCTCTGCTTGTGTGCTCACCTGTGTCTGTGGGTTTATCATATTTCCACCATGGAGTGTTGTTACCATCAGCTGTAGAGGCAAAGCAATTTCTGGGCTGTTGTTCAGCCACTCTCAGATGCTGTGGCTGCCACACACCAGGTTTCTCTCCTTTTTTCACCATTCCTTCCTCAGGGGGTGATCGAGATTGATGCCACTCGCTTTCCTTCCTGCACGCCAATGTTTCATTTCATTACTGCGTTGCCCTGAGAAAAAATCTGGTTTGCTTCCAGCTGGTGCCACTGATGATCCACAGCCTGTTGCTGAGGGTGGTACAACTTGGGCCTCTCCTGCCCAGTTTCCACGGGGATCTCTGAACCTTGCACCTGAGATAGGAGCTGTATCGCCCGATGTGTTTACCTACAGCGAGGGTGGATTACACGTGGGCACAGAGCATGGGGCTGCCCAGCCTGTCTGCTGCAGGGCTGGGGCTCTGCGTGCTCCCCTGTGGCATTGCCTGCCTAAGAAGTGGGGAACGGACCCTGGCACCCACCACCATGCCCCATTGTGTGCTGCAGTTCTGGCAGCACGCTGCTGGGATCAGCAAAGCCTCTCTGCCTCCCTTTCCCTCTGGGGCCTGGTGTACAACCTGCTTGGAAGGGATAGATGCAGGGACACGCAGGAGGAAGAGGTAGTCCAGAGGAGGATGTCCTGTTGTACCTGCTCCTCCCCGCCTTCCAGAGTGAATCAGGAGGTGCTGTGGTGGATTTGGGCCCTGTGGGCAAGGCAAAGCTCCCATGTCCTTTCACAGGATGACACAAGCAGAGCATGTTAGGAGTGGAGCAAACCTGTGCTCCCGAGGATGGGCATGTACTCTGCTATCACTTCAGTGTGGCAGCAGAGCCCAGGCTGGCTGGGGAGGGGAGCTGTGGGCTGGAACAAACCACAGAGCATCAGCCAGGGGGACGTGCAGCATCCAGTTCTTGCCATGGGAAGACCCAGCTTCTTCCCTGCGTGTGCTGCCATGTATCTGGGGGATGGCAGAATTCTGGGTGCAGCAGAGGGGTCCCTGGGGGCAGGCTGAGCCTTGCAGAAAGAGAGTCTTCCCTGTCCATCAGGATGTTCAATGCCCCAGGGCATTTTTGTGTTCTTTTTCTGTCCCAGTGGCTGTTCCTTGACATGAGTCAGGGCAGTTCCTGGCTTGTCTTCTCTTCCATCTCTTACAATCTCTTCCTGTGTCTCCTGGGATGGGTGTCAGGACCCCAGAGATCAGCAGCCCTAATTTCTTTCTCCTCCAGTGTGCATCTGGCCAGGATGTGTCCGTGCCCCATTGGATGGAGGTCAGGGCCTGGCTCTGGCAGTGCTGGTTTTACCAACCAAAGCTTCCTGGTGGAGCTCTTCATCTGTTTTTGGGAGTTCGTCACTCAAACCTGTTTCTGGGTCTGGATCGGGGCACCTCCAGCCCAACTTGAAAGTTTCCTCCACAGGAGTCAGGCATAAACTCCGGGCTTGCGGTCACAGGCTGCGAAGCGTGTGCTGGTGAGCTGGCCCTGGCCCTGGAATTGCTTTCCTGATGGAAGCAAATCTGTCTTGACCACCAGCCTGGACTCATGCTCTGGAACTGTGGGGCAGTCAGTGGGTTCCTGTCCTCAGGTGCCACCTCTGCCTCTGCACCAGAGCCTTGTGGGGTTTCGGGGCCAAGCGGGGTGCCTGGAACTGGGGTCAGGAGTGCTGGGGGCCTGATCCCTGGATTCAGCAGGGCTTTCCTTGTTGCATCTATATTTTTACCTTTCTGTGAGTGTGTTCAGCGACAGGAAAAGAACAAGTTGTGTGAAGAGCCTGGTGCAGTTTCCCATCACTTCCCCAAAGCCTTGGAGAGAATTCTGCTGCCGGGAAGGTGCGTGGCTGAGCCCAGGCTCGCCGGCCGCGCTGCACAGAGCCAGGGAAGCAGCTCCCATTTTGCAGCCAGTGGAGCCATTCACACAATCACCTTCTGTTAATTCTATCTGCAACATCAATTAAATTGTTTGTAGAAACTAATTGAATGTGGCTTAATCACACATCTTAATAGCTTTCCACGCTTTGAACTCGTTGTTAATTCCAGTAATAAAATGAAATGAGAGAACTGGCTGGGTAATTAGCGAGGAGGCTTGGGAAGAAATTGCTGTTTTATGGTGGGTAATAAAAGCCGAGCGCCAGTGACCGCTCGCTCCGGCAGGCAGCCGGCGACCGTGGCAGTTGTGCTGAGTGAGGGAAAATCCTCCAGCCCCTCTGAGGGTCCCTGCCCAGGGCTGTCACCAGGTCTGCACCCAGCTGGGAGCAGCTTGCTGTGGTGTTTGCTTAGGCTGGTGGTCTCAGAGTCACCCAGGGTACTGGATGTGAGTGCCAAGGGCTGAGGCCAGGCTGCCTGGCCCCGGGGAGCATGGGAGGGTGTGCTGTGGGGACAGGAAGCCTGCATGGGGGTCAGTGGAAAGAGAGCAGTACAGACCACGGCATGGAGGTGCCATTGGGAGACTCTGACCCTTGCAAATAGTCACCTGAGAGCACAGAGCATGGCCTGTGCAGGCCCTGTCACCTGCTTTGGGGTCCAGGGTGGGAGGATTGTTGCTCCTGAACTGAGCTTGTTCATGTCTTTATCTTCTTGGATGTGGAAGCAGACAGGGACCATCTCTGAGTTAATCTTTTTGGTGACCTCCTTGTGAACTGGAGTAAACCCAAGCCCCCCACAGCAGCCACAAGCTTGCCCTGGTCAGCTCTGGCTCCTCTCCTGATGGCAGCATAGGAGCCCAGGGATGGTGTCCCCACCTCCCTGTTCTCCCAGAGCCTTGAGCTCCAGTGTTGGTCCCTGCTCCCTCAGGATCTGACCAGCAGTTCCCCTCTGTAACATTGGTTGTGTCTTCCCCTTCTGAGGCACAAGCCTGAGGAGGAGTTGGCCTCAACAGAGAGGGCTGGGGAAGAACCATGGTGCCCCATGGAGCTGGGAGGGATGGGAGGCACAGGAAAGGACACAATGCTCAGGAGAGATTCTGACTGAAAGCTGAGATGCTCTTGGGAGACAGGGCAGTGATAGTTACAGCATGCACATGGGGTGGGGTTTTGGTTGTATAGTAAATTGTGTAGCAGAGGAAATGGTGGAAGCACCAAGTTTTGAATAATAGGAAGCTCTGCAGGTGAATGAGCAAGGGAGTTACCTGTGTTCTGTTGGTTTGGGTTTGTCTTATCCCAGCTGTGACCTGAGAGGGAATTTCTAGGTGTCCCATTGCTTGTACTGATATGATATGATATGATATTTATTATATTATTAGCTGTTGCAGTTGAGTGCTGAGATTAAACAGGGGATGATAGGGAGGAGAAGCCGCTGCCCACCTGTGTGCTGCCCTTTGGCTCCATCTGATCTCTGATCCCCAGCCATGCTTTCCCAAATGGGCTTGTCCTGGCATCCGACAGGGCTTAGTGCTGATCCTGAACATGGGGGAGCTGAGCGTGTGTGCCTGGGGCAGGGCTGATCCTCCACCCTTGTGCCTCTCTGCTCCAGGACTACATGCAGAACGTCCACGGGAAGGAGATTGATCTGCTGAGAACGACGGTGAAGGTGCCGGGCAAGCGGCTCCCCAGGGCCACGACGGCAGCAGCGCCCAGCGCCAGCCCCAAAGCCAACGGGCTGGCCAAGGAGCGGAGCAGCTCGCAGCTGGCAGGAGGCACAGGTAAGAGCTGGTGTGGGTGGCACAGAGCCAGCAGCCATCCCTCCTGCAGTGCCTCAGCAGCCCTGGGCTTGGCTGAGCTGAGAACAGAACCCCTTCTGAAGGGTCCTGCTTTCACCACCCTCGGGGAGTCCCTTCGGTGGGCGTTAGCATTTCTGTGCAGGTCCCAGGTAAGATGCTCGTAGGATTTTGTGCTGGTTGGTGTCCAGGACAGAAGAATGTCAAAGGGTTTAACTGGCAGTGTGAACCCCTGAGGAATTTCCTCACCCCGAGGAAAGTGTTGAGGCTGGTGAGCTGCTATGCATGGTGGAAACTGCTGCTCCGTAAACGAAAGGAAATCCCAACTAGGGTGGCTCTTGGTCCCTGAAAAATTGTCTTCTGTTTCTTTCTGGTTTTGGGACCCTATTTCCTCCTCACTTTCCCCTGGAGAAATGGTGAAGATCTGGTGCACATTGAAGAGGGGCAGCTGCTGCAGAGTGTGGTGAGGTGAGGCTGGGAGGCTGGCTGGCCCCCGACCTCTCCTAGAGTTCCTGTCACACTCCTCCTCTCACAGAGTCCCTGCCATGCTCCTCCTTGCTGCTGCTGCCACAGGAGGTTCTCATCCTGCCTGGGGAAACTGTTGAACTGGGGGCCTTCCTGCCCGCATTTCCCAGGCCCTTCACTGTGTCCTTGGGGCTGCTGTCCTTGGCCAGGGTGGGCAGTTTGCATTTGCCTTCTTCCCAGCTAGCTGTTGGCACAGTCTGATGCATAGGTTATGGAAAACACTCTGTTTGGGATGCTGAGGGGGTGCTGGTGGTGCTGCTGACCACAGAAATCCTTCCAAATCCAGTACTGCCACTGAGGGTGAGCTTGAGTGACACATCCCCATCTCGTTCATTCCTGCTCTGGCCCGTGGCCGGGTGCTGTCAGCGCAGTGCTTCAGAGCGTCCTGGGGCTGAGGGGAGGTGGGATGCAGCCAGGGTGAGTGTGCACTCCTTGGCATCACACACACACACGCGGGGAATGAGGCACAGTAACATCACTGCTCACAGGGTGCCAAGGAAGACATAACGAGCCCTCCCAAACCCAAACCGCTGTTCTTGTCAAGGCAGAAGTTGTGTATGGATAAACTGTCTGTTCTGACCAGGGCTGCGAGCTCTGCCTGTTCCTTGCCGTGGCTTTCCACTGTACACTGACACTTTCACCACCACCACCACACACGCTCAGCGTGCCCCAGCGTGGGGACTGTTCCTGATTCTGGACGGGGACACTTCTCTGCCTGCATGTCAGAGGTGCCTTGTCTGAGCTCTGACTTAGCAGAGGTATCAGAGCTGGGGGAAGGATTCAAACCACAGAGGAGCTTATGCTGATATCAAACCAACTGCTCACGTAACCCCATATCCCACTCCCAGCAGTCCTCTCAGTGCTGTTGGGCTCTCAGGAGCGGGGTGGGATGTGCTGGGATTACTGATGGCTGCCGCTGGAAAACCAGTGCCAAGGAGCGAGTATGGCATGAGACCCTTCAGTCTGGGTGACAGAGCTGGAGCAGACGCAGTGCATGGGGGCTGGGCTTCGGGCAGCTTACACGGCAGAGGAGATGCAGTTTCCTAGCAGGGGGAAATGAATGTTGGAAAAGTTTATCTGGAGAGCAGTTGGACTTAGCGCTACCTGAAACCTTTAGAATGAGACCAGTTTTCTTTCCACAAGAAGTGCTCTAGTCCAGCTTGTGGGTGTTGCTGGGTGAGTGTGTGCCTAGGGTGGGACCCTGTGGTACGATGGTTGTTCCCGTGTAGGGTCTGTGGATTTGGGATGCCCTGCTGGCAGTCTGCCCTCGGGCCCTTGAGCAGAGCAGTGCTGTGAGAGTGTCCATGCAGGGCTCAGTGCTAGGACAGCACCTTTAAGCACATGTTGTGTGTCTTGGCTTGGCTCAGGCTGTGTCCGCAGTGTCAGAAAGGGTTTTCTCCTGCTACACAATCAGTAAAGGCTTTTCTGAGGAATTCTTTCATCTCACTCTGGTGCCTCCAAGCCCAATAGCAGTGGATGCAGTCACCAAGTGCACTGATGGGACACAAACCCTCTGAGGTGATGTGCTCTTATCCCTGAGCAATGCACAGGGCTGGATTTGGGGTTGATGGAGAATCTGCCCGGCTTCAAATTAGCAGTGACCTCACAATTTTGCCACCTTTGTGACTGTGGGTGAGACTGTTACTGGATCCTCTGTATATCTCTAACCTGACACATGGTTTGGGGACTGGAGAGGAAGCACTTCAAAGTTTGCACTTCTTTGCCAATCACAAGTTAATCTTCAGAGGACACAAAGTGTGGAGACATGGGGAATTTGCTGCCTTGCCCCAGGAGTCTCTGGGCAAAACCAGGTGGCCGGAGATCAGAGTTCAGAGCAAGTGTCTGTGGTTCCTCTGTGACCTGAGCTCTGCAAAGGTAAGTGAGTGTGCTGGCTGATGTCCACCACATGCACAGTCCTTACCTGGGGTGAGGAAAGACCAGGGACACAAAGTGGAGAAGAAGAACAAAAAAGTCTCACCTTGCCCTTTATGTGGATGAAATACATGGATGCAGTGCTCTGGTGAGGATTCAGAATAACTCCAAAGCAGGTATAGACAGCTTCAAGCTAAATACAGTAGGAATGAGATAGGGACTTGTGTTTGTGAAACCAGTGGGGGCTCTGAGCTCAGTCATGATTGTGCCCCAGTATTTAAACCATTCAAGAAGGCAACTTTGCTGTAGTTAAACTTGGGTTTATTATAGGTTGGATGAGTTCCTATTGTCCAGAGGAGGCCATGGAGATGCTCCAAGGCTGGAGCCCCTCTCCTGTGGAGATAGGCTGAGAGAGCTGGAGGTGTTAACCTGGAGAATGCTCCAGGGAAGACCTTTGAGCCCTTCCAGTGCCTGAAGCTGGAGAGGGACTTTGGACAAGGGCCTGGAGTGACAGAACAAGGGGAAATGATGTTACACTGAAGGAGGGGAGGTTTATATTGGATATTAGGAAGTTTTTCCCTGTGAGGGTGGTGAGGCCCTGGCACAGGGTGCCCAGAGAATCTGTGGCTGCCCCATCGCTGCAAGTGTCCAAGGCCAGTTCGGACAAGACACTGGTTGGAGCAGCCTGGTCTGGTGGACGTTGTCCCTGCCCATGAGGAGATGGAACTACAGTGGTTGGGCTGGAGAGGGCAGGAAAGGGATGAGCCAGAGCTCACAGGTGCTATGGCCTGAAGGCAGGTGTTCACTAGAGGTGTGGCACTGCTGGGTCAGGTGTCTCCTTCAAATCCCTGCTGCTCCTCTTCCCACTGGAATGTTGCTTCTCTTGCCCTCTTCCTCACAGTCCCCCAGGTGCATCCTTGCTATGGTTCATCAGGCTCACCTACCCTCGTGCTGTGCTGCATCACATGTTTCTGGCTCGAGGAACGAGGGCAGCTCGTATCAAAGTGCAGATGGGATGAAAAGGGACTTCAGTGGGAGGACAGATGGTGGCACAACAGAGACAGTCGGTCAGCACAAGAGCCTAGCCTCAGCCCAGCTGAACCCTGGGTTCTTGCTTCACAGAGGTTTGTAGGGACCTGCTCCAAAGTGTTAGCAAAGGGGAGACAGGCAGGGAGGTACTGGAACCGTGACGCTTGTGCAGGTTCGTACGTGGCATGTACCACAGCCATGCACGGAGCTGGCCCTGCATCGCAGCTCAGTGGTGCCAGAGGATGCTGAGGAGAGCTGAACACTGGGAAGCCTGCCTTGAAGTGGGAAGAGAAGTGAAGGAAGAGGCTGCAGCAATGCAGAGATGGTTGTGGTTGCAGGCAGTGACTGGAGTTGTTTCCAGCAGCAGACAGAGATGGGACTGAAGGAAACAAACATGGGGGAGCCAGAGCACAGAGTGAAGGGAGCAGGCTAAAGGGGAAAGTTCTGCTCCACTCTGGGGGCTCGTGGGGAATTCTCCAGCTTGCTGAGGACCGTGAGTCTCCCATGGGGTGTGCTGCTGAGCACATGGCAGCCACGTCCTCAGCGCAGGCGACGCTGAGCAGGACGGGCCAGTCGGACTCAGCACGGGGGTCTGAGCTCGAGCTCTGGAGGGTTTTGGGTGGGGGCTGCCGCTGGTCAGTTCCCTTCAGCCCAAGGAACAGTCTGCGTGGTCTGACATCTGTGTTGGGGCCAGTGCCAGTGTGAGTCCTCTTCGTCCTCCTGCTTCTGCAGCATCACCTGTGCATCTCCTCCAGGGAGAGCATTTTCCAGAGTGGGTGCTGGTGGGAGGCACTGCTTGTCATGCAGGGCTTGGTTGATGCTCCTGTTGGCTCTGAAGTGACGAGGGTCCAGCTGTCCCTGGGCCGAGTTGTGTGTGCTGGCATGGAGTCTTGTCTCCACAGCACAGGCCGGGGAGCCCTCGGTGCACCGAGTGCTGGATGCGAGGGAGCCTGTGCCGGCCTCAGCCGCACCAGACGCCGGGATGGCAGGGGATGGTGCTGGGTCTCCCGGCAGCTCGGGATCTTCGCTGGGTTCATGCTGACGCCTGACAGCTCAGTTGTGGCTTCTGGAGCGGATGGCCGGGAGCATTTGCACAAGGCAGGCGGGTGGAGAGCGCGGTGCCGGTGCCGGTGCTGGGGGAGCACCGTGGTGGCAGGGCCCCCCCTGCCAGGCCTGTGCCCCCCGATGCTCTGCCTCTGCAGAGTGAGGGATTGGCTCCCCCAGGCCGGGGTTGCTGAGCCTGCTGTGATCATGTCACGTCGGGCTCCGTCGATGTTAACATCTCATTATCTTTGTTACTGTAATTACATTATCCGCTGCTTTATGCAGAATTATTCTCCGAGGACTAATTGATGGATCCATGTTTAATTCATTAATCATTAGCATCAAATTCGACAATTACAGTGCACACTGATTGTGGAATTTCAAATGTAATGAGGGAAGAATTAACAAAGAAAAGGGAAAACCTGTTTCCCTGGCACACCGCTGCTCGCCGTGGGGGACAATGACATTGAGGGAAGAAGAGCAGTGAGAGCAGGGTGGTGCAGGTCATGGCAGACAGGAGGCTGGTGGATCATCTCCTGCCTTTCTCCTGGTTGTGGCTGCACAACAGATTCTTCAGGTCAGAGCAGGGTCACTAATCTCCTAGGAAAGAAGGGAAATTTGGGGACTCGGGAGGGAAAGGTCGGCTCTCACTTCTGAAAGAAAGTTGCTTTTGCTTCTCCCCCGCCCAGCGGCTCAGATCACGCTGCCCTGGCATGTGTCCAGGAACATCCCAAATTACACCTGTGCTCCACACTTTGCAGGAGAGCTGGATGGATTTTGCTGTCCTGGGATTTGCCCATAGTCCCATGGCTGCTCTATTCCATGCACAGTGTGTGGCTCCTGCTCGTGTCCGTGGCTGCCACGTATCATTCCGGTGTGTTCTGCTCAGAGGCAGGATCCTGTCCACTGTGCTCTTCACTGTGGTCCCTGTGAGCTGGGCAGCAGAATGAAAGCCAGAGCAGGGCTCAGCTTGTGGGACTGCTTGGCCCCGGGGTGGGGGCAGTGCCCATGTGCAGCTGGGTCGGTGCCAGCTCTGGGGACGCCCCCTCCCTCCCTCCAGCTCTGATTTTGGCTCACTCACTTGGCTTTCTGTTGGGTCTGACTGTAAAAGTCCAACGTTAGTCACTGCTGTTCAGCCAAGGGCCAGGGCCGGGGATGGAAGTGGATGAACTTCGAGGTCAGTTCTGACCCAAACCAGTCTGGGATTCTGTAACTCGGACATGGGGATGCTGAGCTGAAAGGAAGAGGTTGAGGGTCTGTCTATTCCTCCATGTAGAGCTTCTGCCCTTCCCAGTAATATGTTAAAGGGTTGTTTGTAGTCTGAAGATGAAGCTGAGATGAGAGATTTACTAAAATTTATCTGTAATTAATATTTTGCATCATGAATCATGTATAAAATACTGCAAATTCATATTTATATTATAAATATTATACATTCACCATTACAGTCATACAGTAACCTCTTACGAATGTTTATCTGCATGTCTGAAGGTGGAGGAGGAATCCAAATGTGAGGCTTGAGCTGTTGGTTTAAAGTTTTGCATTGCATGGAAGCTAGAAATTGTCAGGACTCCGTGGGAAGAGGACTGTGGCGGCAGCCAGGTGGAAGGACACAAGGCAGGACAGGAGCAGCAATCCTTGGTGCCAGGTTCTAGTGCTGGACACAAGGGCCAAGATTCTGCTGGATCAGCTCAAGGTTTCATTTGCTAGGAGTGAGGATGAATTTCATATTTCCAGGCATTGTAACCTGATTATCTCAGCTGTTACTTCTTTCTAAAGAAGGAATACTGAAGCAAAGAGAAGGTGAAGCCAAAAGTGTCAAAAGCACCTTCTAACACTGTGTTCCCAGTTTGGAGCCCAAGGATTGCTTTTTTTCTCTCAATAATTTGGCTTCTTTTTAGCCCTTTTCACCATTCCTGTCATTCAGAGCTCAGTCTGCCCCAGGCACTCGGAACAGGAGGAGCACATGGTTAGAGGCTGGTTTGGGCAAGGGTTGGTGCAAGTCCCTTGAATGGCAGTTCCGGGGATTTCGCAGCAGTGTGTGGGTTGGATCCCATGTCCCCAAAGGAAATACTCGGCTCTGAGGCCCTGAGGCCCTTTCAGTTGCTGACACTTGAGCACTGTGGCTTCCCTATCCTGGAAGTGTCCAAGGCCAGGTTGGATGGGGCTTGGGGCAGCCTGGCCTGTTGGAAGGAGTCCCTGCCCCACTGCTGGGTGAACGCTGTGCCCAGAGGAGATGCAGGATGTGCTCAGGGCTCTGCTCCATGCTGCTGTTTCGAGGAGCCTCTGCAGCTCCAGCACTGCATTGTGCCTCCACACAGGCCATGAGCCCCTGCAGCCCTGTCCCGTGGAAGTGCCCAGCAGGGTGTGAGAGTGTCTGGCCGTGCTGTGCCACCAGCCCTGACTCTGCTCTCCCCACAGCGTGGGCTGTCCCCACCTTGTCCAGAGCGGTGACAGTGAGGCCATGTCCTGACGGCCGCCTCACAGACACAGCTCCCACATGGCTCCTGCTCATGGAGCAGGCAGCTCCAGAGCCGTGCAGGCAGGGAGATGTTCATGGAAGGGATCGGAGCATGAAGGGAGCTGCTGGTGCTTCCTCCCTGCACACCCCAGCTCTCCCTGTCCTCCCCAGTGGAAAAACAGAGACTGATTATCTCCAACCCAACTGTATAATCACTAACCCTAATTAGAGATAATTACTGGGAGTTGGTATACTTATTCCTTACCAGATCACTAAGGAGCCATGCAGTGCAGGGCTGAGCAGGGAAAAGGCCTTGGAGAAAGGGAGGAGGAGAGAAGCAGGGAGGAAGAAGCACAAGGCAGCAGCGTGCCATCGTGATCAGAGCCCACCCAGGGCTGGCCAAGGTGTCCAGGACAGCCAGGTGGGCACAGGGCAGCCAGGTAGGCACAGGGCAGCCAGGTAGGCACAGGGCACCCAAGTGGGCATGGGGCAGATAGCCAGGCCGGGGGGCTGCTGCTGTAGCTCTCAGCATCCTGGAACATCTGGCTCAGGGTGCCTTGTGTGGGGCACCTGGATAAGCTACAAGGATGTAATTTGTGGTCACCTGTGAAAATCTCAGTGTAAATAACTTGCTGGTGCTGCCAGGGAGGGCTGGGCTGGAGGGGTGGCTGGTGTTCTCCAAGGTGGACTGAGAGCCTTCTCCAGCAAACCAAGCTTTCTCATCTATACAACCCGGGCTTGTGCTGCAGGGAGAGGGGCCCAGGAGTGACTTTTTACAGGCCACAAAGTCTTACTCTTTGCTGTCACACAGCCCCAGCTCGTCCCTGACCGCAGGCAGCGGCTCCAGTGGTGAGTCTGTCTGGACCTTCCTCTGCCATCAGCACACAAGGCCTTTGCCTGGGGTCTGCACTCTGCTGCTGGACAGGGAGGAGTCCCAGAGGAACGTGGAAAAGCTCATCACTAGCAGGCAAGGGACAGGGCCATCCTATTCTCCAAACAGAGCAGGTCTTGCTCCATCCCCTTGAATTTGTGCACCCCAGGAGGTTGTGCTGCTGCACACCAAGCAGCCTCTGTGGACAAAGCAGGCAGGGGTGGATAAAGCCTTGTATGAGTGAATGGCTTTAGAAACCAGAGTTAGGTAGGAAAATGCAACAATTCCAGCATCCCTAAATGGCCCTTTCCCAGTTGCACTTGGGATCTGGGAGCAGGGGCTGTTCTTCATCGGTCACTGCAGTGCTGGTCCAGGTCCACACTCCTCAGCAAGCCCAGGAAGTTCTGGCTCTGCTTCCTTCCCTCCTGGTTCTGTCTCAGACCCAGGTTCCTGCTCCACCTGTGCATGCGAGCGGGGATCCATGTGGGTGCTGCCTGTCACAAGCGTCCCTCTCCCACCACCACCACAGGGATCTCAGGGGGGCTGCTGCACCGTGTCTGTTCTGGGTTGTGTCTTAGACAGCGTTATTGCATGTTTTCTGCAGCTTGTGATTCCAGGTTGCTGCAGGGATGGTAAATGACAGCTCTGTTCACAGTAACAGGCCAGGAGAGGGATCTGGAGCACAGACTGTGCTTCCTTCATCCGCTCCTGCCTCTCATTCCCAGCACCTTGGTTTTCTGAGGTGATTCTTTGTAACATGTTGGTGAGTAAATTACATTAATGTAGTAAAGTCACTGAAGAACTTTATCAAGTTGCAGTAAAGCTCCTGTGGACTTTCTGAATTCTGGTTCCAAACAGCAGAGCAGCTCCCAAGGAGGACGTCGCTGTTACCCCCACTTCAGCCAAGCACCAAACTAAATTCAGTAGTGCCTTGTGTAAAAGTAACCTGGGTGTGTTGTGCTGGTGTTCTGGCAGAATAAAATTCAGATCAGAAATGGAGTATTAAACACACACATGCACAGACACATGCACACAAAAACGTATCTGAGCCAATTTCACCAAGCTGGAAGCAATTACGTGCCAGATCTTTTGGGAGAAGGAACTTAAACAGGAAAAAAAAAAGTGAAGCGTAATTAGGAGTTTTTAAAGAGTATTTTACTGGATACCATAAAGTTAAAAGGAAGGTTGTACTGCTTAAAAATATGTCAGTCTTGGTGGAGAGGAGATGTGAACTGTTCACTCCCTCTCTGTCCCGATAGTGAGAAGGGGCAGGGCCAGGCGGAGGGAGCCGGCTGCGTAGTGCTGCTGTGGTTTGTGCAGCTGTGTCTGTGTGTGTATTAAAAGTGATAAAATGAACAGCAGCATTAGATAAAGTAATGGGTAAGTGCTGAGCAGGAGTTGGAAGCTGAGGCTGGTTGGGGGCTGGTGGCACTGGTGAGGCCCGGCACAGCCAGCTGGAGCCGCGGCGGAGGCCCCCGCTGCCATTCAGAGCCGTGCCAGCGCTCCTGGCCCAACATCCGCCACGAGTGATTAATTGTGAGCAGCCTTCAAAGTGACCCTCCTGGCTTTATGGGAAGGATTCCAGCTCCTTGTGTTCCCAGACTCACTGTGGCTGCAGCCACACAAAGGGTTGTGTCACCATTTACTCTGGGCTCGGGGCTCATGGGGGAGCCTGGCGGCCTCTCGCTGCCCCGGATCATGCTCCATGCCTGCCAGGTGTGGGGAGGAAGTTAAATAACATTTGAGAAACGATGGTGCTGAGGAATTTAGGAACAAAGTCACTGGTGAAGTAAGAGCACCAGCACAGTATAGCTGCTGGGGAGAACCCCCCATCTCCTTTTCTGTGGGGACAGGGGTGTCCCAGCTGACAGGGACACTCGCCCCGTGGAGAGCTTCCATTTTGGGGACATCTGCCCAAGTCTGTCACTTCACCTCCGTTCCCTTCTCCCAGAGGAAAACCTCTCTTTCCTCGCTCTCACAGCTGCTTTACTTGGCAAAAACTCAACTCCTGTGTCTCAGTTCCTGCTCCAGGTGCTGAGCACAGGGCAACTCCTGTGTCCTCCTTGGTGGTCTCTCTGACTTGGTCTCTGCAGCCTGCTGTGGATGTGCAGTGTGGTCTCCTTCACCACCATTCCATGCCAAAGGCTCATCTTTGCCCAGTGCTGGGTGAGCGGCTGCTTGGGCAGCTGCTTCACCCCCTGACAGTTGTTCAGCCTGTGAGTCATGAGATCAGTCACTGCTCATGTATCTCACCAAGTCCCTGATCCTCAACTTCTACATCTTCCATGGGGTTTCCACATAACATACAAATAAAAGTGATGGATCTGGTACTGGGAGCTCATTTCCCAGCTCACCTTCCACCTTGGCTGGCACGGGAGCCTGCACTGCCATGGCTGCATGAGGGGATGCAGAACATGAACCAGTGGAGTTACAGACAGTGAAAGGGTTTTTTTTCAACTTTATTAGGAACTAATGAATCCTAACCCCGGCATTCCTTCATTTCTGTATGGGAATAATAGAACAGTTAATAAGGAAAAAAACAAAGTGCTCAGTGAACACTTGTATTGGTGCTTGGGAAGAGGCAAGATGATGTATCTCAGCACAGAATGATGAATTCTTCATATTCCAGCTGCAATTAGGCAGCGAATTAAACAGCAGGTAGGGGATGTGGACATGTTGGAATCAGCAAGGCTGAATTTTTTAATTCAGGAATTGTAGAAGATGTGGTCAAGGTCTTTTTCATGTATGGACGGCAGCAGTCAGTTTTTGGGCGGAGAGGACTTGCACACGGCTCAGATTAATGGAGTCATGTGTCCACAGGATGAGAGGAAAAATGAGGGACAGGAAAGGCTGTAACAACCAGGAAGTGCTCTCAGAATCACCTTATAGGAAGTTCTGATGAGCTCAATATATTTAGCTTATTGGAGAAAAGGTTAAGAGGTAATTTCAACACCATCTGTAAATACCTGTATAGGAACAGAAATTTGGTGAGAGAGTTCTTTATCAGATAAAATGTACCAGGACCCAGTGACAGTGGCAGAAGGAAGACAACTCAGGCCAGAAATAAGGCCCAGATTTCAATGGTGAAGGCAATTAACCACTGGAACCACTTACCCAGCATCACTGTGATCTTTCTGGCCCTGGCAATATTCAAGTCAGGATCAGATTTTCTGACATCCATCATTGTTCAGGCAGGAATGACATAGGGGCAGACCTGTGATGTGACTTTGTACTGAGCAGCTTGGGTAGTCCAAGGGCTCCTTTGGCCACTCCCTGGCTCCAGGTCTGCCCTTGCTCTTCCACAAATCTGCCTCTTCCTTGCAGAGCTCACCTTCCTTGGCCATGGAGCTGCTCAGTGGGTAAGCATGGGGTGCCTCAGCCGGCGCCGTGGGCTCTGCTCTGTGTGGGGACTTGGTGCAGGCAGAGCTCAGGCTGGAGGCAGGCAGACGGAGTGGCTGCAGCTGCCCGCAGTTCCTGGGCTGGTGCTGTGCTCTCAGTGCAGGATTTTGGGGGCAGCGTCCCTGAGGTACCCATTCCCACGCTTCTGCAGTCTGCTGGGTCCTGTAACGCTGTTACAGAGGTGAGGTGGTGTGTTGGCTGGAGAAGCACTGGAGCTTTGTGTCCTGGAGCTTTGGCTGGGGGATGGCAAGTGTCATGGCCAGCCCTCCCTGTCCTGCTGCCACAGCCAGCCTGGGCTCTCCGTCGTCCCAGACACACTGGCACCATGCAGAGCTTTTTGTCCTGATGGTTTGTACCCACACGGGTCAGCTTTGGTAGGAGCTGGGGTGTCAAGTAGTTACTTAGCATGTGCAGATGTCCAAAACCATGCTCTGCAAGGGCAGCGCTGAGAGAGGAGGGAGATTCCCTGTGTCAGAGCATCTGCGAGGCCCAGCACAAGGCAATGGCTCCTGCTGTGTGCAAGCTGGCAGATCCTGATGGCCCTGCTACGGAGCTGGGCTGGGAAACCTCGGTCGCCCACAGCTCGGATCAGTGATTCCGCACAGATGTTCACTGTGGGCAGAGCTGGAAGATCACCTGTCCATCTGTCACCCCAGAACGTGCCCCACCATGCCTGGGAGCGGTGTGGGTGCTCGGCATGGTGGCCACCTCCCAAGGAGAACGCACAGGTTGATGTCTTTCAAATGACACCTCTCCATCCTGGGGCTCCTGGTTGGTGGGAGCCAGCCCATGTGTTTTGGGAATTGTTCAGGAGGAAGGACCCAGCAATGTCCAGGTAACAGCATGCAGTGTTTCATTTAGAAGCCCAGCCCGAGAGAGGAGGGTTTCTGGGGCACAGGTGGCTCTGGGAACAGCAGCCACAGGGTCATCCCAGGATGGCCTTCCTGCCACGGCAGCTGCCAGGCCACTGACGGGGGGTGAGTTACATCCTCCCCGGCAGGGTTTCCACAGGCAGGCAGCTCCGCCAGGCTCCTTGGCTCTCACCTCCCTTCAAGGACCGAATGGTTTCTGGGAGTGGAGAAGTTTCCCACTAGCTGGAGCCTTGTTCCAGTCCAGCTCAGGGTCCTGAGTAGCCATAGATTTGGGGAGGCTTTGAGTCGTGTTCAGCTGCAGGCTTCAGCCAGGCACTGGGGAGCCAGTACACTAAGGGGACTCACAGAAATCCTGGTTTTTATTTGGAATAAGTGGTGATGCATTGGCAACAAGTGGCTGAGGGGCAGAGGGACGATGACTCCTTGGGACACCACTTGGCAGACAGTCAGTAGCATTAACCTGCACTGTGCTGTTGGCCTCTGCACTACCAGACAAAACAGCATTTGCTCCATGCCAGGGTGTCCTCACCCATCCTGGAGCACCTCCATCACCATCTTGAGCCACACTGACAGTCCCTCTGCACCGTGCTGCTGCAGCAGCATCCCTCTGCCTGTGAAGGAGCGGGGCCTGGCACTCCAGAGGAAAGACCTGTCCTGTACTTGGCCATAAACCCAGGGGGATCCCAGAACTGCTCTCCAGCTGGTGCCTCTTTAAAAGTCAGCATGGCCCATTCCCCGTGCCAAAGCTGTTTCCTCCACACTGTAAGGGCCTGGTAGCAGCATCCAGCATAATGTCGCCAGGAAATTTCACCAGACATTGTGTATCATTTTGCCAAATTGCTCTTGAAAATATTAAAGAGATGCTAAAAAGATCCTCAAGTGACTCTCCTTCCTGACCGATGGTGCCCTTTTGGCTAACTCACCTTTATCCTTTTCCCTGGGCAGTACCACCTTAATAAAGAATTCCCAGTTTGCTCTGATAGAGGTCTTTCACTGAAGCACAGGCTGCCACATGTCATGCCTGGGAAAAGGCCATTCTGGTTTTAGGTAATTTTCCATCCAGTGCACATCATCAGTTGGGCTGAACTGAAAAGGCATCACAGAGCCATGTGAGTGTTTTGGGGGGGCTGAGGAAGCAGTGACTGGGAGAGGGACTTGGGGAACTGTCAGCAGTTTGGGGGTTCAGTTCCTGCAGGCGTTGGCTCAGAGGCAGGGAGCGTTTACGTGTCACCTGTCACTCGCCCAATTTACAGGGAACATATCCAGCAGCTGCCATGGTGTCACTTCCAAAGGCATGCAATTCCTGAGAGCTCTGGCCTTGCTGGGACCACCCAGCAGCTCCCTTGGACAAACCAGAGTTGCACAGCATGAGGTCTTGTGAGTGAGGTGACTCCAGGCAGCTGGAAGTGAGGTGCAGGGAGCTTGGAAGGGCTGCAGAGGCTGTGGAAGCTGTTTCTTCTTTCAAAATGAAACATTGGGCATTTGTGGCAGCCTGTGCTGCTCCTCGGAGGTGTGATGAAAGGCATGTCCTGGCGGGCTGGGGCTCCTGGTGTGGCTGGCTGGGGGTGCAGGGGGCAGGTCTGTGCTCCCTAGGGCCCTGCAGGACTTTCCCCTCTGCAGGAGGAGCTTCTCTCAGGCCCTCTGTTTCTGCTCTCCCTTCCTCACCTTCCTCTGCTCTGTGGCTGTGGCCATAGCCGGGGCTTGGGGCTGGCAGGCACTGAGCTCTGACCATCCCATCCCATCCCATCCCATCCCATCCCATCCCATCCCAGCCCAGCCCAGCCCAGCCCAGCCCAGCCCAGCCCAGCCCAGCCCAGCCCAGCCCAGCCCAGCAGCACCATTCCCAGGACCAAGCTCATCCCGGTCCCAGGAGAGCAGCGTTGTCCCTGCTCCAGCAGCAGCAGTCTCCCTCCCACGAGGAGGCAGAGAGGAGATGGATGCAGCAGTCAGGAGCAGAGCGCCAGCTAATTACCCTTCCGAGTGTGTCTTGTAAATTAAGGGCTAATTAGAGGCAAAGTCAGTGTCATGGTTTTACACGTGTTTCTGTGGCGCTGAACAAGGGGAGGGAGGGGGAACATGCAGCAGCCAGGCTGGAGGCAGGCGACGTGGGGGGCTCTGCAAGGTCCAGGCAACATGGGGTCAGGGTCCTGGGAGCACAGGGTGCAGGGCACCAGGGTCCTGGCAGCTCGGGGTGCAGGGCGCTGTGTCCCAGCGAGCCCTCCATTGGCACTGCTGGCAGGGAGGATCTGCAGGCTCACAGGTGATCCCTGCACAGCACTGCAGGGAAAGGGGATTTTTGGCCCAGGAAGAATATTGGGAAGAGGAGGGTGGGAGGTACCTGCCATGCTGGCCGTGAAGGGGTGGTGGCGATGGTGGGTGGCAGGCATGCCTGGTGCAGGTCTGGTGGCCACGTCACCCCTCTGTTCCGCACTTGCCTTTGGAGGGGCTGTTTGGGCTCTTGAGCTGTCCCGTCAGGCACTCGGCAGCCCTGGCCCCGGCTATGCTCAGGCACATCTGAATGAAATCCCTTGGGTTTTCATGGAAACAGCAGGGACAGAAACATACACTTATGTACGAACTCTGGGCCTTCACATGGGATTTTGTGGGGCTCTGCTCTTTGTAGAGTGTGGCCCAGCACAGGGATAGGCTGCCCGGGGAGGTTGTGCCATCACCCTCCGTAGGGATACTCCAAACCCATGACAAACAGTCCAGGGCTGCTGGCTCTGGGGGGCCCTGCTTGAGCCGGGGCTGTGCAGGATGATGCCAGAGCTCCCTTCCACCTCAGCCATGCTGGGATCCGTGAGAGCCGAGTGAATCTGGTTCCACACAGGAGGACACAGGTGAGCTGTCCTGGCTCCCACTGAGGACCTGCTTCCACAGGTGTCCATTTGCTTCTGTGGAAGGCTCCCACTTGCACCAGTCCTGTCGGAGCCATGGCTTGGTTCCTCACAGCCCAGCTTTGTCACGCCTGCAGAGGGGTCTGTTCAGCGGCATCTGGAGCTTTTTGTGGCCCTGCCCTGGGCCATGGCCAGGTGGGCTGCAGTGAGAGTCCCAGCTCAGTGTCTGCGCCTCCGGGCAGGGAAGGAGATGTAGCTTTGGAGCAAGGATGGGGCCCCTTCTCTCACCCCTGAGCTCCCAGAGCACTTGCTCTGCAGTGGCTGGAGCCGAATGGCCTGAGGGGAGCATGAGAGAGGGCTGGTGGCAGGCAGGTGCAGTGGCATCCCTTGGGCCAGTGTCCTCCTCCATGGCAGATTGCCTGCAGACTGAACAGGAGGGTGTGTGCTCCCTGTCAGAACCATTTTGTTTGCTATTCTGGACATTTTGGGTTTCCTGTAATCCAGAAACACTTGACCCATTTTGCATCGCTGAGTGATCTTGTCCTCTGTGACAGCCTCTAGTCCCAAAAACACTCCTCTCTTGGGGGTTCAGGTTCCTAGGCTCAGCCTCAGCAGTTTTGAGCTAGTGGGAAAAGGAACTTCCACCCGCCATCCCTACCTTACAGACATCTGTTCCCCTGCTTGTTCCTTTGACACCCTCCATGTGATCTCACGCTCTCCCAGTGCCCCCAGCATGGCTGGATTTCCTGCCAGGGACACACAAGAAAGTGAAATTGAGAGATGAGGGTGGGTTTGGGTTTGCCCAGGTGCCAGAGGCTGTAGTGAAAATCGTGACTGTGAACTCCAGCTGTGGGGAAGCTGCATGCCAGAATCCCCAGCTGTGCCTCCCAGGGTGCTACACCGAAACCCACTAAGCTGGGGGTCCCTCTGGAAAGTGGGGTGTGCTGGGCTCTTCTGTGAGTGCCTTTGGGGTGATGCACCGGCACGCCTTGGGAGAGGAGAGCCAGAGAGAGCCTGTCCTCATGTGGAGCCACCCGGGAAATGTGGCATCAGGTACGGGACAGCTTTGCCTTCCCTCACCGTGCCCCCAGGCAGCAGTCAGTCCGTGCTGAGTTCGTCTCTCTTGCAGGTGCTCCCCACTCGACCAGCAGCACCTCCCTGCACTCGGAGCGCTCCATCAGTGGCATCAACCTGGTGGGCTTCAGCTCCAAGCCGGACGGGATGCACCAGCGCTCCTACTCTGTCTCCAGCGCAGACCAGTGGAACGAGGCCGTGGCGATCCCCGGCAGCTGCCCCAACCCCTGTGAGTAGCCCCTCTGGCCCTTCTCCCCTCAGCCGCGGCAGGTAGGGGGGCTCATTTCGGCAGTGGGGCAGTTCTGAGCTCTGCCCTGTGATTGTGAGCCCAGAGTTTGCTCATGAGTGTCAGACACAGCCTCTGGGCCTCGTTGGGGCTGTCCCCCTTAAGTAAGGGTCAGCTGGCAGTGTCCCAGCCAGGGAGGAAGCTGTCCTGCAAGGTGTGGAGAAGCTCCAGCCAAGGGACACTGCTCTGCAGCAGGATGGCTCCAAGCCCTCTGCTCTGATCTTGCTCTGAGCTCACCATGCTGGGGTACCACTGCTTTCCCCCATCACTGGATCTTGTGGACAGCCCCATCTCCCAGATTTCGGGGCAGTTGAAGGAATAGGAGTGATTCCTGTCTCTGGAGCACACACTGAGCACGGCCCGCCCCCTCCCCCCACGCTCACTCGCTCTCAGTGATGTTTCAGGACAGTTGAGTGAATTAAAATAATTCATACATTTCCCAACGTAGCCACTTTGCCGAATTGGAAAATAAATGCTTTTGTGCTGCATTCATCACTCCTTCGTTCCTGGCTCTGCCGCCGCACTAAAAAAGCAGTTAAATGCACATCAAGAGTGGAGGAGCCATTTCCATGCCTGCTCGCCCCTTGTAGTTCTCATTAGCGCGGCAGCCGCCCCCCCGCCCGCTCCCAGGGGCTTTCGCAGTTTAAAGGAGCCTCTTTATGATCATTACCGGAGTCCGACTGTGCGGGCGCCATTTGCAGCTGAGGAGGCTCCTCATTTGTAACTGTGAAAAACTATCAATTTCAGCGCGCCTGATGCAGCGGCTCCATCATTGGCCCCATCAGCTCCCTGCTGGAAGCGAATTAATCAGACTGTTACTGCTGATGGGGCAGCGCGGGCGAGGGGAGCGGAAGGGCGCAGCGCTGAGCGGGGATGTGCCGGCAGCCCCTCGCCTTGGACGCGGGGGCAGCGGGGCAGCCCGCGCCGGGGGAAGCGCGCTGCGAGCGGGGACCGGACACTGGACACGGGCGTGTTGCTCGTCCCTGTGCTGGGAGAGGGTCCCCGGCGCAGGCAGCACCTTGCCCGGCCCGCAGGAGCCGTGAGCCCCGGTGGGCACAGCAGCAGGTCTGATGCCCTCGTGCAGCTCTGCACGTGCAGTACCCTGGCACAGATGGGTTTTGTGGCACGATCCCTCTGGAGAGCAGCTCCTTGCCCCAGTGCCCTCCTGCCCCAGGAGCTGTTGTGGCAGGTCTCATCCTTCCTGCCAGCAGCCCCTCAGCGGGGCTGGGGGCTGATGAGGCCATGCTGTGCTTCGCTCTGCCCTACCCTTGCCTGGGTGTCAGGAGAGCAAGCCAGCCCAGCCCTTGCTCCCCATCCCTCTGCCCTCTGTTGCTCTGCCTCTTGTCCTTCTGCTCTCCCTCCCTCTGCTCTGTGTCCTTCTGTTCCTGTCCATGGAGGAGCTGCCCATGCTCACAGCACCTGGACCAATCTGCCTCTTTTATGCACAGTAACTGAACACTGTCAAATGAGAGCTGATCTGCAGGGTCTGTTGTAGCAGGAAGAGGAATAATGTTTTTACTCTAAAAGTGGGTGCGTTTAGACTAGATATAAGGAAGAGGTGTTTTATTGAGAGGCTGGTAAGGCAACAGGGTACCCAGAGAAGCTGTGGTTGCCCCATCCCTGAAAGCATCCAAGGCCAGATAGGACAGGGCTTGGAGCACCCTGGGATAGAGGATGTGTCCCTGCCCGTGGCAGGGGGTGGAACTGGATGAGTGTTGGTCCCTTCCAACCCAAACCATTCTGTGATTCTCTGCTGCTGCTCCTCCCAGTGATGTGGAGGGCTGAGGTGTCAGCTCAGTGCTCGCTGTGTGTCCTGCATGCTGGTGGCTGTTCATCCGCTCTCAGGTCCCACCTCACTGTGCTGGACCCCAAGCCCTGTGTCAGTGCCCCACAGACCCATCACAGGGCCAGCTGTTCTGGAGGGCCTGTGGCACACCATGGGCCACCAGCCTGGGGGTCCCAGGCAGTTGCCAGGGCTGCATCCCTGCTCTGTGTCCCCCACAGCCACCGCTGACAGAAGTGGGTTCTCAGTGGCATTTGGTGAATGGGCAGCGCTTTCCACATGGCAGAGCCACTGGGCTGAGCAGCACAAGCACCCCTCCGCCAAGGGGCTGAGCTGAGCGAGGCTGTCCTGCACCACACCTGAACCCCAGCTCTGCCACAGCCCAGGCTCTCTGCTGCTTCCAGTTCTGCATGGCAGGGCAGGTGAGGAATATTCCTCTGCTCAGAGCTGATTTTGGCCACATGCCAAGGCTGTGGGCTGCCATCCCAGCTCCTGGGGCCAGGCTGTCTGCTCTGGTTGTGCCCTGGAGAGCACATGGAAGAGCAGTGGGATGGGGCTGTACGGTCATATAAACGTGCTCCAGCACATCCTGTATCTGTCCCTTGTGCAGGAGCTCTGCAGCCCACCTGTGGGGTCCCCCGTAAGGCTGGAGAGGGGCCCAGGAGGTCCCAGGCGTGCCTGTGAAGGGTTCTCTTGCTGAGACGGAGCTCTGGAAGTCCTTGGATGGGTTGTCCTACTGGGGAAGGCGAGAGCGTGAGCAGTGCCTGATCTAAGAGAGGGAGTGTGTTCCATGTGCTGCCCCCACCCCTTTGCCATCCTGTCCCCATCCCACGGGGGCACTGGAGGTCCCCAGCTGTGGTGTTGGCTACTGGGCAGTAAGAGCAGGGGCGTGAGTGATGAGCCCTTGAGAATTGCTGGGCTCATGGCAGGCCACAGGAGTGGAGTGCAGCAGTGTGTGACCCCTCTCGCTGAGCCGGGAGTGGGGCAGGGTGCCAGAGGCGTGGGATTTGGCCCAGGGAGCATCCTGGTGAGCAGGTGGGCAGCAGAGGGAGGGTGGAGGCACCACATGTAGCCACCAACAGGAAAGTTCAGGTCCCCTGTGACATACGGCTGGGAGCTGAAGGTGCTTCACACCTGCTCTAAGCACAGTCCTGTAGCAGGATCAGTAATTTATATTTATAAAACTGGAGGCTGATTTTATCAGATTTATCTCTCTTTAATTGTCAAGGGTGAGCTATTTCCCCATGGATAAGTAGCAGCAGAAACACCCTACTGGTGTGTGTCAGTGCCAGAGTTGGGAGAGCTCCAATGCTGCAGCCTCTCAGCTGTGTGAGGGGCACAGCAGCTGCCCCTCAATCCCTGCCTGGGACAGCTCCTGGCCTGTGCCCCTCTGTGTCCCTCTTCACCCCACTGCTGGTGTTTGTCGAGACAGACCAAGCCCCAGCAAGCCAGTCTGACCAAACCAGGATGAACCAGGGGAGCAGAGGATGGGCTGGGGTGGGAGAAAGGCTTGGCAAGTCCCTGCTGTCCCACTGCTGGAGGTGCTGCCCTTGTGCAATGCTGTGATTCCTTTCTTAATTCCTGTTGCCACAGAACATGGAAATCGGAAGTCAGGACTTGATGGGAGACACTGGACTGTAGCAGAGAGGACGGCAAGCTGCCCAGGGCAGAGGTCCTGGGCATGGAGCTGCCATCTATGCCCTGGGGGTGGGTGGACAGTGGAGAGGCAGGAGTGGATTTAGGAGAGGGTTAACAGTGCAGCGAGGGCTCCTGCGCCTCGTTGCCTTCCCCGGAGTCTGCATTTTTATGCTGATTGGAAGCCTGCGCTGTGTGTGCTGCTGAAATTGAATGTCAGGCTTTTGATTTTGTTGCTGGTCTCTAATGAAATTTGACATTTAATGGTGAGTGCAGCGGCAGCGTGTGTGTGTGTGATCGGAGCTTGATTAGCGCACTCTAATTGACAGTAATTAGGCAGCTCCCTGATTGTTTCTAATTCTGCTATTAATTGTAAGGAACAGTATGATTGAGGATAAATTTGGTGCGTTGCTGCTGGGGATGCAGCTTCTTCAGCTCCGTATCGGAAGCCTATTGAGCCCATCATGCTCAGGTTCCTGAGTGTGGCAACCCCAGTCACCTCGTCTGGCAGAGCGGTGCTGGGAGGGCAGTGCTTCTGCAGAGGCTCTGCACATCCTGGGGCCTGGATCTGCCCCAGTGAGGCCAAGATCACCCTCTGGGCCTGTCCCTTCCCAAAATGCTTGTGCAGCCCTGTGAGGGCACTGCCCTGTGAGGGAACTGCTTCCCCAGGAACGTGCGTGTGGGGGTGGGACATCAGGCTGCTCCAGAGGGGCTGCTGCGCCTGTCCCGGCTGCGTGGGTGTCCCTGTGTGATTGTTCTGCATGGATCCCAGTGCGGAGCGGCTCCAGCCTGACTGCCGAGGAGCTGCCAGCCCTGAGCTGGAGCGGGTGTTGGAGCAGCTCTGTGCCATGGACCTGAGCAGGTCCTGCCCTGTCTCATGGGGTCGTGTGGGCCGAGCCAGGCAAGTTCCAGGGCTGGCTCCAGAGCACTTCGGTGTCTCTGGAAGGAGGAGACTGTCACTGTCCCGCTGTACATGACTTGCCTTGCCTTTGTCCCCAGCTAATGGTACTGCCGACTCACTCAGCTCCAGCCCAAACATTTCCAGTGCCGCCAGCCCGAAGCTGGAGCCGCCTCCGTCACCACATGCCAACAGGAAAAAGCATCGCAGGAAAAAGAGCACAGGGACAACTCGGCTTGATGGCCCCAGCACGGGAACAGAAGGTAGGAAGGGTGTGCCTGGGGGGCAGCTCTGCTGGCTCAGAGTGCCAGGCACCCAAGGTCCTGCGGTGCTCGGTGGGTGTCTGGGGCTTGGAGAGCTTCTTATGCAGGGCTCAGTGGTGACCTGGGGCTCAGAGCACTCGTTGTCCAAGCAGCTTGTGCTGAGGCAGGAAAGAGCAGCCAGCCTCTCTGATCTGCCTTTTCCTCCATGTCCCCTGTGCCGTGCAGAGCCACCATCACACCTGTGCCTGCACAGACAGTCACTGGTTGATAAAATTGCTAACTGCAGTAGCAGACCTGAGAGCACATCATAAGGTTAAGGTGTGCTCTCAGACACTTTCCACCACAAGGACCTATTTCTGTTGACTTGTAAATTGGCCAAGCTTCCATAATTTAAAAGACCTCTGCTGGGCACCTGCCTCAAGCTGAGGGTCTTTTGGAAAAGCTTGTCTACTTCAGGGGACCAGCTGAACACGTGTGTGTTGCTTTCCCAGTGCTCAGAGTACTGATGGTTTTCGTGTTGAGAAATTCTGGTGTCTGTGGTTGCTGAAGAGGGACCCAAAGCTTGACAGGGAGGCTGCAAGGCATGGGGGAGCATTCTGCTGGGAAAAGACATCAAATTTGTCCAGGTAGAGATGAGCCTGGCAGCCACATTCTCCAAAGCCTGCATCTGTGCTTAGCTGCTGGAAAAAGTGAGATTTGACTTTATTCTTGATCGTCCTGTCCCACAGCACTCAATAAGCTTCTGGGGTGAACCAAAGTAAAGATGTAATTCAGAGAGGAGGAGGGTTCAGTACAAGTGTTTGAAGCTAACAGTTGCTGCAAAGCAAACCAGAAAATATTACTCTGTACCTGAAGGTGCTGCAGCTGTCCTGGCACCTTGCTCCAAATCATGTGTCTGCCTGCAGTCCAGCTGCCCAGGTGTCCCATAGCAGAACAGCTCTTCTCAAGTTCTTGTTCTTGGAATGATTGCAGTGATGATGCCCAGAGTTGGGCAGCTCTGTTGTTCCTTTTTTGCTGTTGTAGTTGTCTGCATCTGAAATGCACTGAGTCTAAGACAGGCTTCCCCTCTGTGGTGGTTGATTGAGGAACCTTGAGCGTTGTTTGAGGCTTTCATACCCACTGGTGTCTCCTGGATAGCAAGAAGTGTTGCCTATAGTTGCATGTTGTTCTTACTCTGTGTGTATGTTGCCTCCTCAGAGCCATTGTTGCCCTTCCCAAATTGGTTTGCAGTTCTCAGCCCAGTGCTTGGGAAAAGGAGAGGCTCATTCTTTGTATGAATGGTGGGATAGTGAAGGAGGGAATGATTTTGCACCCCCATGTGTAAAACTGAGAAAGCATGTGCTGAAGTCCTGTGTCCTATCCTGTAAATAAAATGCTCAGAAAGAGTTGTAAAGGAGGTCCCAAAGCTGACCTGGATGTGATGATTTGGTTTATGATGTGGACATGAGGGCTCTCAGCTGACCACAGTGAATTCCGAAAAGCACAGGACTGATGTGTCAGCACTTGCAGAGGAAGTCTGGTCCTGCGGCTGCTCAGTGCAGCTGACAGAGTGTGAGAGGTGCAGATGCTGGGACCTCGCGTTACACAGAATGTAACGCAATTTCGTAGTGGAAAAGGTAATTGAAATGTGGAAACACTTTTATGAAGCAGTAATATGGACTAACCACTGCTTGAAGTCTTAAAATTTGATTAGTTCCTTTTCAACAGCACATGTGTGCTTGGCAGAATTCCCAGCCCTCTGCTCCCAGACTCACAGACTGGAGGACCATCACCCTCCTCCTTGTGTGCCCAGGGCAGGAGTCTTTGAGCAATCCCACTATTTCCATGGTTTCATAGGGATGTTTTTCAGACTCATGCTCACTCTTTTTGTCCTTCCTGGTTTGGCAGCATCCCTGGAAGGTGGAGTGATGGGGGTGGAGACATATGGCAAGCATGAGGGCATCAGAGTGTTTTTGTTTCCTGCACTGGTCCTTGGCCGTGCTGGTCAGCTGGGCAGAGGTCTGTCTTACCTGAAGTGGTACCTAGGTCCTGTCTCAGGTTGATATGGTTAATTTAAAGCCCTATCAGGTGTTGGGGTAATGTAACTTTTCCTACAGTGTGAATTCCTTGCCATTTATCAACATAGAACTTCATTTGCCAGCAAAATGTCAGTTACCAAACTTCCTCTGTCACTGCACAGACCTTGTGCACTGTGGATCCTCCTGCCAGAGCCTCTGGCTCCAGTGCCAGGAGCAGGAGGAATCCCTGCTCTATCTGCAGCGCTGCTGGTGCCCACGTGCATGGCAGCAGGTGGCTGAGCTGCTCCAGCGTTGCAGTGTTGCAGGAGCAGTGTGAGCACCTTGTGAGGGGTGAGAAGAGCACAGCACAGCAGAGGCGGCATCCGGGACCCGCAGTCACACGGGCAGCCCATCCTCCGTGTCTCCAGTGTGAATCCAGACTTCCCAAGCCCCTGTGTCCTTCTCCAGTGGGTGAACGGGTGCAACACCTGCCAGCTCACTGCTGTGGTCAGGCAGAGGTGATAGAGCCAGCTGCTCCCAGGCCTGTGCTGGGGCACAGTGGTGCCACGGGCTGCTGCACGGTGGGTTTCTGGCTTTTGGTCAGGTATTGACAAACTGACCTTGCATTTATTTTTTTAAGTAATCTAGTGTATTAGAAAATTGATCCAATTACAAAATTAGAGTTCCAGAGGCTGGGTCAGTTCTGTCATGCTCCCAGCCTGCCCTGCATCAACAGGACCTGCTGCTGTGGGCAGTGTCCGTGCCAGCAGAGCCGTGCTCCGAGTCCGTGGGAGAGGCCACTGTTGCTGCACTTAGAGCTTCCCAGCTTGGTCCTGTTGCAGCCAGTTCCAGCAGCAATGAGCTTTGTGCCCCATTTTGGCAGGTCAGGCTTGTTTCAGAGTCAACCCTTGTCACAGCCATGGGTGAATTTCTGATACCCCAAGAAAGAGCATTCCTATTTGTTTCTCTTGTTTCTTAGTGCCAACTGGTTATAAATCCCAGATCTGGTCAGGAGAGGGCTGTGTACATCCCCGTGCTCAGCGTGAATTACGGAGCTGGGTCACGCATTCCTTTTCATGCAGGTGATCCCCCGCCTGCCACGTGCCTGCTGCATGGCTCCTGCCTGTGGTACCTTTGAGAGGGACTTGGTTGGTCTCTCTCCTGCTCCTGGCTGTGGGACTGCTCCAGGAACTGATGCAGCTCTGGACACTGTGGCAGCTCATCACCAGGACCAGCAGGTCAGGGCAGAGACAGAGGAGCAAGTGACTCTGGGACTGGTGTTCAGGTGGCCACCCAGGATGGGTCACTGTCCTGCATGAGAAGCACAGACTGGCACCAGGTACAAGGAGGTGCTGAGCCTCTGCTTGAGGTCCCATCCCAGTGTCTGAATGGTCCAACTGTGAATCCTGGGCTGAGCATTGCCCTACACTGATGACTGATAGTTTGTGTCATGGACTGGTGTCCATAAGTATGGCTGATTCCCTCTTGAATCTTTTTAGCTGCTTTTGAACAGTTACAGCATTTGTTTTCAGAGCAGGGTAATTGGAGTTTTTTGCTTTTGCATAGTCAGCACGGTGAAAGTGTGAAATTGCTGCGCCAGGAGCTGCGCTGCTGGGCCCCGTGGCAGAGCTGCCATCCCGTGTGGCCGAGCTGCAGTCCCCTCATGGTGCTCATCCCTCTGTTCAATGTCCTGGCAGAAGCATGGGGACAGCCCAGTAAGAGCTTTCCATTAGCTCACGTCAGTGTGGCTGTGCCGGTGTGGGGAGCTCTGTGGGAGACCCCCTCACCAAAACTTCCTGCCCACCAGGAGCTGCATGGGGCCAGGCAGGGTGCCAGGCTCAGCCTCTGTCACAGCATCCCTGAGGGCAGGAGCAGCCCTTGGGGTATGTGAAGGCACAGGTTTGGGCTGTGCCCAGGCTGCCTGCACCTGCCTGCACCCGCCCCACGCCCGCGAGCTAGGCACGAGCAGCTCAGGTTAGCATCCTGGGAAAGTTGGTGAGGTCTGGGGATAAATTGCCATCAGTTTATCTCATTTAGGAGGTAATCAGAGCCAGGGACGTGCAGAGCAATTGAATCTTAGTTGTTCTGAAGTATCATAAATCAAACGAGCTGTTGCTTTTTTACATGGTCTCATGTTAAAGAGAGCTCAGTGTCAGGCTGCCAGGGAGCATCCGCAAACTATGGCAGGCGTGGGATTGGGCTGCCGGAGATGTCACCAAACTGGGGAGTGCAGCTCAGGCTGTCAGGGAGCACCCACAGGCTGGCAAATGTGTGTCAGGCTGTCAGGGGATGAAGATGCTCATCCCCATGGTGGAGTTGCAGTGTCAGCCTGCAAGGACCATCAGGAAAGTCTGCTCTCATCAGAACCCAGCGAAGCTCTGTGGCCAGGAGTGCCCCGTCCTGCCACGAAGCAGCCCACAGCCCCCCTGCAGCCACACCCCTCTTTGCCTGGACCCTCGGCCCCTGTCCAGGCTGCCAGGAGGGCCAAAGAGCCACCAGACACAGCTGAGGGCAGCAGCACCTTTGCGACACTCCCTGCTCCAGTCTCCCCATGGCTGCCAGAGCTCCGGGGATAATGAACTTCTCATGTGCTTAAAGAGTGATGCAGGGTGCATGGCGAGAAGCTGACAGCCCCTTAATGTGCTTCTCAGTGGCGGCCAAACGACGCGGTTTTGTCTTTGTTTTTTAGTTTTAAAACCCGCAGGAAATTGATGGCCAGTAAAGAGTTGTGTTGGGGCGATGTGCGTGATTAATGCCAACTGTCAGGGGCTGTCGAGGCCGATCGTGGCAAGCCAGGAGTGTGAGGCTGAGCCGTGCTCACCAGATTGCTGGGGATTCCAGCTGCTATCGCTCAGCTCCCGCCTGCCCCACACAGCTTGTGTCACCCGCGCGCTTCCTTCCACCAAGCCTCTTAATTCAGTGCTAACAAGTCGCTCCAGCTCATTACAGACCCTGGAGCTCCCTGCTCCGTCCTGGCGGGAGGGAGGCAGCCTGTGCTGGGCATCTCTGTGGTTCAGCTGGTTCCCCGTTTCTATCAGCTCCCACCCCCTCAGTCTGTGGCTCCTGAGGGACCTTATACAGCTCCATGTTACCCCTCTGAGAGACCCTCATGTGCACACCCCTGACCCTGCCACAAGCCACTGCCCACACCATGGAGCCCGCACCGTCCGTGCCCTCCCTCCTGCGACCCCTGCCCTGATGCCTGCACACACCCTGCTGGCCCTTCTGCCACCTCCCAGGCCCGCCCCCGCTGTGCACACGCTGCACCCCACATTGCCTGCTCCCCACCATGTGCACAGAAATGACACGCTTCGACCCTTACAGGACCCCCCTGCACAGCCTTGTGTACCTGTGCTGTCCCCTGGGAGCACCTGCTCTGCCTGACCCACTGTGTCCCTCCCCACACGTCGGGACCCCCCTGTCTGCCCTCTGTTGTACAGCTCCGTGTGCCCATCCACGCTGGAGCCCCCGCTGCTGCTGCCCCCGGCCCCTGTGCCGGCTCAGCCTGGGGCACTCTGGGATCTGGGGGTGCTGGGACAGCGCTGGGGGGTCTCCGTAATGCTGTTCCTGCTGCGCTCTCCTGGCGGCTGTCCCCGCAGAGGGGCCTGTCCCCGTCGCACTAATACAGGTTGGGAATATTGGGTTTAATGATCTGCAAAATGAGGAGGTAGCGAGCTGACATTTACGAATGGTGCTGCATCCTTCTCTTCCCAGACGCCTGCTAATTTGTTGATATCCCAAACACCTCATAATGATGAGGTACAGTCACAGCTTGCAAACAAGCATCCCGAGGCCAGGGACTGCCGGCTGCCCTGCTCCAGGACCCTCCTCACAGGCTTGGCAGCCAGAGAGCGGAGCTGTGGGCCAGGGTCTCCCGTGTCTGACAGGACCTGCCCCTGGTTCCTGCCGTGTGCCCCACATGCTGGAGGCATCCCCCACCTCCTCCCTGTGTGACTACCCGCTCTCCAGGGCCTCTGGAGGCACTTCTACTACACCAGCAAAAAGCGGGAGAAGGGATGGGAGTGGGAGGACAGCATGCAGGGAGAGGCTGGATGTGGCTGGGAGATGGTGAAGAGCAGAGGTGACAGAGAAGACTTCAAGAGTGGGGCTCAGTGCCAGCTCTGCTTCCTGTTTTGCTGATGTTGAGTGGAATCCTGCTCCTCTCTGCCGGACCTGCTGGGATGCAGGGAAGGTGTCCTACACTATCCTGCACCCATCTGCTCAGGAAGGAGCCAGCCGGGAGCTGTCTGGCATGGAGCACTCTTTGAGCCTGGTATGCTGGCATGGAGATGCTCCTGCCATCGCCTGTGCTGAACTCCCCCTTCCCATGGGGGAAGAAAGAGCTGCTCTGGGCTGGCGTGGGGGAGCTCTGTCCAGTGCCCTGTGTAGAGAGGGAATTGCTGTGCCGTGCCCAAGTGCTGGGAGCACGGTCCTGCTGCACTGGGTGGGGACCAGAGGGACATTGCTCCATCCTCTGTCCTCACGGAGCTGCTTGGTATGCTGGTGCTTCCAGGACAGGGGAGCAGCCCCCCTGTATTGCTGCTTGTGCTCTGAGAGTGCTGCCCCAACCTGTGTGGGGGCACCTCAGGTAGGGGTGAGGGATGGGGCTAGCCTGTCCCACTGCAGCTCCCCGAGGGAACATGCTGCCTGGGGTGACCTGCTGCACTCCATGGAGAAGCAGGGTGTCTATGTAAAAGGAGGTGGGAAGCACTGTTGTGGTGGCTCCACGTCACGGTCCTCACAGGAGGGTCTCTGGGCTGGGCACCACTGCAGGGCGTAGCCAGAGCCCTTTGCAGAGCAGGACCAAGCTCTGCCCCAGCCCTGTAGTGAAGCTGAGGCATTTTTAGCCCCCAACCCCTTCTGCTCAGAGCTGTGCTTCCCCCCCACTCAGAGCATAGATAGGGGACTTGGCACGAGCTGTGTGAGCAACATTCCGTGTCACTGCTGCTCCCCTTCCCTTTCCTCTCTGGCATCCCACAGGTGTCACTGGCACACCCCGTTCCACTGGGCACCTCACTGCCAGGACTGCCTTGAGCAGCAGATGAAAGCTCCCTTGCATCTTGGTGGGCACTTCCTTACCCTCCTGCAGTCTCTTTGGTCTGGCTCCCGGGTGGACACACAGGATGTCCATTCCCTCACTCTTGGCAGCCCTGTGGTGCTGCTCTGCTGTCCTGAGGATGCTTGCCCCCAAGGCTGGAGTGTTGGCAGAGGGAGGGTGACTGCCCTGGGGCTGCTCATCTCACTGCAGTCCCTGCCTGAGTCATCTTGGCTGACGGCGGGGTCTGGGTGCCGTGTGGCCCTGCTATCCTGGCCATGCCCTCCCTAATCCTGCTCCTGTTCAGAGCCCTTGTTCCTGGGCGGTGTTGGAAGGGGGGTCGTGGGGTTAACACCCATTAGCAGAGCCGGCTCACACCAAACTCTGCTCAGCAACTCTTCACGGAGCTCAGTCTTTAAAACATCATCAAAAAATCATCAAGAGAGAGAGAGGCAGCGCGCTCATTTCCACTGCCCACTAATTCTAATGGAGCTGTTGTAATGGGCTCCCACCAGAGCGCTGGGGGCAGCCGCAGGGCTGGGGGCCGGGCTCTGGCCCCCAGGTAGCCGCTCACTCGGAGGCAGCTGGGAAGGGCTCCCTGCTCCTATAGGAGTGGCTTTCTCTGAGGTCTGAGCCCTGTCAAGTAGGAGCTGACAAGCCCTGGGACTTCTCTGGCCTCTGAGAAGGAGCGTGTGCCCAGGTGTGGGGCAGGGGAGGGAGTTCTGCCAGCTCCGCTTCAGCAGAGGCAGTCTGAACTGTTCTGCTTATATCATCTGCTTGGTGCTACCCTTTCATCTGGCCAGAAATGGCCCTGCCACATTGGGAACCTGTACCTCTCCCCAGAAGAAGCTGAGAATGCCCACTACGTTCCCTAAAACAATGACTCGAGTCTGATCCAACTTGTATGTGTGCCCTGGGGAGCTCAGGAGCTGGTCCCAGACCATCCCAGCAGGTGGGTCTGTACAGTATTCAACACTGCTGCAAGTCCTTGATTCCATTCCCAGCTCTGCTGTTCCTCGCATGTGAATCCAGGGGTGTGATCCCACAATGTCACACTTCCCTGTCGTCGTCCTGCTATGCTGAGGCCTCCAAGGAGATCCAGCTCCATAGTGCCATCCTGCACTGTGAGGTGGGGAGTTGGCCTTAGTGCAGCAGAAAAGCTGTGGTCCTTTGTTAGCTCTTCCCAGGCTCCGAGAGCAACAGGCCCTTTGTTTGGCGTGAAGCTGGAATCCTGGAGGCACAAAGAAGGAAGGGAACGGAGCTCCTGCGTCTTGCAGAGCTGGCGCCAGGGCTTTGGTTGGACTGGGACTGCTCCCACGGCTGGGACTGGGCAGCCCCAGAGCTGTGGAATGTCCCTCAGCTGTGGCAGTGGGAAAGTCCATCCAAGTCAGGTTGGAGCCCCAGAAATTTCTCTCCCAGAAGGAGGGAGCCTCCTGCCCTAATATGAATGTCCTGAGCAGAGTGCTGGGAGCCACGTGGAGCCCCCTGCCCCAGCACGGTGCCTCAAGGAGCAGCAGTGAGCCCCATGCCAGAGCCCTGGGCAGGCATTTGCTTCCCTGGGAAGCGTAAAGGTGCAGGAAGGCTGGGGCTGGGATTCCTGTCTTCCTCTTTGGTGGGGAGGTGCTGGGCAAACAGGATACAGGAACAAGGAGGATGGAGCCACATGAGCCCACAGCAGGAATCCTCGCTGTGTGCTACTGACCGTGATGTCCTGCTTCATGCTGTGCAGAAGGGAGGACTTGAGTGCATCCAGTGCTTCCCGAGTCCAGGCAGCTGGCTTGGGCTCTGCAACACAGTGGCAGCAGCCACAGGTGGCTCAGACCATGGAAGGATGAGATTTGAGGAGAGCAGGGCCTGTTCTGATGTGTCAGGGTCCTCCAGGAGCACTGTCTGCAGATGCTCCCTCCAGCACCTGGGCAGCCTCTGCCCCAGGGAGCTGCTGCTCACTCCTTCCTGGCTGGCAGTGCTTGGCCCCAGGCAGCCACCGGTCCTGTGGCTGTGGGGGGATGGTCCTGGCTCCCCTGCAGTCTGGAGGCTCCCTGCCCATGCCTGGGTCTGGCAGCACTCGCAGACACTGGTGCCAGCCAGCCAAGGAGGCAATGCCTGTTAGCCTGGCTGTTGGCTGGTTATTTCTTCTCAGAAATACACAGTTAGCAGCTGTGTATTTTCCAAGAATCTTTTTCTTGAGCTGGACTTGGTGACTGTGGGGCCCCTCCTGCAGCTGAGAGGTGGAGGAAAGGGCAAAGTGCTGGACGAGTGGGATGTCCCAGCTACACCCGTGCATCACAGAGAGGGGGGAGTCCAGCAGCGTGGCTAACTGCCTACTCCCTGTAGTCTGTCACCCTCCTGAGGGCTCAGTCTCTCATTCCAGCTGGAGAGAGGCAGTTGCAGACACCTTTCCCCAGAGGAGTCCCAGGCTGATGTAGGGTGAAGTGAGTAAAGGAGCCTTGCCTTCCTATCTGGGAAGGGCTAGCCAGGACAAGCTGTCATGCTGGAGTCACTCCATCTTCCCCAGGCTGTGATGGTGTGGAGCCCCAGCCTTGTGTTCCCGCAGCAGTTCACGAGCTCTGGTGCTCTCCAAGCCTGGGGCTTAGTGCAGGAGCTGACCACAGGCCTGGGAGGAAGGGTTGTGCTCTCCCACCATGCCCAATGGACCTGGCCTTCCCAAGGAGACTTCCTAAGGCTGCACCATGTTCTGGGGACGTTCGTGGACACAGCCTGGCTCAGATGGGCGCAGGCGGCCCTGTAGTAGCTGAGGGTGGCCATGCCCTTGGTGGGACCCAGCCAGGGGTCTCTGCAGCCGTTCACTGGGGCTGCAGCAGCTCCTCAGTCCCTACCTTTCTGCTGCTTCCCTCTGCACTGAGGGACTTCTGTGCTGCAGAGAAGTCAGGGAGAGGAGGGGACCTCCCTCAAACCCCTCCAGACTTCCCTGCTCACCTCCCCACGTCATGCCCAGCGTGCACAGACCCTGCCAGGCTTGAGGCCAGTGCAGCTCTGCCTGGATGTGGACTGGAGGCCTCTCGGCCTCCGTGCTGTCTCTGGAGCTGAGCAGTTGACTCCCTGCTTTTAATAGAGAGCTGGGAAGGCACATTATGGAGATGAGGGTGTTATTTGCATAACGCTAATTAGGTAATTACAAATCATTTTGCTATGAGCTGAAGCGTGTGCTGTGACATAACGTTTATTAGTCATTCCATTCAGGCCCCGCTTAGTTAAGTCATTTACTGCACTAACTACTGAAGTTGGCAATAAAAGGTAAATGCTGGTGCTGGGTGTGAGGCTGAGACACGACACCCCATGAACTGTGCCCGTGGGGGGCTGTGTGAGGCAGAGCCAGGCTGGCAGGTGCTGGCAGGGCAGAACACCTTGGAAGCCGTGGTGAAGAGCTGCCTCTGAGCCCACTGCACAGCCCTTCTTGCACCACCTCACTCCGTGTGCAGGGCCCATGCTCCAAAGCCGCTCGTGGGCGGGCACTGAGCACTGGTGCTGGGGCTGTCTGCAGGCACCAGCTCGGTGGAGGAGCCGATTTCACTGCTCCAGAGGTTGGCAGCTTTCTCTGAGGGTGGTACACAGGGCAGGGAGAGTGGGCACAAACCAGTGGAGCTGTGTGGGGCAGAGGGAGGGAGGACTGGCATAGAGCTCTGATTCTTCTCTGCAGGCACTTGCCTGTCCCAGCCTCTTGGGCTGTGCTGCTGCCTCAGCCCGGCCATTTGGGGATGGCAGTGGCCTGCAGGGATCTGTCCCATGGCAGAACCCCTCCTTCCCAGCCCCATGTTATGGCACACCTTTCTCTTCCAGAACCAGATGAGCCATTTGAGTTCATTATCGTGTCACTGACGGGCCAGACATGGCTCTTCGAAGCCTCAACATCAGAGGAGCGAGAGCTCTGGGTGCAGGCCATTGAGAGCCAGATCCTGGCCAGCCTGCAGGGCTGTGAGAGCAGCAAAAACAAGGTAAGGAGCCTTGGTGAACTTCTATTCTGTCTTCTCTGGCATCTGCTTTGTCACATTCCTCCATGTCCCACACTTGCCTGTCTGTCCACACTGAAGCCTGTTTCGATCCCTCTGCTCCCATGGAGAGTTCAGTCCCATCCCTGGGACTATGCAGTTCCCCCCAGGTTTCCTGTCCCCTCTTCCCTGCCTGGCTCTGGCCCCACAGAGTACTCTGCATCCTACGTGGCTGGATCCTGCATGGTTCATTCCCTCCCTGGACATCTCTGCCCTTTCTCCCCACTCTGGCCCACAGTCCCCTGCTCCTCTGGTGCACACCTTGCCACTCCAGACCCTGTTGTCAGAGGCCCCATGCTGGCCAGCCTCATGGAGCGTGGTGTGGCACACTAGGAGGGGTGCAGGACGCGTGGAGGGGTGGGTGGCCCGCAGTGAAGGAGTCTCGTGGGGTTCTTTGCAGGCTCGGCTGGGCAGCCAGGGTGACGCTCAGGCCATGCAGGCCGTCCGCACCGCACGCGGGAACAGCTTCTGCGTGGACTGCGATGCACCGAGTAAGAGATGCTGCACTGGGCGGGGGACTCACCCAGGAGGGGAGGGGGCCCCAGCCACTCCCTCTCTCAGCCCAGAGAGACCTGCTCTGTGTGGCTGTCCTGTCCTTTCCTGCAGTGGACCTTCTCCTCGGGGTTGGGGTACAGACCCACCTGCCACACTGGCCCGTGACCCCTCACTGGCCAGCCTGAAGTCCTGGCATCTCCGTGCCCTCCTCTCCCAGGGACACTGAATTGGGAAGGGTTTGGTGGGCAGGTGCCTGCAAATAGGAGTCTGAACCACAGGAGACAGGCTGGTGAGTCTTGGCAGGTGTTAACTCTTCCCCCACTGATCCTGCTGCCCTCAGATCCGGACTGGGCCAGTCTGAACCTGGGCGCTCTCATGTGCATCGAGTGCTCCGGGATCCATCGCAACCTGGGCACCCACCTGTCCCGTGTGCGCTCCCTGGACCTGGATGACTGGCCCAGCGAGCTCCTTATGGTCATGACGGCCATCGGCAACGCCCTCGCCAACGCTGTCTGGGAGGGAATGGTGGAGGGGTACCCCAAGCCCACGCCTGAGAGCAGTCGGTAAGGGAGATGGTGAACCCCAGAGATGCTTCTTGGGAACCACACCAGGAGGGCTGGGGGACACTACAGGGGATTGGGAGCAGCCACCGAGGCAGGCAGGATTCCTCAAGATGCTCCAGTGTTGGGGGCCCTGCCCATCTGCGAGGCACTGGCCACCCTCTCCTGCCATCCTGGTGGGGCAGTGGGGCTCCATGGCGGCCACGGCCCTGTGGTGACTGAGAGCTGAGGCTGGCTGCAAAGCCGAAGGGGTTAACAGAGATGGCTTGGCAGCGTCGTGCAGGTCTCCAGGGTCTGTCCCTTTCAGGCCCTTGTCTGTCCCTATCGGAGCCACTCTCCTGTCACTCATCCCGACGAGAGCCCATTCTGTGGCTTATCAGCGGCGGAGCGCGGGTCAGGGGGCAGTGAGCATGCTCGGCGCGGGGCATTGATGGCCGCCCGCCAGATGCAGATGGATAGAAAGGCAGCAGATAGCGGCGGGACGGCGCACATCGATCCGCCGGCCCCGCGGCCCCGGCGGGACGGACGCGGACACCGCCTTTGTTTGCACCAGGCGAGACGGCGGCAGCGATAAGGTGCCTCCCGTGGCACTGGGCTGGTGTGTGCAGCACCAACCTTCTCCTGCCACTGGCCGTGGCCCCACACAGGCACGGGATGGGGACAGTCCCTGTGCTGCCACGGCACGGGCACACAGCACTGGGGTGCGAGGGGCTCCAGCGTGGAGGTGCATAGGGATGGGTGTGGGGTCTGGGGGCAAGATGCTGCTGCTGTACAGGCATGGACGTAAGCATGCAGTGTCCATAGGGAGCTGTACAGAGGTCAGGCAGGTGTCCAGAGTGGGGTGACAGAGCCCCAGTGGCAGCTGTGGGCACAAGCACGACAGGGGCTATGCAGAACATACCTGGGTTTGACAGGCGTTCACTGCTCACACAGGTATGTTCATGTGGCAGTGCTGATAGCTTATGTCCTTTTGTGCATGGGGCCCAGGTAAGTTGTCTCAACCGTGACAGTGACAATGTCCTGTCTGGCAGGGAGGAGAAGGAGCGCTGGATCCGGGCTAAGTATGAGCAGAAGCTCTTTCTGGCCCCACTGCCCCAGTCTGACATCCCGCTGGGGCAGCAGCTGCTGCGGGCCGTGGTGGAGGATGACCTGCGCCTCGTGGTGACACTCCTGGCCCATGGCACCAAGGAGGAAGTGAACGAGACCTACGGAGACGGAGACGGGCGCACAGCGCTGCATCTCTCTTGCGCAATGGCCAACGTAGTCTTCACACAGCTGCTCATCTGGGTAAGATAGAACCTGCAGCCTCCACTGCAGGGCTCTTGGTGCTGTCCTGGTGCTTCCCCACCTCCCTGCTACCAGGGCACAAGGCACCCTTTATCCATTCTGCTTCAATGGGTTCTCCCTCATGCCCACTGGTGCTGACCTGCCTGCTCTCTTGGCTCCCTGTCCCCGCCCATCCTCCCCTCTGCTCCTTGCCACTCCCGTGCCCATGGGCACACGGTACCCAGGTACCACTGACCAGCTGCTTCTCTCCTGTGCAGTACGGAGTGGATGTGAAGAGCCGGGACGCTCGGGGCCTGACCCCGCTGGCCTATGCCCGGCGAGCTGGCAGCCAGGAGTGCATTGACATCCTGCTGCAGCACGGCTGCCCCAGTGACAGCGCTGCCACGCTGACCCCCAGCCTGCCCCGCCGCAACGCCAATGCCAACAACAACGCCTGCGCCGCGGCGCCGGTTGAGTTCAGCACCAGCCCCAGCACGGTCTAGCCCTGCACGGGCCCTCTGGTTGCCACACAGCTGCCCTCCAGCCCTGCCGGGGACCAGGGCCGCAGGAGTGGGTCTGAGAGCAGCACAGACGTGCCCCCACGGTGCTTGCCCCCAGCAGAACCCCCGTTCCAGCCAAGAGGAGGCTGGGAGCCGGCCGGGAGCCAGCATCCTGCTCCTCTGCGCTGGTTCCAGCCACCTCTCGCCGTGCAGCTGTGCAGACCCAGTGCTGTCAGCTTGTGGAGGGGCTCCTGCATAATCCCTGGGGTGGCTCCAGTACACCCCCTTCTCGTGACCGGTACATGGACGGGGGGCCAGTTTCTCCTGCCCCCCGTCACACACATCTGTAGATAAAGCAGGGGCTGGGGGCAGTTCAGGTGTGTAGCCCCCCCCTGCACAGCAGTACCAGGGAGGCTGGTGGCTGCACAACTCCCTCAGGCAGGTCAGTTTGGGCACTCCCCTCCTGCTTTCCATCCATGTTGGCCTTGCCACACCCCCCAGTGCAGTGGTGAGGTGGGGGGCAGCAGGAGGTGCATATTTCCCCATTGCACCCCCGTGCCCCTCTGCTTCTGGCCGGTGCAGGAGGGATGCACGCACCGATACTGCTCCCCATGTGCTGATGCAAGGGTGGCATCTCCCCAATGCAGCCCTTGGACAAAGGCCTCCCCAGCTCCCTGGTGACCTGGAGGGCGAAGAGGATGGTCACCTCGGGATCCCCAGCTCCCCTGCTGTCTGTCTGTCTGTAGAGTCACTGTCCTTGCAGGTTAAAGCTCCAAGCTCCAAGCCATACACAGTGTCTCCATCAGAGCCTCCCGCTGGCTCCCGCTGCTGCCCAGGTGGGGCTGGTCTCCAGCTGAGCAAGAGGAGAGGAGAGGAGCATCTCTCTTTGGATTGGGGTCAAGCCTCTAGCTGAATGCTGGAACCCCAAGGCTTTGGACACTGCTATGGAATGTCTCTGTCACTTGTGTATAAAATGTACATTGGAAATATTTATATGGACACTCTGTATATACGGTTTCTTTTCCATGAGTTGCCCTGTGTGTGTTATCTGCAGCCAAGGAGATAAAGGCCAATAAAGCAACGCCCCATCCTGCCAGGCCAGCGTCTCAGTGTGCTGCGTTTGGGGCCTCCGATGCAGCCCTGGTTTGCACCTGGGTCTGGTGACTCTCCAGCCCACACTGACAAATGTTCAGCCTCTTCTCCTCCGGCTCAGGCTCTGATAACAGCAGTCCTGTGCCAGACCGGGCCCCTGGGAGATGGCAGAGTGCTGAGGGGTTGAGGGGAGATGTGCCAACCCTGGGCACTGAGGGACAATGCCAGAACATGGCCTCAGAGGAATGCAGAGCTCTGGTGGGATGGGAGATGGGCACAGCAGAGGGGCGTGCTGGAGAGGGGACAATGCAGGGCAGGAGTGCTGGGCCAGCTGGTCCCTGTGCACAGGACAGCGAGTGTGAAGCTGGGATGGGGCAAGGCAGAGATGGGCAGGGAGCGATGGGCTGCCAGGGCAAGCGAGGAGTCTGCTATGGCTACACAAGACTCGGTGTCATTGAGCCCCAAGGTACAGGCAGACCCCTGAGCAGTGAAGGGGACCATGTGTCTTCTGCCAGCCCTGCCTTTTTGTGCATCTCATATCTGTGGGCAGAGCAGAGCCCCAGTGATGGCAGTCCCAGGCTGGCTGCACCCCAGGCCACACCACAAACTGCAGTTCAGGGCTCCAGTGTCTCTCTGTGCTGTGCTGGGGTCCAGGCTCTGCTGCACTGGGTCTGGGCACAGGCCTTGGGTCCCAAGCCCGTGTGGCAGTGCTGAAGGGAGGGGGGTGCTAGGACACCCCCACCTGCCACAGGTACCTCAGCTATCCTCGACAAACCCGTGCTGCCTTCTCCTTGTGCCTCTCCTGTGGCAGAGGGCGGCCTTCCTGGGGTCTGCAGACAGGGCCCCAGCCCCTCCACCAGCCCCTCCACTCCTTGGTGTGTTCCGGCTGTGTGTGCCCATGTCATCATCCTCATCCTCATCCTGGTCCCACTTCCAGTCCGGCCCCCGCACCCATGGCACCCCTCATTCCCATCCCCTCGTGGTGCCCATGGGTGCCCCCACACCAGCCCTGGCCCCAGCCCAGTGCTGGGTTTGGTTAATTTCCTGGCGACTGCATTAGCGGGAATGGAAGCCGAGGGACGGCAGCTCCTCTGGGGCCCATTAATCATCCCCCTCAGACAAGCTGCCTTGATTACAAGTGGCAAGAAATTCATTAGGGCTGCGGCTCTGACAACTTTTATCTGCGCGGCTGGATCTGACTCATTAGGCAGCCAAATTAAAGCCATGATGGGCCCTGATGAAATTCACTGCTTGTTTATCTTGTGCGATCTGATACATCTGCCCATACATCATCTCCCGCGCGGGATCCCGCCCTACCCAGCCCTGGCGCCTCCCTTCCCATCCCAGCCCTGCCCCGAGCCCCCGGGTGCCCTGCCTGGACCCAGCTCTGACCCCAGCAGACCCCAGCAGACCCCTCGCCTGCCCCCACACTCTGCCGGTGGCATCGGGGCTGAGTCGGGGCTGTGAGCGATGACCATGCCACCAGGAGCCGTGCGGGGACAGCTCTGGAATCAAAACCTGAACTGGAAGGAACCCACAAAGATCATCAATATCCAGGCTCTGGGCCCACACAGCCCCAAGCAGCTCCCCACGGCCCATGCAGCGCTTGTGGGGGGTGCAGCCCCCTCAAGGCACCCAGAGCCCTGGCCAGCTCCTGCTGGCCGTGGCACTGCTGTGGGCACACAGCCCTGTGGGGACAGGCCCTGCTGCCGCCCACATATTGCAAACAGTGCTGGGCATCCCAGTGATGCCCCTTTGCTGGCACCCTGGGGCAGGGAATGCCACCAGACCCCACAGGCTCTGACACCATCCCAGGGAGCCTCCACCCGGCAGTGGGCCAGACCCCACCAGCAGCAGCACTCGTGCCCTGCCTTGCCCCAGCCCAGCATTACCCCAGTGCTGGAGCATATCTGGGTGCCAAGGTGATCAGTGTGGCCCCAGGCCAGGACAGGCTGAGGCAGAAGCTCCATGTCCGTGTTCAGGGGAAGAGGTGTCCATGTTTAGGGGCAGGAGCTGAGTCCATGTTTAGGGGCAGGAGCTGTGTGTCTGTGTTCAGGGGCACTGTGTCTGTTTTTGGGGGCAGGAGTCAGGTGTCTGTGTTCAGGCTGATACCAGGAAGGGCACAGGCCAGCCCTCTGCTCTGCTGGTACACTAGGGGACCGTGCCAGGGCAGCAGCACAGTGGGACTGTCCCTGTGTTACGTGGCCCCAAGCAGCAGCAGTGACCACTGCAGCTCCGTGGCAGCACCATGAGGACCCTGCCCCAGGCAGCCAGCAGCACTCACACCATCGAGCTGAGGCTGGAGCAAGGGGCAGGGAGGTGGGTGCCACAGGACAGGAGCCAGGGGTGCAGACTCGTAAATCACGGTATGCAGCCTCAGGCTGGAAACCAGCCACACCACAGGTTTGCAGCACTTCCCAGAGAGCCTGGGCACAGCTAGAAAAAGCCCCACAGGGTACAACTTACAATTGAAGCCCCAGAGGCCTTCTTGGAGCTCCAGCTGAGCAGGCACAGCCTCCTGGGGATCGGTAGGTGGGCAGCAGCAGGGCATGGGGCAGCACCGCCCAGCCCTGGGGCTGCGGGGATCATAAGCTGAGCACATGCAGAGGTGCCTTCACCAGAGACAGCCAGAGCAGAGATCCTGCCACAGGGCTGTCCCTTCATGTGTCCATCAGCCTTGCCTCTGGGAGAAAAGGCACAGGCATGACAGCTCCGAGCTCCCTTGGCCTGTGCTCACACAGCACCAACACACCCCAACACCTGCACCCTGTGCCCATTCACGGCTTCGGGCCTGCGGGTGGGTGCAGATGCCCACAGCACAGGGACTCACAAAGCCCTGTGGGGAGCTCCAGCCTGGCTGGTGGGGACAGGCTGCAAAGGAGTTGGGGAGTGGTCAGAGGGAGCTCATGACCCTTCCCAGGTGCCAGCCATCGGGAAATTGTTTCTCTCCTGCACCTGAGCTACCCCTGTAGCCACTGGCTAATGAGTAACACCAGCACCATATTGTGGGCCATCACATCTTCATACAAGCCCCTTGTCAGGGAATGCTGAGAACCAGCTTTGTTGTGCTGAGGGAATAAATGCTCTGTGGGATGCAATCCCTGCTCCTTTCCCAGTTCTTTAAGAACCACCATACAGGTAAACAAGTGGACAGGTTTGGGTAGGGAGAATTCCCTTGTAAATGCTGGAATTGCTGTCCTTAGGGCAAATAAGTCCTCTTCATATGAATGCATGTATATATATGTGTGTATAAACATATTTACATAAACAAACATGTCCATGTACATACACACCATATGTATTTATCTCTGTGTGTCTGCACCTGTATCTGCCTTTTACTCTGTGTGTGTGCACACGTGTGTGCCTGTGTGTGTGTACATACGCACGTGCATGCAAAACCAGCATGTGTGTTTGCATTCCTTCCCCCCCAGTTCCTACTCCAGGACACAGGGTAACAGCCAGAAGCTGGTAGATGGGAAATTCCAAACACATGCAAGGAAAAAAACATACAAAGAAGGTGGTTGGACAGTGGTACAGGGGCCTGAAGAGGAGGGGTTGCCCACCCTTGGAGATATTGGAAGTCACATGGGCAAGTTCTTCAGCATCTTAAATGGAGCAGCCTTTGAGCAGGTGTTGGAGCAGAGACCTCCCAAGGCCCCATCCAGCTTCATGGCCCAATTGCCGTGGGTCTGTCTTTACTGCCCAGTTTTTCATTGCAGCTCTCCTCCCACCAACCCCAGTCTGACACAGCACCCAGAGCTCCAGCTCACGGGGGCGCCCACAGCTCTCCCATCTGAGGACGGACCACAGCTGCTTCATGCAGTGTGGGCAGTGCCATGCCCCGTGCCTGCTGGGCAGTGTGGGCAGTGCCATGCCCCGTGCCTGCTGGGCAGTGTGGGCAGTGCCCTCACTGTTCAATATGGGCAGTGCCATGCCCCATGCTCGCTGTGCAGTGCTTTGCTCTCTGCTGTGCAGGAGGCACCAGAGCCGTCACAATGCTCAGGGCTCACAGGGAGCTCTGCTCTGCTCTGCTCTGCTCGGTGCCAGGAACACTCTGCTGCTCTGCAGCTCTCTCCAGCAGCGCTGGTGACAGCACGAGCCTGTCACCTCCAGCAGCAGTACACAGAGCTGCACCTCTGCAGCATTTGTGGGGATTTTAACATGGCTGTTTGTAGGGCTGCAGTGTGTATGGGCTCTGGAACTGGTCTAATACAACAACAACAACAACCAAAAAAATTCCATGCAGCTGAAAACTGTAGGTGTAGTATCCACCTCATCGGCAGTCAATGGATGACCATGCAGTGGAGTGGGAGTGCTCTGCACGTGGATTTCGGGTGGGCAGTGGCCTGTACAGTGGGGGAGGTGGGTTAAAGACACAATAAACCAGTGCTGCCACTGGGGCAGGACATATCAAACCAGTGTCAGTTAGAAATGCCCAGTGGGAATAAGGGAGTTCTTGGACCTTAAAATTAAACTTGACTCCTTTTAATATCACTGCCCCAACCCTAGATCTGTGGACACTTTCTGGAGTGTTGTGGTTAACGTGCACTGCTGTGCTGTGATCGGCTGCAGTGGCACAGACCCCTCATGTGGACACATTTGTAGTGGCAGAGCCCTGCTTGTAGCTGCAGAATGGCTTTACCCTGCCCCCTGCCCTCCCACACAGACATGCGAGTACAGCTCATGTGCAAGAGCCATTGCAGTCGCTGCAAACAGCTGTGTCCCCTTTGCAGCCACAGCTCAGTCCCTGTCTCAGACCAACACCCGAGGAGGGAGAAGTGGTGCAGGTGCAGGCAGCTCTACCCCAGCCTGTTGAAAAGGGAGCTGACAGTTTTCCTTAGAGCAGGGCACTGGGGGCTGCTGCCCAAGGACATTTACTCCCCTGATCCAGAGGGAATGCCAGCAGGTGTTGCTACCTGAACAGGACAAATTCGTGTTGGGGATGCTGTGAGCAGCACCAGGCCAGGCAGTTCCTGAGGATACTTTCTTGTTTCCAGGTCAGTGGTGCAGGGACAGAGGCAGATGTCCTGCAGTGGAAGCCAGCTGTGCTGAGAAACCAAATCCTGAAAGGATCCCGCAGAACTGTCTCGGGACCTGCAGCAAATATTTCTGTGGAAATCTAGACATCTAGAAGCGCAGCTTTGTCCTAATGGTTGCTCTGGTCTGAGCTGTGTCTGTTGGCCACACAAGGGGCAGGGACAGCCACCCCCCAGTGCTCTGAAGCTCCAGGGCACTGCAGGAGCACTCAGCTGTACAGGCTGAGCCTGGACCCCACACTCCAGGTGAACAGAATGTACCTGCCAAAGAGGGAAGGGACATGGGGAGGGAGCACTGCTCCCCAGGCAGCACAGAGATGGCCCAGCCCTTGCTATGGGATCAGGGAGGGTGCCCAGGAAGGTGCAGCCAACTCTGGCTGTCAGGGATATTTCCTGCTCTTCCAAGGAAGGTGACAACGGCTGGCTGGACCCTTTGTGACCCAAACTCCCTATCAAACCTCTGAGCAATTGATGCCCCAGCAAAGCCTTGGAGACAGCCTTCCCCCTCTCCGGGAACCACTGGTGGCATTGCCATGGGTGCTGCTGCCACAGCACAGGCATAGGAGCTCCCTTGCCCCATGGACTCACTGACGTTTGTGAAACCAGAGCAGAGGTCCCCAGGGCTGGACACCCAGGGAGCCACATAGCCCTTGTGCTGTTGACTGGGATTGCAGCTGTGCCTTGTGCAAAACGGGATCTTCATGGGGTCCTGGGGTTGGGCTCAGTATCTGTGGGCTGGCTGTGGAAGCAGCATCTCATGCGATACCTTCTAGACCAGAGAACGGCTGGCCTGGACGTGCGAGCCCCTTTTGTTGTTGCTCCTGTCCCAGGGCCCCAGCACCAGGGCACCGTCTGTCCCGGGCCACGGCAGGGCTGCAGCCGTGCTGGGAGCCTGCAGCAGCGCACACATTCCCCCACCCCGGGATGAGCTGCGGAGGCGGTCCCGAACCAGTCCCGGCCCCGGCTCCGTCGGCGGGAAGGCCAACCTAGGGATGCTCTCGGGCGCTTCCCGGCCCCTCCTCTCCTCCCTCCCGCGTCTGGGCACCGGCACAGCAGCGGCTGCAATGGAGCCCGCAAGGCCACGGCTGCTGCTCGCACAGCCTCTGGCTCGGCGGGCTCCGGTACCGGCACCGGCCGAGGGGCGGGTGAGCCCCGGACCCTCCCCTTCTCCCCGTCCGCTCGCCCTCCCCGCTGCCCGCGGCCGCCCCTCGGGCCCGCTGCCCGTGCCCTGCCCGTATCCCTGTCCCTCTCGTTGTCCCTGTTCCCATCCCTCTCCCTACCTCGTTCCCCTTCTCTGCCCGCGCCAGGCCGGGGCCGCGGGACCCCTGTCTCTGCAGCGAGGAAGAACGTGGTCTTGTTCCATAGAAAATAATTTATTGAAATCACAGCTATACACGGGCGGGCGCCGGCGGCAGCGCGGGCCCGGCCCGGCCCGGCCCGGCTCAGCCCGGCCCGGCGGGCGGCCAGGGCCCGAGGGCCAGGCGGCCGCACTCCCCATGGCACGGACAGAAGGACACGCTGCCGTCTGTACAGAGTTTACACGGAATAAATAAGGGACATGTACACAGGAGTAGGAGCGGGCGCCCGGGCCCCCTCCCCGCCGCCGCCACCCGCCCCAGGGTCCGGGAGCTCCGCCGGGCTCAGGGCCGGGCGCCCTGCTCGATCTGCTGGTGCTGGCTGCGCACGGCGAAACGATTGACGTGCACCGGGATGGGCACCACGATCTTGGGGTTGCGGACGGGCTCTCCCGAGCGGTTGCTGACATTGCCAGCCTTGATGCGTTTCCACTTGGCGCGGCGGTTCTGGAACCAGATCTTCACCTGCACCTCGCTCAGCTTCAGGGCATGTGCGATCTGCGAGCGCTCCGTCAGGCTCAGGTACTTCTTGCAGTGGAACTCCTTCTCCAGCTCCAGCAGCTGCTCGCTGGTGAAAGCCGTGCGGCGCCGGCGGCTCTTCCCGGCCCCGGAGCCCGGCGGGGGCTGCTCGGCGGCGGGGCCGCCCTTGCCCTTGCCCTTGGCTCCCAGCGCGGCGCCGGCAGCTGCCCCGTCCAGGAAGGGCTCCTCCTCGCTCTCGCCCGCCGAGCTCTCCTCCTCCCGCTCGCTGCACGGCGTCGCCGCCGACTTCACCTCCAGCTTCTCCTCGTCGGAGCTGTACGCCTTCCCGTCTGCGGGGCACACAGCGTCAGTGTCCGCCGGCGCGGCCCGCCGCCCCCATCCCATCCCATCCCATCCCATCCCATCCCATCCCATCCCATCCCATCCCATCCCATCCCATCCCATCCCATCCCATCCCATCCCATCCCATCCCCGCCCCGCAGCCCGCCCCGCCCGGGGCCCCTTAGCTCCCGCAGCCCCCGCAGCCCCGGGGAAAGCTCTCCCCGCTCCCCCGGCGGGAGGCTGCAGCTCCTCCCGCAGTCTCGGACCCCGTCGCTACCGCGTCCCGCAGCCCCGGAGCGGGCGAAGCAGCGGCTCCGGCCCCGGCAGCAGCAGCAGCCCTGCCCCGGGTCCTGCTGCGGGCAGCGCCAGCCGCTCCACTCGCGGACCCCAGCGCCCTGCTCCCCGCAGCCTGCCCGGCTGCAAGGGTCAGCACCGACAGACCCGGCGGCCATCCTGGGGTCTGATCCCCCCAGTAGTTGCCCCATCCCACGGCCCAGCCGTAGCAGCATCACGGTCTCAGTCTAGCGGAGAACACCACAAAACTTCCGGGGCTTGTCTGGACCTTTGCATTGGAAAGAACGCCCATACCTTGTCTCTCAGCTCAGCCCTCCCTGTCCCTTCCCAGTGCACCAGACCATCGATGCCGTTCAGAAAACAGCCAGCCAAGAGCTGCAGAACTGTCCTGGAAACAGCACCCAGAGCCAGCTCCAGCCCAGCAAACCTCTCTGCAGGGCTCTACAGGACATGGGGTGGACCACTTCTGGCTCTCCCTCCCTGATTCAAGGACACACCACAGGAGACTGTGTGGCCAGGGAACAAGGTGCTGAGGCAGCCGATGCTCAGGGCTCAGCTATGCCCAGCAGTGGGCAGAGGGGCAGGACAGAGCCTATCAACCCCACACAACAGACAGCACCTCATCCCAGGCCACCAGACAGAATGCAGTGCTTGGATCACCGCAGACACCTCTGTTCAGCTGCCTGTGAGGATATTGATGGGATACTGGGGTATGAAGCTTCTTGTGTCCCAGACTGCTGCCTGAATGATTAAACAGCCATGGAGCAAGTGAAGACATGGTGGAGATAGAGGGAGGAAAGAGGTCTGCAAGGCAGTCACTTTCATAGTAGAAGGGCTCAAACAAAGTGAGGAGATGCTCTCAGCCATAGACAGGGGTCATGAAGGGAGGGCCCACAGCTATGCACAAGCAGGTGAAGAAGCTTTTCTGTCATGCTGAGACTAGAAGAGACCAGAAAATTCTGCATCAGACCCAAGAGCAGTAATCACTGCTGGAAGGAGTTGTCCTGAAGCATTGCCACTCTATATAATCCAACATGCAGAAGGAGAAACAGCAGCTCTCCAAACTTCTAAGCAGGTACTGGCACATGCAACCTGGACCACTGGATCTCTGTCCACCTCACCTCATCTCCGTGGGAAAGGGACAACAGCCCTCAGAAGCCTGACAGTGCAGGGTTTAAATACACAAACAGAACTGCAAAAGACTACTTGAACCCAGAAGACATTCCTGGGAGTCTGCTGACTGTGGAGATCCCACATCCCTCGTTAATCCTGCAGCAAGCCTGTGGCTTCCTGAGAGCAGGTGGGTGGCTTTGGAGATCTGGAATCTTCTCCCCACTCCTCCTGCTTCCTACAGTGGGAAAGAACATCTTCATCTCTATCCTGCTGCAGAGTGACTTCTTTCTTCCTGAGGGTAGGGGGCAGAGGAAGAAATTTCCCATGTGCATAGAAGGTAAAGACCCAGAGAATTTGTGCTTGTGGGGCTGAGGATTAGCAGCTGGTGGCAAGGAGCACTTTGGCTGCCTCATGCAAGCACTTTGCTAAAGAAAAGAAGAGCTTTCGCTTCTGTGTAGCATCTCTCTCTGGTGGAGCACGGAGCCTGACAAGGTAAGAGAGCTCCTATGAGGAATTCAGTGTCTTCCCCAAGGGCTCTTTAGGTCCTGCCCTGGCACTGCAATTCCCCAGGGATGGCAGATTGCATCCCAGCAGCCACACCAGCAAAGAGTGCTGGTAGGGCAGTTTGCTCCTGTCAGCCTGGGCTGTGCCTGAGGAGACTGGAAGAAAGCTGAGCAACATGATGGTTTGTAAAACAGGTGCTATCTCTGAATACTCTCTTCTGAACCAGACTGCCAAATTTTAAATGGTCTCTAGCACTCTCACATTTGTGTGTTATAAGAGGGCTGGGTTTGCAGTAAGGAACTCGGAACTATTTGATAACAGAATCTAAATCAGATGTTTTCACAAAGAAAAATGGTATATTGGTCTGCTACTCACCTATGTCCCCAGCAAGGAAGGAATGAAGGCAGGGATCCCACCTGTGCGGTGGGGCTACACTGAGACTTCCAAGGCCTTTGAACATGAAGTGAAGTTGTCATGAAGCAAAGCATCATGATTGAAAAATCAACGAGAAGCAGTAGATGAAGAATAGGGCTGACTCGCTGGTTTGCTTTTCACAAAGTCACAGCTGTTCATTGATCTCGTCAAAGACATTGAAGAGAGTCCAAAGGGGGTCACAGAAATGCTCTGAGGACTGGAGCACCTCTGCTGTGAGGACAGGCTGAGACAGTTGGAGTTGTTCAGTCTGGAGAAAAGAAGGCTCCAGGGAAACCTTATTGCAACCTTTCAGTACTCAAGGAGGGCTTATAAGAAAGACAAAGAGAGACTTTTGACAGAGCCTCTTGCGATAGGACAAGGGGTGATGGTTTAAAACTGAAAGAGGGTCCATTTAGATTAGATATAAGAAAGAATTATTCACAATGAGTGTGGTGAAACACTGGCACAAGTTGCCCAGATAAGTCGTGGATACCACATCCCCAGCAACACTCAAAGCCGGGTCAGACAGGGCTCTGAGCAACCTCATCATCTGGGTTGAAGACCCCCAGCCCACGGCAGGGGGTTTGGATTAGGTGGCCTTTAAAGGTCCTTGCCAAGCCAAACCATTCTGTGATTCTATCATTATGGATGCGGAAAGCATGGTGAAGAGACTTGGGTGTCACAGGTGACAAAGCTATTCAAGCAGGATCACGAAGACCTGGATCAGGAATGGGTGTTGTAATGAGCCCAGCGTTGGTAAGCACACACAGGAACAACAGAAACTTCACCCTTTCCCCGACTGAATGTGCAGTCACTACATCAAACCAAGAAAGAGTCTCAGACTACTGCCAGGATCTCAGAGATCTGTACAGCTCAGGAATAAACCTGCTCTCACAAGAGGTGTGGAGAGCTAGGGATGTTAAGTACCCTTACCTCAGGGGTCATATCTTTGTGGCAGCTGTAGAAATAAACCAGACTTCAAGCTTTGCTGCTTCTCACCACCAGTTTCCTACATGCCTCTCCCTGCTCAAGAAGGGTGGCAACAGCTGGAAGCAAGTTTCAAACCCAGTGGATGCAGAAAGAAGCCCTAAAATAGTGCATTGATCCCTTTGGCTGATCCACGAAGCAACAGATCCTGTGTCCATAGACACCTGCATGACAGAGATACTAACAGAGCCTGGGGACAGAGGCAGTCACTCCAGAGTGTAAGTCACTTAATGTCAGCAAAACAATCAAAAGGAGGCATTTATTCTTCACAAGTTTCTTCTACAGGTAAAAAATCTGTGTAACATCTTGCCATCTTGATGTGGCTGATGTCAAGGTTATCCCTCCTTTCTGGTGGACTCCAGGGGAGATTAGATAAGGCCACAGAAAACAAACTGGTCGAAGTTTACTAAATATACAGAAACAACGCTTGGTACAGGAAGTCCCTGATGTGCAGATGGTTGGATGTGAGGGAAGTATCATTTTAGAACTGAGCATTGCACAGGTTGTGCTCTCTTGCTCCTCCCTGGACAATTGCTTTTGGCTGGGGCCATGAACTGGATGTGAGTGCAAACTGCATTACAGATAGTTTTTGATGACTCCTTTTGACATGAATCATCTTTCTATTCCTCAATACTGGAAAAAAGCTCGCAGCAGCCTTCCTGAGTTTCCTCTAAGATGGTTGTAAAACAAACCCCACTGTCCATCTCCAGTTTTGTCTGGCACAGCCAGGACAAACAATAGGTAAAGGAGAAGGTGGGCACATTTGGCCTGAGAAATCCCACAGAGCTGGGTCCACATGGGCCTGTGCAGGAGGACAAGCATCCTTCATGGCTCCAGAGCAAGCCCAGTGCTCAGAGGCAGCAGGGGATGAACAGCAGTAGCAAGACATCCTCCCTTCCATCATATGATCCAGTTGCAACAGGAGAAGTCTTAGAGGTAGAATTTCTTGGATTCAGAAGTGGCCACGGTCTGGGACAGTTCATCTGAGTCCCCGGGGAGGAGGGAACATATTGGGCTCAGTTATGGAGGAGCCACAGAGGGAGATCAAGCACAATGCAGTTCATCTGCTCACAGACTGGAAAGATAAGGTCGTATAGACCTGGTTTTGGCCAGGGCAGAGCTGCTCTCGAGAAGACTTTCACAAAAAAAGTAAGATCGCACTGGGCTTTTGATTCAGCACAGAGGCCAGTGAGCACTGGAGGAGCACCCAATAACCCACAAAGGCAAGGGGGAGGCAGAATGTCCCCATTGTCCTACTTGGGGTGTGAGGTCTAAGGGGTACCTGAGTGAGTGAAATGCTCTTCCGAGGGACGAACAAGGCAGGGCAAGGAAGACATCTGGGCTTACCCAGAAGAGACTAAAGAGAGGATGGAGAACAAACAGCCAAGCACTGCAAGAAGCAGCAGAGAATCTCAGCACGCATCCATGCCAAGAAGCCAGTGAGACAAAGGTGGATTTCAGGAGTGGCCAGGGGAGACAGCTCAAGAGAGGCCACGCCAGAGAAGCAGCAGCTGGCTCATCTGGGTCTTGCCACAGGGACCCCTCATGCCCCGTGCTGCAGGACCCGAGGGAGAAGAGGTGAGTGCTGGACCTGGCTGAGAAATACGGAGCAACAAGTCTCTGAGGCTGGTGCTGGCGCACTCGGGGAGCGGCCGCAGCACACAAAGGTGAGGACCCCTACGGGAGCCGTTCCCGGCCGCACCGAGGGTCCCGGGAGGGGCACTGCCGCCTGCCCGCGCCGTCGGGCTGAGCCGGTGCCGAGACGGCGGCCAGGACGGAGGAGAGCGGGGCTGCGGGCGGCCGCCTCGGAGCGGGACCTGCTCCACCGTCACCCCTGCGGGGCGGGCTCCGGGGAAACTTTAGAAAGGCAGTAGTCGCAGCACGGCGACGCCGGGAGGCACCCGCCCGGGACGCGGCATCGTGCTGGGGACAAGGCGCAGCCCGGCGCCGCACCAAACGGGGCCGGTACGGGGACCGGGACCAAGATCGGTGCGGGCTGGGAAGGCTGCAGACCGAGCCGTGGGACGCCCCGCCGCCTTCTGCCTCACTCGCCCCGGGCCGAGTGCCAGGACCTCGGAGAGCTCCGTGTAGCTGGTCCGGCCGGGGCTTCGGCCCGCGGCGCTCCAGTCCCGCCGTGGCGTCCCCCAGGACCGGCCGCTCTCCCGCCCCTCCTGCCCCGCGGCCCGGCCGAGGCAAGCGAAGTTTGACTCCCATCCGCGAAAGCTGCGGGCGCTGCGGACCAGGCCTGGGACGGAGGGCAATCGGTTTGGTCCTCGCGGGTCGGCCCGAGTGCAGCTGCGGGCAGGTCCCGCGGCCGCGACCCGCGGCCATCCCGCCGTCCTGCCCGCCGCGCCCCGGCCCCCAGCACCTCCGCTCCGCGGCTCCCGTCCTGGAGAGCTCCGGCCCGCGAGAACGCCTTTCCCCAGGTGCCGCTGGGACGGCGGAGAGAAGCCGGGCAGGTCTCCCCGGGACTGCGGGGATCCGGGTGAGGCGGGGCGGCCGCTCTCCTCCGGGCAGGACGGGCCCGCGCCGCTCTTACCTGCAAGGCCGGGGAAGGAGTCCGGGAAGTGCAGCGGCGGCTCGGCCGGCCCCTTGTCGCGGCCCGGGGGCAGCTCCTCCGCCTCCAGGCCGTCGGCACCTCGCCGGCAGCCGGCGTCGGGGGTGGCGCGCGGCGGGGGCAGCTCCTGCGGCGGGTAGAAGCCGTCGGGGGGCTCGGAGAAACTGGGCAGGGCGGTGGTGAGCGCCACCATGGAGGGCACGGCCTGGCCCAGGCTGGCGCAGAAGGTGTTGGTGAGGCGGCCGGCGAAGGAAGCGAGCGGGGCCAGCGGCGGCAGCCCCGACTGCAGCGGGGCGTGGGACAGCGCCTGCGGTAGCACCAGCGGCCGGTACGGCATGAACATGGGGTACCCGGTGTAGAGCAGGTGCCCGGAGCGCGGCGGCGGCGTCCCAATGAGCGAGTCGATGGAGAAGGCGGTCCCCTGGCCGCCGGGTCTCTGCATGGCGAGCGGGCGCCTCCGGCTCAGCCGGCACCAACTTTCCGGCGAGCTCGGGCCGCCGCCAACTCGCCGCGATCCCGCCGCCGCCGGGCCCCGCCGCTGCCGCGGCCCCGGCCCCGGCCCCGGCCCGCGCCCTCCGCCTCCCGAGGGCTCCGGCGCCCGGCGAGAGCTGCCGCCCGCCCGCCCGCCCGCTCGCTCGCTGGCTCGGCGCGGCGCGGCGGAGTGGAGGCGCGCTCGGAGCCGCCCCGCCGCGGGGGGGCCGGGCCGGGCCGCCGAGGGGAGGGGGGAGGAGGGGAGGGGAGGGGAGGCGGGCGGGGGTGTCGCCCTCTGCTCTCATCCATCTTCTGCACATCACGGTCGAGTTCCTCCTTCAGCGCCCGCTCCGGCGGGGCAAGGCGCCCCGCTCCCCCGGCGCGGCCGGCCCCTGGGAAGGCACCTCCCCCTCCCGCCTCATCAGCTGTTATTAATGGTGATTGATGATTAGCAATTACGGGGCCAGGACAAGGGTGCTTTTGTGGGGACGGGACGGGACCGCGCCGCTCAGTACAGCCCTCTCCGGGCCCGGGCCCACGGACGGGGCGAGCCGGCTCTGCTCCGCCCCGGCACCGCCGGCTCCCATCGCCGGACCCGAGCCGGCCCTCTCGGCAGCTCCTGACGGCCGAGCCCGCGGGGAGTGGTCCGGGGACAGCGGCGAAGGGCGGGCCCCAGTGCCCCGACGGATCGGCCCTGGCCAGGCACCGGCGGCCCCGTGCCGGGGCCGTGCCGTGCCGGGGCCGTGCCGGGCCGGGGCTGTGCCGTGCCGTGCCGGGGCCGTGCCGGGCCGGGGCTGTGCCGGGCCGGGGCTGTGCCGTGTCTGCAGACCGCCCGCCGCCGAACAGAGAGCGGCGGGAGCAACCACCGGGCAGGGTCAGGACTGCCCCTCTCCCGGCCCTGGAGCCTTGTCAGCTCGGAGCAGGGTCTCCGTGAGACCGGCGGGCTCGGGAAGACCGCGGGGCCTCCCGCAGGCGCACCGGGTCAGGGTGGGAGCGGGGGAAGGGGGTGTCCTGGAACGCCCCCTCTCGCTGCTCCCCCGCGGCCCCGACACGGCTCGGCTCCCCCGCGCTCCGTGTATCAGACTCGGCCCCCGGTGACCGCCAGCGGCCCTGGCGCGCATCGCTCCATCTGCAGAGCAAGCGACACCCCTGCGAGTCGAAAGCTCCCGAGCTGCGGCGAGAACTGCACGGCTCCGCTGTGCTCTGTGTGTCCGGGGAAACATCGCCTGCTCCTTATGGGGAGTCCCCACGCTAAAACAGAGGACTTTCTGGCCCCAGCTCGGCATTTGGGTTGTCCTCTGTCTGTAGAGAGCTGCTCACCAGGCCTGCAATAGGCAAACTGAAGCCCTGCTTCAGAAGAGTGTCAGGATTTCCGTGTAAAGTGCTTGGAAGTCAAATGCTAGAGCTGAAGTCATGTCTACACTCACTCCAGCTGTAGTTTCAGTGGCACAGTGACATGCCAGACCTCTGACTCTCACCTAGGGTTATTCCTCTTCTCAAGTCCCCTGTGCGTTCCTGCCTGCATTCCCCCTTTGACCAGGGATGCAGTACCTCTGGCTGCTTAGCTACCCAGGCTCCCTGGTGGCATCGATATCTGTGTAAACACATGGATTTCTCCACCATCACCTTCTGCTCTGTCCCTATGGAGGTCTGGAACTTTGAAGTGTGTGTTCTCTGTGGGATGTGACAGCCCAGCCATGGAGTTGGACACTTGGATCCTCTGTGGAGCATATAAGTGAGGCAAAGTGGGCCCACTGTGCTGAAAGTAGGCTACTCAGCCTTCCTCCACTAAACAGGCACAATCTGAATCCCCAGGGCCCAGATATGACATCACAGAGCCCCCTCTTTCTTTCATGTCTTTTGTGCCTTTCTCTGTGGCACATCCATGTGGTCCCAAAGAATTATCCCTCCACAGCAAGAACAGTCCTGTGGAGAAGTCAATGATAAGATAATGATCCAGGCTCAGATACTGAATCATAAAACTGAGGCCTGGCACAGGGGGTCCCTGTCACTAGTCTGATGCAGACACCTCCCTCCCACCCCTGAGAGAGTGAGAGATGCCCATTTTTGCAGGTCATTGACTGGTTGCAGCCCCTAGTCCGGGACTAGGGCCCAGATTCCAGGCTGGGAAGGAGCATGGCAGTGAGAAGCATTTGGATGAATCCCACCACAGAGAACAGTTCTGACACAGTAAGGGACATGGCTCCAGATCTGCTGGTCAGCGTTCATGTTCTGTCTGTCCTTGCCCCAGCTCTCCTGTCTCATCCACCAGATGTTTGTGGTAAAGGAACCTTCAGGTTGGAGTCACCTTCCTGCATGTAGTTTGGGTCCATTCCCTGCTATGAAGGCACCTGAGACCATGGAGAAAGTAAAAGCATAGTCATGTGTTACTGGATCTCAAGACTGCACTCAAAAGGGCCCAGATCCAGGCTGTGCAAGCAGCTTTCTGGCTCCTGAGCAAATGCAATTTGATCAATTGTTCGATTAATCTTTTCTATGTAACCAACCCACACCTCACACCTACAGAGAGGTGAGCCAGATATTTGAGAGCAACAGGAATCTTCTCTCTTTAGTGACCTTGCTGGGTAACTGAGCAAGCTGGGGGTGAACTGTGGCTCCCATGAGGGAGGATGGCAGCCCGTGCCCACAGCAGCAGGTCCTGCCTGAAGACAATAGCACAAGCTCAGAACTGACCTCTGCACAGCAATAGCTTGCACCCTCTAAGTCCCTACTAATGTCTCCAAGATTAGGGTTCTGCTTGCCTGATCATACACTTGCATTACCTGCAGCCCCCATCTCCCTTCAAACACTGAGTCTCTGGTTCCATGCTAGGAGCAGCAAGGAAAGGCTGCTTCCGGAGAGGTGGGAAGCCAGGCAGGAAGGGCTGTAGCAAGGCAGGGGCTTCACTGACCAGGGTGCATTCCCACAGGACCTGAGGAAGGTTAGCAGAGCAGATCTGATGACAGATGGCTGCATCATATGAGTTGGCCCTGACCCTGGAGGGCCAAACCTCCAGGAGGGGGAAATGTACTCAAGGCACCAACAACTTACTCCACTCTGGTTTACTTTGTCTCATCAGACTTTGTGGTAGAGATAGAAACTCATGTGCAAATACTAAAGCAAAGATTCAGAGAAGGATATGTTGAAGGACTGCAGAAAAAGGTTGTAAGAATAACAAAGCAAAGATTTTGCTGCTGTAGTCTAGTGTGCACATCAAATGGGACAGAGCTCCCACATCCACCATCCTCACAGGGTGAGCCAACTTAGAATGAGGGTCCAGGTTGCACATCCACCCATTGGACTTCCATGGGCTTTCCCAATTTCAGTTGTGTAACCTCTGTCTACTCTTCCACAGCCTCTTGCTGCCTAGTGAAATGCAGTTTCCATGGCTTCCACTTGAGGCTCAGATCTCCACTGCTCAGATGCTCCCTGGGCATCTTTCCCTCTCCACACACCTTCTCTGCAGAAAGCCCCTTGATTCCCATTTAAAGAGCTTCATCCCTCCCTCTCAAAGACCCAGTGTGTTCCCTTAACATGCCTGAAGATAGACTGTCCAACATGCCAGGTACAGCAGAAATTCGTGAAGCTCCTGGTCTCATTGCACTCTCAGCTGTTGACAGAGACCTCTCAGGACCTCGCTAGCTACATTATCAGACACTGAGTTAAAAAAGAGTCCCAGGAGGAGACCTGCTCTCTCCTGTTTTGGGGTCACTGGGTCATGGCTTGTGTTTTTCAGTCTTAGCATGTGCTCCCGAGTCTCACCAAGCTGGGCCCTGAGTGCTGAATTCAAGTCCAGTCCCTGCAAGCAGCACCTTCAGCAATCACAGACCAGCCTGGCCCATCTCTTCCATCACGCCACTGCCTAAGCTGGCCCTCCATCCTCAGTCTGCCTTTGCTTCCCACCTCTCTTCTCTGTTTTCTGCATTAGAACTGCTCAAGCATCTTCCTCCTCCTCCTCTCCTCCATTCCTTGCTTCAGACATGTGACCATGGACAAGTCCATTTGCCTGCTTTTCTGGAGTCAGTAGGAAAGACTGGAAAGTGTCCTGCTCAACACTTGGGACACAGTGTCTGTCCTGAAGATGATACATGGCCCGTCTGGTCAGCTCAGAGGATCCTGGGAGAAAACCATCAGCCTCTAAATGTGTCCCTGTTTGGAACATGCAAAGTGGGATCCTCAGAGGCTATTAATTAAGGAAAATTTTATCCCGTGCTACTGGGCAGAAAAAGAACCATCCGGGCCAGCACTCCTCTCTGAGGTGGAGAGTCTGGAGTGTATTCCTGATGCACCAGCTGTTGGCCAAATACAGGCCAGTTAATTTTTTCTCTATCTGTAATGGGTAAAGTTCTGAGACAGGCACACAGCACAGCAACCACAACTGCAACAGTTAAAGTGTAATGACTGACTGGGAAATGAAAGCAGGTCTTCCTAATGGAAACTGCTATGCAGTCTTAACTTTATGCCTCTACCTGCTCCACTTACTATCTCTGCACGGAATCTAGCACAACAGGACTAAATCTAGTCACAGCCTCTAGGCATTCCTGCAATATAGCTGCTAAACATATTAAAAGCAAGAGTAATGTTGTAAAATTATTTACTCAGAGTTTGGGCGGTCTAAATAACAGGCTGGCTGTGGCCATGATGTTGTTTGACTTGCACCAGGCACAGATTCTGCTACTGGATGTGCCCATGACGTGATCCATGAGGCTCTGCAGCCATGCAGTGTAAGAGCTCACATGCAAGGGGCACCCAGGAGGTCCCAGCTGGCCTCTGCAGACGTGGTCCCACAGGCTTTCCCTGACTGCAGAGCTGCCCCATGTACTTCTGTCTTCAGCTTCTGACAGCAAAACCTGTCTGCAGCAGTTGAGGAAATGCCTGTTGATGCCTGGGGAATGTATTTCAGATCTAGAGACCCGGCAGAGCCATAGCTAGAGCAATAAGAATCCAGGATCCTCATTAACAGTAGCAAGAACATTCCCAGGTGCATGAGTTTGGTGTTCACAATATCTCAGACCAGAAATTTTTGGTTTTGTAGTCCTGGACAAGGTTCACATATTTGTTTCACATATTTCTTTGAGGATTGTTCTGCTTAGGAGAGCCAAGCCCTCCCTCACTCCTGTTTGGATCCTGCTCAGGGAGAGCGATGCTAGCCAAATTCTTTAGCTAATTTATGGGGCTTCTAAGGTACAGGGCTGGTACCTCTTGCACGTTTAGCCTGGAAGCAGCTTTCTCCAAGTGCATTGCTCTGCCCCAGCAGTTATGTGAGCATGGCACTCTAGAACCTTTCATTTGGAAGACATCCATCATCTGCAGGTCACTATATAGACATACATCTCATGGCTCTGTGACAGAACCCAAGAGCCTATAAGCAAAGCTGGTGTTCTCAGAGTGAAGGATGCAGGATTCAGAGCAAAATGGGTTATGCAACACTATCCACAGTACAGTCTGGTACATTAGTATCGTTTCTTCAGTTGGGAGCACAGTCCAGTCAAGGGCACCACTGAAAACAGCCTGACTCCATTGTCTTAGTGTCCTCCCTTCAGGTATTTATCCACACTGATGAGATCCCCTGGAGCCTTCTCTTCTCCAGGCTGAACAGTTCCAGCTCCCTCAGCCTTTCTTCATAAATGTGCTCAGGTAACTTTTCCATGTTAAGATATTGTTATTTTGTCACTGCTCAGGTTTCTCCAGCTCCAGGTCCTTGAGGCAGTTTTTTTGGGCCATTTCCTTGTCTTCTGACCATTCTTGATGTCTTCTGCTACCACTGCAGAGTTACACCAAACCTGCTTTTATTGATACCTTTGCTGGTGAGTCTTTTAGCGACCTGAACCACCCATCCCTGGCAAGCAGCTGCAGGTGACAGTGCTGACACAGGGCAGTGAGCCAGAGCGGGGCTGACAGCCCAAAGTGCACCAGTGTGCAAAAGGGGTCTGTTCCCCTGGGATTCACCTGTGGAGCACAGCACCTCAGGAGCATCAGCATCTGCTGCAGCACATCTGGATGGAAACAGAAGTGCAGGAAATATTTGGAGTCGTGCTCTTCACAAAGAAAAACCAGAAGTCCTCGGCAGTGGGAGAGCTGCTGTTGGGCCAAGCAAGCCCCCAGCATGAGCCCAGCAGAGCTCTGCTCAGGGGGGCAGTGTTGCTGTGGGGGGGTCACAGCTTAGGGTGGACACTGAGGTTCCTACTACCCTGAGTCAGGGCACCTTGCAGTCCCTCTTCAGGGGGAAATCACAGCCAGGGTTGTCAGGCAGCCCCTGAGGTGCTCATGTGCTGGGGAAAGGATGGGGTTTGCCGTTGTGGGTCACATCCAGCCCTGGGGTCCTTTGGAACTCCTGACTGTCCATCCCACTCAAGTGAAACATGCCTGATGCTGCCGAACAGCTGAGATGTCAAAGCTAAAGCTTGTGAGAGAAATGGTGTAAGAGGAAATATTTAAATAACTTAATAAAAGCAGCATGACCATTTATTTCAGAATGTCTTTCTCAGAAACCACTGCAGGCAGCACATTCAGAACAAGCAAGGTGATAGCACCAGTACAAACCAGTGAGGTCAAAATGAAGGAAACTCAGGTCAAGTCAGAGCTGTCAATGAGGTGTCAATGAAGTTAGCAGTGCTGGGAAGGGAAACTGGAACTTATTATCATGGGGCCAAACACAGTCTCAGTGCTGTGACACAGACAGCAGCTTGTGGCAGCCCAGTGCAGGGGAGTGGTTCACAGATCTGTAATTAATGAGCCTAATCTCTTTGGGACTGGGCTGAGCATCATGCAGATGATCCCTGGTCTGGGCTAGGGCAAATCCCCATGTGATTTTAAAATAACCCGTGAGATTAGAAATCTACATCCACCATGATAACCTGTTCTAAGATGCAATTAGCTAGAAGATTAATTGCCCTTGCTATTAAAAATGTCTCATTTCTAATATGTGTTTGCCCAGCTTCAGTTTCCAGCCACCAGATCTAGTTTTACCTCCAAGTGCCACTCAGAAGGCCCGACAGCACTGAATGAACCCTGCAGGGAGGTTGAGCAAGAAGGGACAGTAGGGTCCAGCAGTGGGTGTCAGGGGACGATGAAGGGCCCTTGGTGCTCTTTGGGAGGGCGCTCTCAGCCCCTCCTGCCCTGTGAACCCTGAACTGGAGAACAGGCACCCACACCTGCACATGGGACTCTGAGGAGCAACCTTGGTGTGTCCAAGCCCCCCTTTCCACAGTGCCCACGGCCAGGAGCCACGGCAGCCCATCACCCACTCATGGTGCTAATCTGAACCCCTCCGATTTCTCAAACTTTCTGAAACATCCACCCTAGAACAGGATGCCCCTGCAGCAGAGAACCCAGAGACCTGCAGGCACTGGGCACCTGCCCCAGGTGTCTGTGTGCAACACACAGTCTGCATAATGAAAACCAATAACTCACTAAATATTTCTGCTCTGCATTTGGAAAAACTATGTGCAAGATTCATATTTTACAGTGGTAATGAAATACTTTCTATTTCATCAGTAATTAAGGAAGATGCTAAACTGTGTAAGTAACAATTTTTTATAATGTGCAGGAGAAGAGCTTACAGCCAAGAGTATTTAATTGGCTAATGAGTTCACTGAACCATTTATTTTTTTCTTTATAACAAATCATGGCACACTGGGGAACTTAAGATTACTAGGGGGAAAAATACCAATGTCTTGTCAGTATTTAAATGTGTTCACATGGATATCCAAGAAACTACAGAGCAGTTAGTTCAACATACCTCCCAAGCAATCACAGACAAGCAGTCAAAGGATGTCCTGGGCAAGTTAGTAAAAACTAGAACTCAATTTAATGTAATTTGAAAGAAGTATTTTCAAATTATTTTATGTACCTTTTTTATAAGCCTACAAGTTTGATAGAGCTAATGAGAGAGATGGGCCAAGCTTAGAATCCTGTAAGTCATTTGACTAAGTTTTGCATGGCATTCTAATAAGAAAAATTAGCTCCATGCTGCAGTTAGTGTGCTTAGTATTAACAGATCCAAAAGAACTTGGTGACTGAGGAGACTTTTCTTACAGAGCCATTTGACAGGTGTATTTCTAGCTCTATTCTCTTCACATATCAATGCTATAAGCTGTTAGAAATCAGAGAGAAATAAAAAAAAAATTGCCAATAAAATTATTGGAATGGATAAAAATTAATTGTTGGGATGGTAAAAGTAACAGGTGGCACTTGCTCGAGACAACCTGATCTGGGTTGCTGGAAACACCAGGTTCATGAACAGCTTGGTTTGTTACAGTGAAGTCTAAGGTGCAACATGTAAGAAGAATGGGGCTTCACATTAAATCAGGGACGGCATCATGGATAGTAACAAGCCTGAAAAACATTAGAGGTTGCAACATCTGCCATCAGGGCACAGACCACACTGACTGGAGGGCATCACTGCTCAGGCCTCCTCCTGGGCTGTGCAACTGGTCAAATCATGTCAAATATGAATCCAAGGTTCCTGAGCATTTGTGTGGCTCTCAAATCCACAACAGAACAACCCTTACACAATCACAGCAGAGCCCCATTTCGAGTGCTGTGCCCAGATGTCCTCCCTCCATCTCCAAGGGATGCACTGCAGCCAGTGAAGGCCCAGGGAAACCCTGTATGTGGCATAAGGGCTGGGTGACAGCTTCCACACAGGAACAGCACAGCTGAACAGAATTCCTGCCCAAATAAGGAGAGAAATAGCAGATCTGTATAGTTTTAAATAATATGATGAAGAGAAAGACAATCATTGCCCATATATACTTACATGGCATCAAATGAAACATGACAGTGACAGCAGAAAGATAAATAGAGGGAGGTGATCAATACACTGTGCAATTCTTCTCTCCTTGCCGCAAGGGCATCAGAATGCTCAAATATACACAGGTCCAAAAAGTGACTGGTCAAATTTATGGCAGAAAAAAAAAGCCTCTCCACAACCAAAAAATACAAAGATGCCTTTTTGACTCAAAACTACCTCAGAAGCAGGGTACTACTCAGGGTGGGGACAGACATGCTGGGGAAGAGCTTTTCTCCAGTTGCTTTGTGGCTGTAAGTACCATTACTGTTAATCCCCATTAAGGCCTCGTGCTCTTTACTGAGGAACAGGAAAAATCGAGTGAGAGTCAAGCAGGCACTTGAGGCTGTGAAGCCTGCAGAGAATGCTGGTTGTCTGTCAAAAGGGGATACCAGGGATGGGCAGGGCTTTGGCCACACAGGGAGGGTCAAAGCAGGATCCAGTGGCTGCAGCTGGGATGGAAACTTCTGTCTAGAACGGGGATGACTTCTTCCCAGAGCATGTCACCCAAATGGCTGCACTGAGAATGCAGTGGTGGATTCACATCTCTCCAGCCACTCCTAAGGGTGCATCTTGCCATGACTGCTCTGCTGACAAACCCCGGTGGATGCTGAAGCAGGAGCAGCAGCCCGTGCCCAAAAGACATTCCCAGAAAACGTAGGACACAGAAGTGACCAGCAGCTGCCTGTGCCTGCAGCAGCTGGTAAAAACACACCACAACCCCATGCCCCTGTGCTAACATCACCCAGCGCTTGGTGTTCTCAGTGGAGACCACAGCCCTCCCACTTGGGATGGTTAAATTTCCTTGGCAAAATTGTCCCAGCAAGTATATCTGATGCTGCATTAGGAATTTCCCCTTCAAAAACCTGAGAAAATAGCAAAGCTTATTAAATTGCCAGAATGTGCTCTGGAACATTAAACCTTTTAAAATCTGTTCTTGTAAATGTTTTTGAAAATCAATTGCTAATCAATTAGCATAACTGAGTTGAACTCAGAGCATTTGCACTCAGCCTGCATCTTAGCTCAAACCTTTCTGATTGTTTCCGTTTGCCAAAGGGGCTGGAGTTCCCAGAAGCTTTTCTGGTGGGTTGGTTTGATTTGGTTAAGTTTTTTCCCCATCAGTTGCCTTGGTCACTCTGTAAAAGGTTCTTCCCTTTTCCTACCAGCCTCACATTCCTTGAAGACTGTTACCCAGGGGTATCCTTATGCATAATGAGCTCCTGCCCTTTCAATTTTGGTGGGAGCACAGACAAAATTCAGTTTCTGAAGATGTGTGGCCAGGGCTGGCCTGTCCCTCTCGGCCACTCACCTGACCTCAGCCCTCCCTGATGGGCTGGTGCACACTAGGATGCTCTGTCTGCAAATCTGGTGGCTCTGAGAGGAGCCCTGGAAATGTACCTGCAGCCCCACCATGGATCCTTCGTTGCAGCAGATGCCCATCTGGGCCACAACACCTTGGTCTGGGAAGGACTAGGTTGTGCCAGAGCTCCATCTGCTCCTGCATTTGGAGAAACCAGACCCTGTGGGTTCACCTCTTCCCGGTGGAAGAGCTGGAGCTGCCCTCATCACCCAGTGCAGAGCGGCCTTAGAACTGGCAAAAGCAACCAGCAAGACCCAGGAAACAGCCATAAGCCTAATAGCTGCAAGTAACAACTACAAAATAAAGCAAACCATTAAATTCAACCCTTCCCTGTTCTTAAGGAGATATTATTTTGCCGAGCCTGCATTACTGAGCACCAGTTACTGCGGGCATAGGGACAGTGCTGGGGAGAAGGATGGTACACAGGCCCAGGTGTGCTGCTCTGCAGGCTGCCTTCAGACCAGGACACCAGCTCAAGCTAAGGCAATCCCAGATTGTGCTGCCACCAAAAATGACAAACCTTCCTGTATCTGTTCCTCCTTCACTCACAGACATCTCCTGGCTAAAAATGAACTCTCTAAAGTGGTGATTAGACTTTGGGAACAAGACCACTGGCCCTGATCCCATAAACAGACCACCTGCGCAGACAAGCCAGTTCAGCTAGCAGGAAGGAGGTAACTTCAGACTCAGTTCCTACCCTGGTTCAAGGGAAATGCACTGCTGGTCCATGGTGAGAGGGCAGGCCATTTTGGGTGTATTTTAAAAACTTTGGTTCTCTTGTACACTTCATCCCTGTTTTGCAGATTATTGTGGTCACCTCAAGCCACCACCTTGCCTCTCTGCCCCTGGAAGTCATAAAACACATAGTTAAACATTCCTGAGATATACCATCTCTGTACTGCAACAGTACCTACACAAAGGCAGCCACAAGTGCTTTCCAGGCACCTTGTGTGCACCTGTACCACGTAAACACATCCCTCTCGTACCCTGTTAGCATTCCTGCTGTGGCACATCAGCAGTGCAGGCACATTAGGAACAGCACAATCAACCTCACAGTGTGATTTTGGGCTCTCCCCCTCAGAGCAGCAGGGCCTGGCAGTGTAAGGTGACAGTAACTGAGGGCACAGAGCCACAGCCCATGTGCCCAGAGAGGCAGGAACAGACAGCACCATTGGGTCTGTCAAACAGCTTTGTCTTCAGAGCTGCCTCTTGCAGAGTCCTACTGTTGACATGGCTGTGAAGAGAGACCAGGCAGAACAAGTGCAGCAAGAGGAGGGACCCACAGTATGCTGCCCTGGGTACCTGTGCCAGCCACAGCCATGGTGCTCAAGGTACTCCTTGAGCCAGAAGTAGTAATTGTGTTTACTTACAGCAGACCTTTGAAGGATGGATAGTGCTTCCCTTCTTTAGAACTGTGTCTTGAAGTCGCAGGATCAAACTTTTCCCTTTACCTTGTTGAGTGTGGAGCAGCCCAGGCTGCAGTGTGAACCCGCTCAGTGCTCTGGAGGTGCTGGCTGCTCTCTGCCCAGGGGAGCAGCATTTTCAGGGCACATGCTTGCTCACCCAGCAGGGAAGTCCCCAGTGCTGCACAGGCACTGCCATCCTGCCCCAAGCTCCTGAGCCAGGTAACCCAGACATTGTACCTTCATGAAAGGGGTTTGATTGGAACACCTACCACACATTTCCCTCTGAGCAGCAGGTGGGTGCACAGGTCTGAGTGCATATGCCACCACCCATGACATGTCAGGTGAGCTCTGTCAGGACAGTCTTCAAGGAAACATAGACGTCATACTCAGGTAGGTATAAAGACCAGGATTTATTCCAAATACCTTTGGGTACAGACCATAAACAACTTGACTAAAGACAGGATCACAGCAAACATTCAGGGCACCGGAGTTGCCTAGTACAGGCTAGAGTATTTGGATTTGGGATAGGGAAATCGATATCCTACTACTAAGCCTGTGATCCATGCAGTGTCTTTGCTCCTTGTACCACAAAATGCCCCATGCCTCCTTTTCTTAGTCTGGAGTCTGTGCTGGTTAGTATGGACAAACAGAATGCTCCAAAACAGGTGCATGGGGCAGAGCACAAGGCTGGGACTGGGACACAGCAACAGGCTTGGCACAGGGGGCTAATGTGGCCAGGTAGGAGTGGGCTGAGGGGAAGGGAGTGAGGGGAAAGCACAGACTGCACTGGCAGGAACATCTACACTGAAAGGCACAGCAGGACTGGAACCGCAACCCCTAGTAGAGAACATCCTCGAAGCCGAGCAGCAGGAACTGGTGCAGGGCACTTGGCAGGCGTAGCTGGGACAGGACCAGAAGCAGCCGGCCCTCCAGGATGGTCCTGAGAGTGCAGCGAGCCAGGTGCTGCAAGGAGCGAGGTCTGTGCCCCAGGGAGAAAAGTGACTGGTAGAAACATGGGTATTTCTACAGAGAGAAGAAAGGACCACAGGCATACAAAGCTGAAGATATCACCCTGGGACCAGAGGTAGAACCAGACATCCATTTGCCTCACTGTGGAGCATCCCCCCTGTCCCCAACAGCACCATCCCTGTGTCTGGCAACCCCACACTGCCCAACCCCCTCCAGGCCCAGATGCCCCTGGCAACCCATCAGAACCTGGACTTGTGCTCTTCAGCCAGCAGTAGGCATTTGTTCCCTCACCTGTACAACCTCTACTGGAACTGCTTCCACCCAGTCCTCAGAGACGCGTACGTGGGTGTAGCTGTTCACCAGGGCCTCGATGACACGTGGGCAGGCGTGGCAGTACCGCAGCACCTGGCCAGGGAGAGAGCAGGTGATCACCATCATTGGACAAGGTCCTGCAAGCCCCACTGTCACCTCCTCTAGGGTGAGTAAAATACTGCTCAAACCCAGACAGGGTAAATCTGGTGAATTCCTGTCCTTCCCATATGCTGACCCAGGAGAGAAAAACCACTGCAGTTATGAAGCACCAGAGCATCCCTCCTTGCAAAGTGGGTGACTGAGCCATCACCCAACCTGCACAGCATGGCTGCTTTCAGCACAACCGGGTCCCCACAGCTTCTTCTCAGACACAGGGACCATGGTACATGGCTGGGATGACGATCTCCATCAGCTTTACTGCTGCAAGGAGCTCATAAACCCAACACTGCTTTACACCAGGTTCCTTACCTCACATTTCAGTAGTTAGAGAATGAGCCGTTCAGGGCAGGCAGGGACCAGCACTCATTCTGTGATCAGCCAGAGCACAGCACACTCTGCCTCTGCTGAGGGCTGCACCAGGGTCTCAAGGATGTGGGATTGTGCCTGTTTGGTGCAGGGCTGCAGAGACATCTGTACCTGTGTCTTAAGCAGTGCTGTGCCCATGTCAAGGGCTGCACAGAGCCCCAGAAGACTTCACATGTATTTGTACAACATCTCTGGTGCGTCCCACATTTGCATAGGTGCAGGGGACACCCCAATGCCATGTACCTAGCAACAGTCCAGCCTTTGGAGCACACCCTACCCAGGCAAAGCCACACAGAGGCAGATTTCCCCGGCTTCAGGCAGCCACTCCCCATGGCCCAGGCCAACAGTAGCTGTCAGAGTCTATTCTGGCTGTACCAGTGATCCTCATTATCTGGCGTTAATAGGAGATTAATTAGTGTTAATTGTTGATTTTCCTGTATTTTCCCAAAGGGGAGAGCAATCTGCTGATCTCCGGGCTGGGTAATTATTGCACTGCTCAGGAATTAAGACAGGAAATTAACCCTTTGTCTGCTGGTGTCTTGCAGAGACAGCAGGAGCTGGAGGGTGTGCCCCTGAGAAGAAACTGTCTCCAAAGAAAAAGGACCAACACTTCCCAGAGCAAGTGATTATGGATGAGTGTGGGTGAGTACTGTCCACACAGCTCAGCAGACAGAGGAAGGAAAGTCCTACAGGAAAACACACCCCAGGAGAAAACATCAGGGATACCATCCATACCAGTTCTCCCATAATGCCAGCTCTCCCTTGCCAGGCCCTGGGCAGAGCAGGGCAGGACAGCAAACAGGCTGCCATGGAGCAAGCCCTGCTGTTCCCACTGGGGCCCTGATGTTGTTCACAACCTTACCCCCCCCACCACACTCCCAGCACCGCTGGAGCTCCGCACCTTGAGGAGGGAGCCAGGCCAGATGCGGACGGCTCCGTGGTTGAGCAGCACTCGCACCACGAGCTCCGGGCGATGCTCTAGCTTGTAGGCAGCTACTTGCAGGATGTTGTGCAGGGCCGTGTTGCCACCATAGTTCATGACATTGACATTGGCACCCTGGGCCAGCAGTAACTCTACAATTTGAGCATTGGCATTCTTGCAGGCAAGGTGAAGTGGGTGCTGCCGGTCCCGATCCGCAGCGTTGATGCTGGCACCGCCCTCCACCAGCAGCTGGCAGACCCGGTAGTAGCGGTCCATGTCCTGGGGCTGATGGCGCTGAGCACAGGCAGCATTCAGGGGCGTTTGCCCCTCCTTGTTCTTTGCCTCCAGTTCAGCCCCATGGCGCAGAAGCAGCTGGACATGCTCAGCCAGGCCGTGCCGTGATGCCACATGCAGGGCTGTGTCATTCTCCTCCTCTGTCCGACTGTTTGCACTGGCACCATGCTGCAGCAGCTGCCGGACACACCTGAGTGGGCCAAGGTGACTTGGTGACCATTCCTCATCTCCGCCTCCCATCCTACTTCCCAGCCCCTGCATCTGTACCTAGCTTTTCCCTAGAGTCCAAAAATCCCCGCTCCTCGTGCCCTGGAGCAGTGATTTTAAGCCAAGATGACTGGTGAATAGAGATATTGTCACGCTAATTTCAGCTAACTCTGCACAGATCTCTTGAAGTGTCGTCACACCTGATGCCTGCTCACATACGCAGTGGATCTGCTCAGGAATGCCCTGAACATGGCAGTGTGACCACTGGCTCCATGTTGCTGGTGGGCAGACCAGACAGCAGCACCTGGCTCAGCTGCATCTGCTAAGGACACGAGCTTGTAGTCATCAGTTCGACCTCAGAGGTGATCCTGGCCCAGGAACAGGCACCAAGGCCACCCCCAATTCTGCACCCATCAACCCACCTTCAGGGACCCCTCCTACAGGGGATTAGGCTTGAGGGAGAGGGAGGCTGGCTGTGCTCCCCCGAGCAGAACTCACTCGATGGAGTCTGAGCTCTTGCAGAGGTGCAGGGGCCTGTAGCCATCCTCAGAGACAGCCTCGGGATCAGCTCCGGAGCCGAGCAGCAGGCGCACGCAGTCGGTGCTGGCAGCTGCACAAGCCTCGTGCAGGGCTGTCTTGCCCCCCGGAGCAAAGTCGACGGCAGCGCCCCGGAGCAGCAGGAGCCGCAGGCAGTCGGTGTAGCCCCGGCTGGCCGTGATGTGCAGCGGCGTGGTGAGCTCCTGCTCGTAGCTCAGCGACCACAGTCCTACAGGGGAAGGGAGGTCAGGGAGCCACATTCAGCCATGGTGCACAAAGAACTGCCCTTTTCCTTGAAGCACCTGATGTACATTGCCCCTGAGACACTTGTGTTTCCCCTCAAGGGACTTCAAGTCCCTTCCCTGCAAAGTCCCTGTGTTTGGACTGGCCTACCAAAGGCAGAGATTCGTGGAAGGCTCTCAGGCCACAGAGCCATGCAGACGGGCAGCTCCAAGGAGCAGGAGCCCACGGCAGAGGCTGCTCTGCGCAGGGTGCTCTTCACCTGTGGCTCAGGTGCATACATGGGGTTTCTGTTGTCAGGAGGCAGCAAATGAAGGGTCGGGGGCACCAGCAGGGCTGATGGCAGCGAGGTGGCTGGGCTAAACACCATGTGTGAAGCACCACAAACACAAGGAACTGGGCAGTGAGAGAAGTGTCAGAGCCAGCTGCTACACACACAGGGGACACAAACAAGCCCTGAGCAGGGCGCAGACAACAAGCTACAGCAGAGATGGACATCTAGGGCCTAGGAGAGAGCAAGGGGCTGAAATGTGCCAGCTCTCAAAGATGCTGACCCAGCACAAACCATCACTGAGCTGGTGCAGTCTGCTGGCTAACAGCCTGCAGATGCTACAGGAAAAAAGCTCCTTATACTATGCTTCTTGCTGCCTACCCAGACTGAGCTGGAGAACATCCCAGGCTGCATGGCATGTTCCACACTATATCCTCTCAGCTCCTTCTTGCAGAAGCAGCATGTGGTCATCTGTGTTTTCCAGGGCCAGGTTCAAACTAAACCATCTCAAAGACCTAACTCATGCTGTGGCAATCTGGCACAACCTGCAGTGGGACCTGGCAGCCCAGTGCAGGCTGCACACAGAGCAGTTCTCAAGCACTTAAGACAATCCCTGTGAGAGGGACCAGGTTTCCTGGATGCACCCTGTGCTCTCAGAAACATGAACCCTCTTCCACAAGGATCACAGGAAAACCTGACCACATCCCCATGCTTTTGCTCCCATTCCCACTCTTCTGTAACCCAAGTAGCACCCATAATGCACAACCCCAGCAACAGCTATGCCCCACAGCACACACCACAGGCTGAGCCCCACTGCTCCCACATACTCAGCCCACGGGGGTTGAAGCGGTAGTTCTTCCACTCTTCCAGGTCACTGGTGTCAAACACAGCACTGGGGCTCAGGTTGTTCTGAGGATCTCTGAGGATCTCGACTACAGTGTCCCGATCCCCAGCCAGCAGGGCCTGCCAGAACACCTGGGCAGGGCCATCGGCCTGCAGTGTGCGGATGGGCTCCCGGCTCTCGTCTCTTCCGCCTGTGACGCTGCCCATAACAAACAACCAGACCCTCCTTAGAGACCAGACCAGGACCTGCTGGTGCACCCCAGCCAGGCCCTGAGGCACAGCCCCACCAGCAGCCTGTGGTTGGGCTGAGAGTCTGCCTGACAGCCCAGGGTGTTCCACAGGGAGGGGGAACACATCACACCCCTCTCTTTGGCCCAGGCTGGGCACGGCTCAAGTCTCAGCTGTTCTATTCTGGGAAACCTTGTGATCAAATGCTGGGGCCAAGAGGCCAATAAAGGCTCTCTGCTCAGGCAGCAGTACCTCTGCAGGGCCCTGCTGTGAAGGGAAAATCCTCAGGCAGGGCAGGGGAGCTTGAAGGGTAAAAATGGGGATGGGACAGCACTAAGACAACAGAAAGGAAATTTTTTCATGTCCTTTCAGCGTTTTGTTGCCCAGTGCTGCTCAGACCACAACAGCATGACCCTAGCAGCTCCACACACATCTCCATGCCTTTGCTCACCCCTTGGCTCCACACATCTCCAGCACTGCACACCCCCTTACCAGTGGCACCTGAGCCATTAGCACTAGGGAGGTTTTTAAACAAGCTACAGGACATCTCTTTTCAATCAAAGCCTAAGGAGTGGTAGAAATAGGCACAAGGATGGGAAAAACTGGAAGTAATTATCCTTTAGACCCTCCTGCTTCTGCCATTTTCTTGATATCCACCCTTGCACAGAGCCCCTGCATAGCTTTAGTGTTCTCTTTCAGTCCTCAGACACTCCCCTGACTCAGGGTTGCTCACTGCAGTCCTGTCACCTGAGAGTTTTCCTCTGACCCCACTTGGCTGCATAGAGCCAACCCGCCCACCTTGGCCACAGAAGAGCATGCATTGCTCACGTGGCATTAGCACTGCGTACATATTGTTCACACCACGTGCTCTAGAGAATGTGTCAAACTCTGTGGAAGGCTAGGAGTGTTCAGTGTAATTTTGTGTCACAGGACTACTCAGATCCTGCAGCTGAACACCAGTTAAGTGACCCCAATAGACCACCAAGCAAAAATTACCAGGGGACTAGAGCGGAGTGTAAGACAGGGAACTTTACCCTTCTCAGTAATGAAAATAAATGAGCAAGTTCTATGCTGACAGTATCTAGTTTGCTCTGTCTGTGCAGGCTTCACCTTGTCTAACTAAAATGACAAAGCAGAAGCCGGCAAAAGGGTAAAAAAAGGGAAGCCCCTGGCAGATGTCCTCACCTGATGGGACCCTCTATTTGCCCAAGGATATAAGCAGGTATCCTGTGAGAGCTTGAGGTTCCCTGTCACACACCAGGGAGGCAGAAAGCTGTGTAAGTGTCAGTGACACCAGACAGTTTACACTTCCTCTGGGCTCCTTAAAATACCAAGGGGGTTGATTTGGGAAAGACAAGGTCACTAGAACCTACTGTTAAGATCACGGAGTCAGTTCTATGGACCTGCACCCTACACGGTCAGTGAGACACAGAGGTAACCCTCGGGCAGCATGAAGGTTTGTTTTGGTTTTTGTTCTATATCCTTATCTGATAAATTTGGCAGCACATTTTTGCTCTGTGCTTGATGAACGATCTTGTTTGGTTGGGTTTTTCATGTCTTGAAACTTTGTTGATAAGAGAAATTTCTGCGTGAGGTTGTTTTACACTGTCTGTTCCATTTTCTCTGGGGCACAAACCTTTACAAGCAGAGAGACTGGCTGTTCCAGTGTCTGCCAGCCTAGCATAAGACAGGAGTTACAACACCCAATTTGTATTTTATTGACAAATGGTCTCAGTTACACAAGGGGTAACACCTTTAGTGATTTCATTCCTAAGTAGACTGTAACAGCTCAAAACCTGGGTTGTACAAATCTTGCAATTCAGTAAATAATCTTCACCACTCACAAGAAGGAGCATGTGCATCTGCAAGCCCACACACCCTATTTGTCTCTTGCTGGAGTGGATCCCCACAAAAGGCTGTCATCTGACTAAGCACCAGGACAGTCAGCCTGCTCCTCTGGGAAAGCAGCTTCATCAACAGCTCCTCCATTCTGGTATGGGTGGCTCTTGCCACCAACCTTCTGTAGAGGAGGGTGGCACAGTTAAAGCCCTTCCACACTTGATGCTCTTAAGTTCTGGGAATCTGCCTGCACATCAGTAGCTGACAGCAGCATCCAGGCTGCTCAGCATGCCTCTCCCTTGAACACACCAGCTGCAGTGCTTACTGAGAAGCTCACAGCTGACATTGACAAGAAGGTAAGTAAAAGGGACCAGAGAGTGTGGAAGCATGTGTGGTAGCCCCAAGATGTGCCTGGACAAGGTACAGTAAGATGTAAAGATGGAAGGAAACACCAAGGATGATCAGCTCCTACCTCCTGTCGCTCAGCAAAGTTTGCTTCCACCATCTTTCTGGTAGACTGGATTTCTGCTCCCCTTGTCAAATCCATCTCATGGAATGGAACAGAACAGCATTCTGATGCCTTTTCACCCATGCACTCTCCCCACCTCACACGTATTTCACATCCATCCCAGCAATATCTAACAGGGCAGTCCTGAGGATGCACTTCTCCAGCAACTCTTCCAAGGGCCCTATTCTCACTATTTTCCAGTAGACCTGCCTCATGCCACCTTCAACAAGCCTGCTACTATCTGTTCTACAGCCTTGGAAACCTCCTTCCTCACACAAAAGCTGTTCTTCCCAAGTCCTTCTTCCACCACCTTTTTTCCACCACTGGAGATTCCTTTCAACGTTTTCCTCGGGTGCCTGAGCCCTATCTTTGGACCCCATCCTGGGCACATACTATCCCCCCACGTCCCAGTCCCGCATACCCACCACGTTTACTGCTAGTCCAGCGCAGCACATCGCCCTTGGTCTCAATGATGAGATTGATGGCTGCGCTCTTGGTGAAGTACTTCTGCACCATGTCCAGGTCTCCAGTGAAGAGCGCATTCTGGACCAGCAGATCTCGGCACTCCAGTGGCTCCAGGCGGCTGTGCTGGTGCTCCCAGCTCTCTGGGCTCTGGCTGTGCTCACTGTGGTGGTACTGGGACCTCACATTGCGAGAATACTTCCACTGATCCGGCTGCAGCAAACGTGTGGCGGAGCGGGGAGGGAAGGGGCAGTCCATCACAGGTAACTAACCTGAGAAGCCTGAGCTACACAGCGAACGAGCTATTGCAGCAAAGAGCCTCTTGTTCAAGGGTTTGTCCTTTGCAGGTTGCTCCTGGGTTCCAGCTCCTCTGCATCTGGCTGGACTCAGGCACAGGCCTGAATCACCCAGTATAAATAGCCTCGCTTGGCAGCTCCTCATCACCACCTCCCCTTCTTCCAAGAGCATATATTCAGCTGCTAGGTGCAATCACCAGCACAGACTAGGCAAAGGAGAGGGGTGGCAGGCAGCCTGGAAACACTCTCCTTGTGCTTGTTTGCTCTGCAAAGAGCTTCTGCTCCACACGGCGCTCCCACTGAGAAAGAGGCAGAGCAAGGTGGGGGCAACCATGGCAGGGAGGTAGGTGGGTGAGGGGGAGCTTGGGAAAGGCTTGGATCAGACTCGGTGTCAGAAGTCATAAGGGACTAAGGACAGTGCCCTTCCCCACAGGCAGCTCCACAGGGACCAGAAGACCCTCACAAGTACCACACACTGCTCTGGGAATCAGTCCCTTCCCTGGGGCAGCAAGGCTGGCTGCCCACAGGGCTGGACAGGATACAGAAGGGCAGAGAGGTGAGCCCTGAGAAAAGCAGTTTGTACAACACAGGTTATCCTGTCACATTGGTCCCAAATTTTGATCAAGTTCTTCGTGGTGTGGCTGGAGGTGCTGGTCAAACAGGGAGCCAGACTCTGTGTTCCTTTTGACAGCTGTTTCCAGAGAAGAGAAAACAATTACGTAAGAACCTTGAAGCTGAAGAGGGTGCCATGAACCAGACTGGGATCATGCCAAACATTCCCATTGAATGGGAACAACTGTTCTGTGCCAGTGAGCACCTGCAGCATCCCACTGGTGCTGGACTGTGAGCACATTGTTTTCCTGAAAGATGCAGTGCCTGCATCTCCAGCTCCTCCATGGAATCCACATTCAAGCTTCACAGAGTCTCCTCCAGCCTGGTGAGGGGCTCAGTGCAACAGCCCTGACTTGGGGAACTTTGGGTAAATGAAGTCTGGATTCCCTAAGAGATGAGGAAAAGGAGAAACTAAGAACCCCTAGTTCCTCTCCAACCTGTCTTTACAACTTCTGCTGTTCCTACCACTGAAACCAATACCATCATGGAAGTAGAATCCCAAACTAACCCCTCATGCTCAGCACTATTCATGCACCCAAGACTACCCAGGAAAGGCCCCTGGGAGGAATGTCCTGACTGCAGGTGTCCCTCACCCCATGACCTCCTGCATGCTGGCCAAGGGCAGGCAATGTCTTCACACCCAGCATTCCACAGACCTGGGGCTGCACCAGCTACCCTGGACATTTTCTCCCATGCCCATGGCTAACAGAAAAAAAAAAAATCCCTCAAATCACTTCAAGCAAACCAACCAACCCAAAATTACAAACGAAGACCAACAACAAAAGACAAAAAACCAGAAAAGACCCCAAACCCACAAAACACAACCAGCCACCTTCAGCATCTCCAAGCCCAGCACCCACAGTTGCCAAGTAGGAAAGTCCACAGGGACATTGAAGACACTGAGGGCCCTCAGCTGCAGGCAGACAAAAATATGTCAGAGCCATCCATTTCCTATCCAGAAAAGTGCCCAGACCAGGTCACTGAGAAAAGAGACAGAAGCAACAGAACCCAACAATGTCCTTAAGTACACCTGGGGCTTTCATCCTCACCCCACTAATGTCTGGTCACAAGGTAGCACTGAGAAAAACCTCAGCTGGGACCCTGGCTAGGAGGGCCTGAACGTGATCAGGAAGAAGAGGATAAAGGCTAAATACTGCTCACACCACCAAGGCTAACAGGACAAGGATAAAGTGGTACCAGGAGCCTTGTCCTCCCACACAGGATTTCTATCTTGCGTGGCTTGAGAGGACAGCAGAGGGTGCCCACACAGCAGCCAGAGAGGAACAGAAACAGAAAGAGTAGCAAGGCCACTCTCCCAACCAGCCACTAACCAGCTCTCACAGAACCGCTGCTGACACTGCTGCTGCTCCATCGGCTCCCTCACACCTAGGCCCTCTAGCTCATGCAGCTCCCACAGACACTCAAGAGCATGGGCTTGTCCTCAGCTTCAGAGCCAGCCTAGGATAGCTGATACAACTCCTCCAACAGTGCCCAGAGCACAGCAGCTGAAAAGCCTTGGGGCTTCAGGGTCTGGAACCTGCAGTGACAAGTCCAAGGGCTGGTCAGGAAGTGAGCACAGGTGAAGGCCTGGACACCTGAACAACAGTCCCATCACCAGGCATGCCCCACTCACCTCTATTCCCACAGACAACACCCAGCTGCCATGACCTGGCTGTGCCTTATCCCTCGCCCCAGAGGACACCATGTCTATTTTGTCAAATAAATGTCTCCATAGGGCCAAGCACTGCAGCCATGGTGGGGGAGATGCATTCAGAGCCTCAGAACAAGGTTGTGTGGGGAGGGAGCAGCATGCATGGAAACGAGCCTGTAACGAGTTTGTAATATGCATGTGTGGCACGGCCTGCGCAGCGTCATCACAATGGCACAGGCACTTTCCTGCCTCATTGCCTCCCAAATGGATTTTAAATATCATTCCGAGGACACAATTATTTAAAACGCTGAACTAAACACTCACTAATGGGAAAACGGCGTGTGGCCTGCAGCAGCCATTCCTCATGGGGCCACTCTGCCCATGTCATCCTCTTCTCCAGCCCCACACCCTGCATGGGGCCACATGGAAGCATCCTCCTCCTCTTCCAAACAGGAACCAAACAGGACACCACTGGTACCTGTCTTGAGCCCAGGCTGACACACATTGCTTATATGAGAACACACCTTTTGTCCCCACCCCAGTGAACTCCAGCCCCAGAGCAGCCTCCAGGCACCAGGGGCACTGCGAGTCAGCCCCCAGGGCTCCATGTCAGGGAGCACCTCACCAGACAGCACGTCTTTGTCTCTCCCCAGTTTGGCAGCAGGTAATACAGGGCTACACAGGGAGAGGACATGAGAACAAGGATGCCTTCTGACCCCCTTTATATGGCCCTGAAAGTTATGGTTACAACATAAGATTTACTTTTTCACTTAGTCTGAATACCTCCCACATCCCCAAGCACAATCCCGAGCAGAGGAGATGAAGAAAGCAGCATTATTTTTGGCTACATCCAAGAGTCCAGAGCACACAGAGCATGAAAAGAGAGAAAAAACTCAAGGAAACAAACTGTTCGTAGCAACCCATGCTGGGGAGAACACGGATGGAGACAGCTCCGAGGATGTGGTGGACACTTGGTCCCATTACAGCAGTGGCAGCATTAGGGATGACAGAGCTTCAGACAACAATGTATGGGGGAGTGCCTGCCTGACCTTTGATCATCACCCCTCTCCTTTCCTCCAGGCAGGGATTCTAAGGCCACCACAAGCTACCAGTGCTCAGAGACAACAGCCTACCTCAGACTAAACAGAGAAGGGAGATGACACAGACCAGCACCATCCCCACACACGAGCAGTTGAGCACAGAGAGGAGGAGAGTCCATTGCTGGAACTCCGGCTGCACATCAGAGGTTCATATTTTAACAGCTTTGGCATCACCAGGGCTATCCATCACCAGCTCATTTTCCTCCAAGTGCTGAACTGTTCCTGCCTCTGCTATTTGGAACGGTGTCTAATGATGCACCGGAGCAGCCACCTGGCAACACGGCTGTCAAGGGACTCAACACAGCAAGAATACACACAGGTCTGGACACTGCTGCCAGCCTCCACTGCCCAAAAACCTCCCTCCCCTCCAACCTGCTCCACTCATAACAGACCACATGGATGCTCTGCCTCATGGTCCTCCACCTTGAGAGAGAAAGAGCACATGCTCTTAAGCCATTGCTCTCTTACAGAAAGGAAAACAGAACACAGGCACTGGTGATATTTTCATGAATGCTCATTCAGCACTACAGTGCTCTTTTTGAGAGGTTGAAGAATAGGAAAAAAAAAATAGTTGCTTCTAGCCCACAGACATGCATAGCTTAGTAAGAACATAGACGTGGAGCCAGGGACATGCAACGTGACAGTGCTGCAGTACTAAAAACTTGCTGTGAGACTTGCAAAGACACAGGCAGACCTGGACAGACTCACATGGAGCAAGGCTGCCCCAAGACACGTTGGAAGAGAGCCTGCACAGGCTCCAAGGTTTGCTTTTAGGGTAACCTGAATACTTCTGACTTTTCTCACAGTGACCAGTGGCCTGTGAATCCCCACTGAGTGGCAGAGCCTAAAAGCAACTTTCCCCAGATCTCACTGGATCCACCACAACAAGGGCATGGAGGCACAAGCCCAGTGTGAAAGCAGCTGAGCTGAGGCATGGTGCTCACCAAAGCCAATCAGCTGAACACAGGGTGAACCCTCAGGAAAAGACAACCCCCTATGACATCCCATGCAGGCATCCCAGGGCAGTTCCATGGGAACTTACTTTGGGGAAACAAGCAGCAGGATCCCTGCACAGCAAGAGATTAACCCACCCCCACATGGGAAATGTGGGCAGGTTCAGTGAAGAACTCCCTCATTCCAAGAGCAACCTCCTCCTTCTGCCTTAGTGCAACTGCACTACCTGTCACATCTCTGAGGAGATGCAGGGATCTAGTAAGAGGAATGAGAAGCCCATCTCCAACTCCATTCTTCAAGTCTTTGTTGGGGATGAGGGTGAAAAAGGGGGTGTGACACGAAGCAGGATGCAAAAGTGGAGTACTGGAGAATCGAGCACCTACCCCATTAAATCCTTACTCCTCTGGGGCTCAGCCGGTGCTCGATGCTCTACCAGACATCTCCAGGAGACAGCCACTCACTTGGCTGTAAATCAGCACCTTACCCACACAGCCAGCCATGGATCTGCCAAGAGAGCTAGGGTACTGGAGAAGAAAGTTGCAGGTCCCCAGGCAGCCTGCTCCGAGCTGGGTAGCGCAGGGCTCCTGCTCATGCCGCAGAAATGGATCTGAGATCAGGTAGTCAGAGAGACCCATCTCCAGGGCAGGAGGAGAACTGCAACTCCAGGTTGCTCCTCAGCCCTCCCCATCCCTCAGAGAGCATGGCTGCACATCCCACAGCTGGGAGAGCTGCTGGGAAGGGGAGTAGGCTGCAGTGAACGAGTAAAAAGCAAGGAATGTTTCTCCATTGCCTCCTCAAAGATGAAGTTTTGAAAGTTAAAGTTTTGAACTGTGTCCAACAAAAAACAGAAACTGCTTTATTTTAGAAAATTAGGCACCCTCTTTGAAGGTCATTAAAAGAGCTTGTATTTGATACATCGGGCACATCGGGCAACCAAGTAATAAACTTGTGATACGTCAGGCAAACTTCGCTAGATACCAACAAGCAGCCAATGAAAATTAAGCGAGCAAAGATGAAGTTCTCCACAGACCTGCTGTTGCTAAGAGGTGCATGTGATATTGCCGCTTTCAACATCCTCTGTAAGCAAGTGCCTAACTTGCCACATGGGCTACAAAATGTCAAAGTCTTTGCAGTCCTTCACGGTCCTGGGTGCTCCTACGAGGCTTTTCATGCCCCACCCTGCTGGCCTGGCTGCCATGGCTCTGCTGCCTCTCTGGCTTGCTTGCCAGCTCTCAGAGGGACTTCACCAGGGAAGGACCCATCACACCCAACACAGATCTCCCCCATTGCACTCTATAAGCCAGCTCTGGACCCATGGTGGTGGCAACCCCTTTCCTGTGCTTTTCATAATTATTCTTGACATTTTCCTTCTTTTCTATTTCCTTTATGGAAAAAAAGAAAGACCTGAATTATCACTTTGTATCCCAACATCTAATCTCATTTATATTTTAATCTCACTTTCCGGTAGGTTTAGAACCTAATTCCTTTCCAGAATTATGGATCAAGGCAAAACTTGCCTCTCTTCGCCTTAAGCGGATCAGAACACAAGCACAGACACATGGCCTAGCAAGCAATAGAACAGATTCAGCAAGGAGATGAGCTGCTCACCTGCTCAGCGCAAATGGAGCCTGCTCAGCATCCCACTCCTTGGTTAGACTGTCCCAGGCCTACCTTCAATCCAGGCATGCAGCCAAGCATCCCTGCAGCTGCTCTGCCTCTTCCCACAGCGCAGCCACCACACAGGTTAGAGGGAGGAAAAGAATTGCAGCTCACGCCTCTGCTCAAGTCCAGTTCTGGCTTGCAGGCCAGACACAATGAAGAGATTGCTCTTCAGTGCTGTCCTACAGTCAAAAGGAAACAGGACACCCAGTAGAGCCCCTTCCCTCCCTCAGCCAGCCTCACTCTGTAGCAGTGGGGATGGAGCTGAAGGCGAGATGCTCAGTGCTGCTGTCTCCTGTATTCTCCCTAGAAGCACCATGTACATCTTGTCTGGCCCATACTCTACTGAGCCAGGCTGACCCGCATCAGAGATCAGCACCTGTCACAGCTCCATAGCTCATGAGACTCAGCAGCACCTCACAAGCTTGTGAACTCCAGGACTGCCCCATTTACTGTCACCTTGGAACTTAACACAGCTCTGGTTCCTCCTGGTACTCCCACCCTGATATTGGCTGTGAAGGTAAGATATTAGAACCAGGCATCCAGTCCCAATGTGAAGCTGGCAAAAGGCACTGGAGCAGGTTGTCCAGAGAAGTTATAGATGTCCCAAGCATTCAAGGCCAGGTTGGACAAGGCTTGGAGCAACCTGGTCTAGTGGTTAGAGAGGTGGAACTGGATGGGCTTTAAGGTCTCTTTCAACTGAAACTATTCTGTGATCTCCACCACATCTCCACCCAGAACATGGACCACATCTTTTCTTCTCTCCACCACAGACCCTGAGGTGGCATCTCTGTGCAGGAACCCAGGACAGCCCCACACATCCCAAGATGGTGCTGTGCTTACAGGGCAGCCAAGCCATCCACCACAGGGTTGTGTCTCTGGACACAACACTCAGCCCTGTGGCTTGCCCAGGGTCCATGTGGACAGACAGAACGTGCTCATGCTCCCTTCAGAGCCCTGGATCACTCCTGTAGCAAGCACCTGGGGATACAAGGAAAGGCAGTGAGGGCCAGTCATTAACACAATGGTCCAAGGCAGAACACAGGACACTCAGTCCTAGCCCAGTTGAGAGCCCTGCAAGATAAAGTTCTCTTTAAAGCCACTGAAAGCAAGTAGAGATGGATAGCCACATGTCTAGAAAGAAAACAGTTTGATTTTCTTGTCAGTGAAGCTCATCTTGCTTTGGTTCTGCCTCTCCCAGAAAAAGAGAAAGTTTTCACCAGAAGAAAAGAAACTAGAGAAAAACAACAAAACCCAAACCAAACAACAAGAAGAACAAACTACAAAAACATGTAACAAGGAAAAACTCACACTCATTCCCACAGCCCACCAGAAAAAAATAATCAAACAAAGAACAACTGATTTGAAAAGAACTTATAAACATTAGAAAAACCATTTACCCACTTCTGACTTCATCCTACTGACCCAGGGAGATTTAGCATTTACTCTGACCAGCATAAACTGATAACTTGGGCAGAGAGACTCACCAAAATTAGGAAGCAGTTGAAGAACAGACGGAAAATCACAGGCAACAGAAGTTTTCAGCAGTCAGGAATCTGAAAGCTGTAGTAAGGAGTTTGGAGAACTTCAGAGAACCACTGTGCTTCCCATAATGACCCCAACTTTCCCCAGGCACACCCTGTGGTCCCTGCTCTTAGTTGTATGTGGTGACTTTCAAACAGCAGCTGTTCTTCCAGCCCTACCAAACAATCCCCATGGCCAGTTTAAACTGCCTCACAGTTCGTGAAGCAAAGATTAAAGACACAAACTAGGCTTCTATGCATTTTTTTATTTACAGGCAGGCAATAGAATGCTTTGCTTTTTCAGTTGAGTGAGACCAAATACCAGCTCCTGTAAGAGAAGCAGCAGGGCTCAGGCTGGTTTCACTGGGGCCCAGTTGGTCACTTGCTGCTGGTGTACTTGGTGACAGCCTTGGTGCCCTCGGAGACTGCATGCTTGGCCAGCTCGCCGGGCACCAGGAGCCTGACGGCCGCCTGCACCTCACGGCTGGTGATGGTGGCACGGTGGCTGTACTGGGCCAGGCGCGAGGCCTCCGAGGCCAGTTGCTCAAGCATGTCGTTGACAAAGGAGTTCATGATGCTCATGGCCTTGGAGGAGATAGCGAGGTCTGGGTGCACCTACAAGATGGTAACCAAACACCATCTCACACACCCATCACCCTGGAAGGAGTGGGAGCCCCAACTCCAAACAGGGCACTCTAACCCCAGAACCACCTGTAGTTGCCACCCTAAGGGTTTCAAGTCATGGGCCACTTTAAACTCAGTATAGGCTCCCATAATGCTGCACAAGCTTTGGGATTACACTGGTAGAAGCCTCCTCACAACCTCTATGGAAAACATGGCTGTGAGGGGTGGAAATGCTCCAGTCTCCATGTCCTGTCTACAGACTCATGCTGACAACCATGGCATAGAAGACTCACGGCCACTTCCAAAAATGCTCTCATCTCCCCATCAAAAACCACCAGACACCTACTCACAGGGCCAGAAGCAGCTGTTTCTATCATACTGACTTCCATGCAATTACTTCTTCAGGCAGAGCTATGCACCAGAGTTCATTCTCTCTAGGAAACACTTTCTGCTCTGGATCTACCTCTACTACCCCTTGAATCCACCCCCTCAATTTCTAAGCTTCAGCTGGGCCTCTCCTGTACCCACTTACACTTTTTTTTCCTTTCCCCATGTCTCTAGAAACCCAGATTTTATTTCCTTACTCTTTATAGTGTCAACATGCAAGGGGCAGAAGTTACTTTATTTGCAATGCAGTTTCTAGCAGAAAGAAAACATTTACTCACCTGCTTCAGCACTTTATAAATATAGATTGAAAAAGCTTCCTTTCTCTTAGGCTTCCTCTTAGATCTTTTGTCCCCAGAGGCAGCAGCTCGACCATCTTTCTTGAGAGGTTCTGAGCTCATCTTAACCGCCAACAGAGCAACCAGCAAGTGCCGTGGGGCTGATTATAAAGCACAGGCAGCAGAACCTAACTTGCCTCAGGTGCGGCCCCCAAGGAGCAGGAAAACTACGCACCTGTGGCTGATGATTCCACTTTCCACTGAATGTAGAGCAGCTGGCCTGAGAGGAACTTGGAAGTGACAGATTCCACTAAACTTTCAGACCTGAGAAGTTTGAGTGTAACCTGGGCAAAGGGGGGCAAGAGCAGAAGCATCTGATTTACAGGGGACAGAACTACCAGAAAAGAGCCATTCCCAGGTCCAAAAGGGGTTTTGTGAAAGGAGGGATCTTGCTTTGGTGCAAGGGTGTGGAGTACTCAAGGTACTCCGGAATCAAATGGAATCACATCTGTGCTAGGGAACAGGTAATGCCATCAGGGGAAACTCAGTAACTGCAGGAAGCATTGGGCCTGAGATGAAACGGTGGCATCGTAGACACCCTACCAGCCAGATTTCTCCTGCTACCTAGCCTGGTCTTGGGATCCCACCTGCTGCACACAACAGGGCCTGGAATGCCAGGAGGGCGGCAGTGGAGGGCTGATACCCCAAGTACGGATTTGATCTGTCTTGGAAACCAAGATTACACTGATGAGGGTAAATGTGACACAGGAGTTAGACTTAGCCAGGAAAAACGTGCAGCAACACAGCAGAGACATGAACAAAACAGTGTTTTCTGCATTTTGGACAGAAAAGGAAGCCTTTCAACAGGCACCACTACAGTCCTTTCACAGAAGGGTGATGTCAGTATGCTTTTTTGGTGGGGGAACACACTGGGGTCTCTGTGCTGCCAAGTAGAGTCTGTTGCTCAGGTATACTTGGATGGGCGCTTTGGGAAAGAAAAATAAGGAAATACTCTACTCTAAAACAAAGCCAATCAGTTGGCACCAAAGAATGCACTGCATGGGAGCACAACTCCTCCGTTTGTCCTGTCCTTCCATTCACCCAGCAACATGTGCTGCTGGACGGGCTGCTGGGCTACATGAACCTTTCCCGTGACCAGTGGTGCCACTCTCATGTGTCAGTAGTAATTAAAATGATCACTCATGATCAAAAAAAGTTATTGTTTGATTTGCTACCTTTCTCTTTAGTACCCTTTGTTTTAATAATAAATTAAAAATGTATTTTATTCAAGGTTCTGTGGCTCAGGATGAGGTTTGAACACCAACTTTTCCAAAACTCTGTTACTGAAAACAAAAATAAAAGTTTAACTTCAGTTGATTAGGCTTTAGTTAAACCTGCAAGGAACAAGGAAGGAATCTGTAGTCCAAAATTCCTTCATTATTGAGTCTCATCAGACAATTCAAGGTAAAGCGAAAAGACACACCTGAGCCACTGTGTTGGTGAGAACACACGCTGGTGTTTCACCTATCTGTCTTTGAAACTGATCTTCAGAACACTTTCAAGTTGTGTCTGTCAGAGTCTACAACAGAAGCATGCATGGCTTGTTCTGTGACTCGCCGGAAACCCAGTGTTCAGTCGGAGCAGAGGTGCCCCAAGTCTGAGGACCCTGCTCACTGCTCAGTGCCTCCACAGCTCAGTACTCACCACTTCACGCGTCTCAAGTTCTGGCCACAGCTTTGGTTGTACTGAGGAACTGAACATTCAGCAGGAAGGGCTGATCCTCACTCAAAGCTCAGCACTTGACTCACCCCAGCACACCCCAACTACCCTGGCTCACAAAACAAGACAAGATTGTTCTTCTCTCTTTATTGACTGATGGATTCTCGGGCAGATCTGTTAATTACACTGTTAAATAATAGTTAAAAACAAACCAAGGCCAGAGGAGTTTGAAGTGAAGTATCTAAACTGAAGCAGAAATTGGGAGGGAAGAGGCAGGAGAAGCTGGGCTGGGGTCTCCACTTGTGTATCATTGCCACCTGGACACCCCGATGGCCACTGTTGTGACCCCAAGCCAATAGATTCCAAGGCCTGGCTCAGATGGGACATCGTCTAAATAAGGAAACAGTTGCCCAAACGTAGCCAGATCAGGAGAGAACAGCTCTGTCCAGACACAGAGGTGCAAGGCAAGTCGAGGGGAAGCAGTATTGCAGCAATCCTAGAACACAGCCAGAGGGAGCAGCAGTTCCGCTCCTGCCGGCGGGCAGGCGAGTTGCACGGCCGCCGCCAGCCCCACGGAGAACACGGGCTGGGGCTCCTCAGCTCACACGTTGTGGGTCCGTTTGGTGAGCTGCGGGTCCTCATCCACCAGCTTCGACTTGAGATGCTCCTTGTAGGCAAGGATGTCCCCTTGCCACTTGGTGATTGTCTGCTTCTCACAGACCCAGATCTCCTGTGCGACCTGGGAGCAAACACACGAGGAGAAGAGGGGAGGCAGAGGGGGAGGAGGAGAGAGGTTTGCAGTACAGAATTTTATAATCTTACCAAAATTTAAAAAATAACTAAAAAGACTCTCTAAAGTCTGGCAGGAAAAGTTTCATAACTTCCACATTCGACTACCAAAGAAAAGTACAGAGAAACGTCTTCCCTGGTGTTTTCCGCATAATTTATACAGTATTTTAGAATTGAAAATCCTAGGCCTTTCTGTATTTCTGATTTTGTTCATGGACTGAGATGAAAAGCCTTTCTTGCTAAATTGAGAATTGAAACAAAAGTAGTTCTTGACCGAAACTACTTGGATCTATCACAGTGAAAAATAAAATCATACCTGAACTCGCAGCCAAAGCTAGAGCTGATAGATCAGCACTTGACATTTGTGGTGGTTTTTATTTTCAGTACCTAATGTTTTCCTGGGCTAGCTCAGTAATTGTTTAACATGAACACCGTAAAGGAATCGTATCCAGCGACTGGTTTTTTTTTCACTCACCCATCTTTTTGGGATGAGTAAGAGCCAGTCAGTTGAAAAGACATTGTTTTAATTACTAAAATGTTAGAAAGGTGCTCTGACAAAACTCACAACTGTCCTTACCTGTTGGATGAGTCTGAAGTCATGGCTGACAAGCATCATTCCTCCTTCAAACTCGTTGATAGCATCTGCCAGTGCATCTATGGTTTCTATGTCCAGGTGGTTGGTGGGCTCATCCAGGAAGAGCATGTGAGGGTTCTGCCAGGCCAGCCAGGCAAAGCACACGCGGCACTTCTGCCCATCAGAGAGGTTCCTGATGGGGCTCACCTGCCCAACACACACATGGCTTGCAGCTCTGCAGTGACCTGACAGCATGCCACCCTGACCCAAACCACTTGGATCCCACCTTGGGCTCCGAGCAGCTCTATGACATAACAGGACAAATGTTCAGTCAGCCTTATACCTACACTAAGCTTCTCACCCAGGGAAGAAGGGAATTCCAGGGGCTTCTGAAGGACTGTACACAGCAAGGCCCAGCTTGTGCCAAAGGTATGTAAGGACAGCTAATTTGTCTGACTGGTATCCACTGACACAACAATCAAACTACTCTCAACTTCTGCAGTGACAAATGGGCAAAAACAATGTAAAAATCAACGCTGAACTGCAGCGATGTGGACAACTGTCACACACAGGATGTGCCACGTACAGGAGCATGTCATGCTTGGACTCAGAGCACCATAGGTGAGCCCACTCTCGTCTCAACCAAGTGGATCCCACAAACAGCTGAGAACCTTCTAGCACTTCTGCCTGGTATTAATCATGGAAATAAGAGAGATGCAAAATAGTCCAATTTACAATTAAAACATACTCAGGTCTAGCACTACATCAGAACTTGTTTTCTTTTCACCTGGAGTCTGAGGGGGGTCACTCCTTCAACCCACACATTGCTGTGATCCAAAGAAAGTTCCCATGAGCCGTGAGTTATTTTTTTCTCCAATTTCAAAGGCAGAGATGGAAAAAGCATTTTGATGCTGTGGTGTACCATGCTGCATACTGTACCACAGTCAGGTATCAGCAGAGCAACAGAAAACACAGGACCTCTACTCCTCCTAATGAACAAAAAGCAAACCTCAACAGCTCATACTCACCTGCTGCTTCCCTGTCAGACCATATCTGCCAATGATTTTCCTCATCTCCTCCTTCTCCTTGATCTCTGGGTAGCATTTCAGCATGTACTCCAGGGGTGAGAGGTCTAAGTCCAACTGCTCTTGCAAGTGCTGACAGAGAAGAAAAGTCAGCTTCAGGCTGTGCAGGCCAACTACTTCATGGCCCTAAGCACTACCCCTGTTACACCCCTCTGGTACCAAGTGAGCAGCAGAACACAAGAGCCAATAATCCTGCCCACAGGACAGCCTCTGTGCTGAACTATTAGGGAATAATTTCCATTTCAGGAGCAAGAGTGCTGCTTCAGAATAGGAGGCTTGTCCACCACCAGACACAAGGCAACCAGCTCTACCATAGCAGGTGGGAGACTGAACAGGAAGAACCACAGCCAGCCTCTTTACAGGGTAAGAACATGAGCTGGAGACCATTCCATGAACAGTTCCTTCCCCCATCTCCAGACACAGAAAGGCAGCAGTATGAGAGGCCTCAGAAACAGAACTAGAGGGGCAAGATTCCTCATTACTGACAGCTTTTTTCTCAGCATTCCCTGTCCCTGGGGGCTGCTATACGGAGTACCTGGTGGTATCTACCGATCTTCACATGCGAGTGCTTGCGAATCATCCCATCTGTGGGCAGCAGCTAGAAGGGGAAGATAAAATCATTTCACCACAAAATCTCTCCTCTTGCAGTATGCCAGAAATACAGAATCCAGCCATCTCTACTCTGGCACAGAGGAGGCAGTCTGAACATGTAATATCAGAGAAAAAGCCCTATATTGCAACAAGACAATAGGATTTCTAAGGCCTGATCGGGGTGCTCTGGCACGTAAGTGCAGCTTGGCTGAAGACTATCCCAATAGTAAAGGTCCAGAGCAGGGTAGACAAAGTACGGAGCAAACCTCTCCTGTGAGCAGTTTCAGCAGTGTTGACTTTCCAGCTCCATTGGGTCCAACAAGAGCTACACGAGTATCCAGGTCAATCCCAAACTCCAGGTTATTATAGATCCATGGCTGCAAACCACAAAAACCATGAAATATTATGCTTTCAGTAGTCTCCAGAACCTTCCTGCTGCACCTGTAATGCTCTGTCCCCAGCAGCCCCAGCATTAGCACTGCCAAGAACTTTGCTCGATTAGTCATACACTGCAGCCCCATCAGGAAGCTCAGCCAAAAGTCTCCCACTTCCAAACAAGGCAGGAATACAAGTGATCTCTGTATGCATACTCCCATACTCACCCCATCCTTGGTGTATCTGAAGCTGACATTCTGCACCATGATGACAGGAGGGGGAATTTTCCCACAGGGTGGAAAGTAGAATGACAAAGTCTGTTAACACAGAATATCCACCTGTGAGACACCCCGGAACATGAGACAGCCCAGTCGTTCTGGTATAACCATGCCTCACTACCAACACCAGCTGTAGACCAAGGCACCCAGATCATGACTTTTTATAAGCCCCTCTTGCAACTCACTCAGATTTATTCTGATAAGCTGCCTGCAAGCTCATCTGCTGGCTAAGGAATCCCTATTTCTTTCCCTTTGAAACAAATGTGGGTTTGAACTCTTTACACAAGTAAAAGCTGCACTGAGCATCCTCTCCCATCTCCTATGACCCCTAGGCATTCCTTTTGGATTTCTGTATCTGTAAAATAGCCTCACTGATATGACAACTCCACTTCCCCCCCCTAGAAAATTCCTCTTCCTCTTCTCATTGTTCAGCATCACTCCATGCTGAGTACAGGGATCCTTGGCATCAGGAAGGGTATCTAGTTCTGGCTACCAGCTGTTAGTCACTCTTGCCGTCTGCTAAAGGCCCTTCTACTCCTGTAGTCTGTTTCAAATACAGATCTCTAGATGAAATCCCATGTCTGATCCTACCTTATCATTCACAACTCTCTCTGTCAAGCCAGAAGCCATCATTTTTTGAAGGGTCTTCTCCTTGCTCTGAGCTTGCCTGGCCAGCTTCGCACTACCATGACCAAATCGTGCAATGTAATTCTGCAACAAAAGAGTTAGCCAAAAGCCACAGTGATAAGGTTGAGGAGGGGCAGGGATGCCCACTACAAGGGTAGGAGGGTGCTCATGCACCTAGGCAGGTACCTTCATATGGGCAATCTGATCTTGCTCCCAGTGGAATCGCTTCATTTGATTTTCTTCTAGTTCCAAGCGAGTCTTTACATACTGATCATAATTTCCCTGGAAAGAGAGCATGGAACATCAGATGTGCCCAGAGAACAGCTCCTGTTTCTGCTGGTTACATGGGGCACTGTTTACTCACTGTGTAGTACTTAAGTTTGCGGTTGTGCATGTGGATGATGTTGGTGCAGACGCCATTCAAGAAGTCCTGGGAGTGGGATATCAGCACAAGGATCCGCTTGAACCTGTGGCACCAAGCAAGTTTTTAGAGACTAAACTAGGAAAAGAAATCCTGTTTGTTGGCCCTGATGGTGACAAAGGCTTTATATGCACCGGATTTCTCTTGCCTACAATCAGATTAAGAACAAAAAGGTCACAGCCTGGGAGATGCTCTGGGAAACCAGCAGTAAAGCAGCTACAACCGACTGCAGTTAGTAAATCCTGCCAACAGTTTTCACTATAGTAAAACACCCTGCACCATTAGATAGTCTTCACCCGTTATCCCAAAAAGCCCAGAATTGGCTGCCTATGTGGCAGGTGACTTGTGCCACTGATGCAGCTGACCCCACTGGCATCACATTTCTAAGAAGTTTCAACCTTTGCTGCTTACTTTCTCCCCAGTACAGTCTCCCATCCATTAGGCACACTGCATCTGGCTCCGCTCCAAATCTGTACGAGGGGTTAAAGCCTCCCCAAAAGAGGTTCCGAGTTCTTTTCTAAAGCACCTGACTTCTAAAGCAAGGACACAAAAGGTTCAACTGACAGAGCTGATGGAAAAACCTCTGCAAAGGCAAAGCCCTTCTCACAATACAGTTCTTTTAATGCACATCCCAGATAACCTGAGCTTCCTAACTACTCCTAAGCTTTTTGCCTTACACCTTAACATTCTACCTTTGTTATGAAAACCAGTCACCTCACACACTAGTAAAAGATGAAACCAACATACTCAGATACTACAGTTCTGTAAAAACAGAGAAATGGTGGGGAGGAAGATGAGCTGAGAGCCAGATCTGTAAAGCTCACACTACTGGTATGGTACACAATGCTGGTACACAGGCTGCCAAGGCCTGCTCCTGGCTTTCAAGGAAGCACCTTTAACCTGGGAGTACAAACCAGCATTTCTCATTTCTTCAGTACCAGGGAGACAGGGGATTGTCTGGAATTCTTTACTCTTGCATCAAGAATGTCACACAGCAGAAAGCAGGTGTCACTGATACTGCAACACAGTTATGCACCCACAAGAACTATACAGTTACTCCTGCAGAACTTGCTTACATGCTGACAAGATGTTCATGCTCACATGCTGACAAGCAGAAAAGCACAACCCACAGAAGCAGCAAACTCCTCCGTGCTTACGTTTTCAGCTCTTCCTCCAACCACACACAGGCATCCAGGTCAAGGTGGTTTGTGGGCTCATCGAGCAGCAGCATAAAAGGCCGAATGAAGAGCGCTCTGCAAGGACAGGGGAGATGACAGCATAGGCTAAGTGCAGGTAACCCAAAGCCTCTCAGCTCTGCTCTGAGTTCTTAGAACTGTGTCTGTGGCTCTGCAGAGTCAGGAGCAGTCAGGCATTCTCACAGGAGGCACCATTCCACTCACCTGGCAAGAGCCACCCTCATTCGCCAGCCACCACTAAAGTCCTTCAACTTCTTCCTCTGCATGGCTGGCGTGAACCCCAAGCCGTGAAGGATACGTGAGGCCCGTGCTTCTGCCTTATCAGCATCCAGCTCCTCCAGACGTTCATATAACTCCAAGAGTTTCTCACATTCCGCTGAAAGAGAGCCTGCTGGTCAGCACCTCTGCCTATAAAGGGCTCTCAGCTGCACTGCTGCACAGCTGGGAAACCTCAAAGTCCCTCTGCTTTACCCCTATTTCGTCCCCTCCATATCCAAGCCTGAGACACTTCTTAAGATGCTGCATGCAACAATTTGTCCAAAGAAGTGTCATTTGTGCCCATAAGTACAGGGCAGCTGGGGGAAAGAGGTACCACAACATGTGAAAACTTCACCAAGGAACCCAAATTTTCTTTAGTAGGGAAGGAAATGGAGGAAATGTCCCTTGGGACTCCGAGAAGCTTTACCATCTTCGTGAGCTAAACGTTCTGCCTCTCGCTCCAGCATGGCCCTCTCTGTATCCACCTCCATCACACACTGCAGAGGGGTCTTGTCACTGGGAGGCATCTCTCGGGTCAGGTGATAGATGTCAATGTGCTCTGGGATGGGCACTTCTCGCTTCCCAATAGCTGACAAAAGCATGGATTTCCCTGTGTGCAGATAATCACAATTAATTGTTGGATTCAGTGAGATACGACATCACAGTGAAACTGATGAGATACACTCAGATCCCACTGTGATTCCTTCCCTTTCCAACCTCAGAAAATCCTGAAGATTTTTTTTCCCAAGAGGCTGGAAGAACTGGAGAGCCCACTGCCTCACTATGACAGCCCCTCCTAGCTAAGGCTCACCACCCCAAGGACAGGACTGAGACATGAAGAAGCTTTTTGGAAACCACTGCACTCCAGCCCTTGCCCAGATTTGGGGAACTTTATCTCTGTTGTACTTTCTGCTGTCTAACCAGGTCTGACAGCTGGTATCAGGATCCCAGATTCCAAAGACTTCTAACATAGAGGAAAATAATGCACTCATGCATAAACAACCTGGGTTTTTCTAAAAGTTAAACTAGATGGTCACTCTTACTAGCACCCCTCCAATCACACCCATATTCTGCATCTCTCAATGTAGCATCACTTTCTCCAAGGACTGTACAGTTGTTTTCCCAGTCAGGCCAAACCACATATTTTCTACTCCTCCATACAGTACAAGTTCTTTGGCCAACACCATCAGCATTGGGTTTAGTGGCATTACTAAGCAAATCGGGCAAACAGGAATCAGGCAGACTAACAGATCCCAGACATCTCACCCAACTCTCCATAGAAACAAGATCAAAAGAACAGACCAAAGCTAGAATGCAATCTCAGGCTTCTATCAGCAATCCTCCTAATTCCCCTTCCTGGGTGGAGATATGGGAGAACAGAAACTGCTGTGTCCCAGCCATGTCTATCTAACAGCCCTCCTTCTGGTTTCCAGCACTTCCCACGTGCACCTGCCCAGCTTCTCAGCAGCATGACACCTTTACTGAGCTCCAGGGAGCCCTGTCACTTCCTCTTACCAATCCCATTGAGTCCAATCAGGCCGTAGCGTCTCCCAGAGTTCAGCTCCAGTTTGGTGTCACTCAGCAGCTCCTGGCCATGAAAGGTCAGTGAGAGGTTGATGATATGCACGTCAGTGCTGTTGGGGTGGGAGGCCAGCACTCCTGTCACAGCTCGGGCAGCAGCTTTCTTTAACTCAAAGTCCTCCAGCTCCTTTGTAAGAGCATCCACCTCTGTATGTACAGAAGACCAGAAGTGTTACTGATTTACAAACACGAGGGAAGCCATAAGCCCCTGTACCAAAAGGCTCAGGACCACAAAAACAACTCCCATTTCTATAGAAGAGTCGAGGAGACCCAGATGTAATGACACTCAGCTTTTCACCTTAGCAGGCAGATATATACAGTGTAGTAGGAACTTCCACCAGCTAAATATCTAAATGTTGTCTAAATAAAACACAACCATCAGAACTAAGAGGAGCAGCCAGAACAGTGAGCCGGTTTTCTGAATGCGATGGGACTAACCGCCCCTGCAGGAAGGACTAGACTAGGAATAGAATGTACAAAGTACTGCCTGCAAGCTTAAGAAAAGGCTTGGCCAGAAAATTAATTTACTAGAAAATAAACAAAGGGAAAGCTGATAATAGAGAAGCAGCAGCAGCAGCATTGGAACAGTCCCTACTAATTTTCTGAGAAGCTACTATGTCCATCTGCATGTTCCCCTCTTCCCTTCCTCCAACAGTACAAGCAAGTAATATAATCACAGAATTCTGGAATGGTTTGGGTTACATCTTCTAGAGCATCTAATTCCAAACCCGATGCCATGGTCAGGGACACCTTCCACTAGGCCAGGTTGCTCCAAGCCCTGTCCAACCTGGCCTTGGACACTTCTAGGAACGGGGCAGCCACAGCTTCTCAGGGCCGCCTGCGCCAGAGCCTCACCACCATCTTTCCTGTTATGCTGACCTGTCACAGGCCGACTTCACTCCTCGGTGAGAGATGCTGCCCTTTGAAGCAGCCAGCAGCACTGGTGATCTTAGCAGGCAGATCTAATTTCAGATTGTGCCAGTGTGGAACGACACCCTGGTTGTCAGCATCCAACACTCTTGGCAAAATCACTCACTCAGCAAAATCACTATTAACACCAGGGCAAATGTGCCTTAGCCAAGGAGCAAAAACCGTCACTGGCACTGATACAGGACCCCTTCGGGCCGTGCCACAGAGCAGTGACAACAAGGAACCAAACAGGTGAGCAAAAACGGGCAAGGAAGTTTTATCCCTGATGTGTAAATAGCTCAGTAAGAAAATACGCCGGTATGGACCCACACAGAACCATATGATCTCCTGAGCCGGGAGGGACGCACAAGGGCCACGGAGCCCCAGCCCCGGCCCCGCACAGGGCACGGGAGCGCTCCCCCGCTGCCCCGCCCACCGCAGCCCGCGCCAATAGCGGGGCGGCATGCAAATGAGCCCGGCACAGGCCGCCGATTGGCCGGCTCGGGCCGGGCCCTCCCCCAGCGGCGGCTCCGCGCGCACCGGGACCGCCCCCGCCCGCCCGGGACCCGCGGGCATCAGCGCCCCTCCGCCCCCGGGGGCATCAGCGCCCCTCCGCCCCCGGGGGCATCAGCGCCCCTCCGCCCCGGGACCCGCGGGCATCAGCGCCCCTCCGCCCCCGGGGGCATCAGCGCCCCTCCGCCCCCGGGGGCATCAGCGCCCCTCCGCCCCGGGACCCGCGGGCATCAGCGCCCCTCCGCCCCCGGGGGCATCAGCGCCCCTCCGCCCCGGGACCCGCGGGCATCAGCGCCCCTCCGCCCCCGGGGGCATCAGCGCCCCTCCGCCCCCGGGGGCATCAGCGCCCCTCCGCCCCGGGACCCGCGGGTATCAGCGCCCCTCCGTCCCGGGACCCGCGGCCATCAGCGCCCCTCCGGCCCCGCGGCTCCGTGCCTCGCACCGACCGCCTCTTGGCACAGCGCACGGCGGGCTGCGCCTGCAAGAACCTTGCGGACTGCCAGGTCAGCTAAAGGAAGGCCCAAAATTAAACTCTCTCTCTGTAAGCGTTACCTGCTTATTTGCTTTAAGACCAACAGCTCCCTGTGGCAAAGCGTCTCCCTTTAACAGGCACAAAACCTCTTTTAGAGTCAGGCTCTTAGTTTCTGCAAACCAGGTACGTCTCAGAAAAACAGGTGAGCAGAGAGAGTCAGAGCAATAGCAGTAGGAACAGAATTAATTGAGATGCTACAGTGGTTTCTGCAGCAGGAAAGAAAACTCCAAACGGAACGAAAACCCCAAAAAACCCCAAACAGGTCTGGGCATCAAGCAGCAGAAGATCGAGACAGTGTCTGTCTGAGAGGGGGGAAATACCATCAGCCCCCTCCATCTTCACAATGCCATGCCGCAAGCGAGGGCCACGGGCATCCTTCACACACGTGGCCCACGCGGAGCCCCGGGGGCTGCGGGTGTCCTGCTGCCTCAGGGCAGAGCGATCCCGACGGCATCTCCTGGAGCCGCGCGGTTCCGCACACCCGTGCCTGAGGTGTTCCATCAGCAGAGCATCAAAGTCGCGGTTCACCCACCCGGGACAGAGCCGAGCGCACACGGTCCGGCCGGAACGACGCCGGCCAGTCCCCCCGCCCCGGGACACGCGGGGCAGACACGGGACTGGCCACCCTCTCACCTGGCAGCACCGTCCCGTTGGCCTCCGGGGGCCGGACTTCCTGCGGCTCCGTCCCGGCATCACCGTTCTCGTCCGGGACCCGGCGCGGCCGCTGCCGGGCCTTGGCCGCCTCCTTCTTCTTGGCCGCCTTCTTCTTGGCCAGGTCGGAGGGCATGGCGTGGGTGGGAGCTACGCCAGAGGGGGCGACAGGCGCCGTTAGGCCGCGCTGACCCGGCCCGGCCCGGGTCGCCCCGCCTCTGTTCCCCGCCCCGGCGGCCCGTCCACCCCGGCCCGGAGCACCCGGCACCGCCGGCTCCTGCCGAGGGAGCCCTCCCGCTCGCTGGGCTGCCCGCACCGCGCCGCCCCCCCGGGCCTGCCCCCCGCTCCCGGCTCCCCGGGCCCGCCCGCACCGGCCGCTCGCGCTTTCCTTCTGTCGCAACAGCCCCGCCGCGACCGCGTGCGCGCGCCCCGCCCCCCCGGCGCGCCGGCCAATGGCAGCGCCGAGCGTCACCGCGCCGGGCGGCGCGCGGCCCCGGGGAGCGCACCCGCACGGCCCGCCGCGCCTCCCGGCATGCCGCGCGCCCGCTCGGCCCCACCCCGCCGTACCATAGAGGCGGCGGCGCGGCTGGGCGGAGCGGCCGCCAGGCACCACCGAGAGCGGAGCGGAGCGGAAGCGGAAGCGCGCGGGGCGATGCGGCAGGTGAGGTGGCAGCGGCGGAGAGCGGCCGGGCTGGAGCCGCCGCCGCTCCCCACGGCCCCGGCCCCGAACCCCGGCCCGCCCTCCGTCCTGCCACCGGCCTGCGGGTAACAGGGTCCCGGGGCCGCCGTCCCGTAGGAGCGCTGCCGCCCGAGCGCCCCGCGCCCGCCATGTCCTGCGGCCGCCCCGTGCGCTCGGCCTGGCCGTAGCTGCCGCGATGCGCCTGGGCGCGTTCCTGAGCGCGCTGCGGCCCGCGCTGCCTCTCCTGCTCGGGCTGTCCCTGGGCTGCAGCCTGAGCCTCCTGCGCGCCTCCTGGAGCCACAGCGCGGCCGAGGAGCGCTGCCTGGCACCGGGCCCGCCCGCGCCGCCCGCCCGCGGGGCTCCGCCCGAGGCAGCGGAGGGGAGGCCGGGCCCGGGCCACGAGGACTTCAGGCCGCGGATTGTGCCGTATTACAGAGACCCCAACAAGCCTTACAAAAAAGTGCTCAGGTAAGTTACATTTTTTCTGGCCTGGATTTCCTTCAAACAAAATATTCTCGTGTGAAGTTCAAAATTTTTGTGTGAGTGAACAGGTTCAAGGTGGAATTTGCTGTTTGAAATAACTTGTGTAGGAAGAGCATGGTGCACCAAGGCAACGGCCAAGATTGTTACCCTAAGGGGTGCAAGAAAAGTGTTCAGGAAATTAACCTGAGGGGAAAAAAGGCAGCAAAATTGTCCGAGAAGAGTAAGAATATTTTTTCTCAATATAGGGAGGGTGATTCTGCCCTGCTCAGGTGAGACCCCACCTGCAATGCTGCATCCAGCAAGGACATCAGCTTGTTGGAGTGAATCCAGAGGAGGCCACCAAGATGATTAGAGGGATGGAGAAAAGGCTGAGAGAACTTGAATTGTTCAGTCTGGAGAAAAGAAGCCTCACAGTGATCTAGTTGCAACCTTGCAGTACTGGAAAGGGAGCAGCCAAGAAAGATGGAGCGAGACTGTTTAACAAGGATATGGAGTGACAGGACAAGGGGGAGTGACTTAAAATTGAAAGGGAGTAGGTTTAAATTAGGTATTAGGAAGAAATTCTTTCCTGTGAGGATGGCAAGGCACTGGCACAGGTTACCCACAGAAGCTGTGGCTGCCCCACCCCTGGCAGTGTCCAGGGCCAGGATGGATGGGGCTTGGAGCAACCTGGATAGTGGGATAGTGGAGGATGTCTCTGCCTGTGGCACGATGTTGGAACTAGATGATTAAAGGTCCCTTCTGCCTCAAAACGTTCAGGGATTCTGTGATTCTTTTGTTACTTATGTTTAATAGAACATGTTAAATTATTCCTCAAAACATGTTTTAACTGGTCTGCTCAGTAGGAAAATTTTGATCAATTAATAGTAGTGTACGTGTTAAGGAAATTTTCCTGCCTGACCATCCAGGAGCCACTCTGGGCATTGCACTGGCACTGCCCTAGGCTGTCACTGCTGGGACCGAGGCTCCTTTGCAGCTACAGCTCTGGTGATCCCATAGGTGCCTTGCTCATCTCCTTCCACACACCACACTCGCACTATCAGACAAGTTTCCTTGGCCCCAGGTTTCCTGGAGCAGAGTCCCTTTGGTTTCTTTAAGTATTTCACTTGTGCTGCAGCAGCATCATAACAGCTCAGGATTTTACCTCTGCAGAGGGACCCTGAACAAAGGGACCCCTGGACATTTGTACCCTCACAGTCTCTGCGTACTCTTTTCATATTTTTCCTTGTATGCCTCTTGGTCCAGTGGTGGTTTCTGGTCTGGAGTCTTCTCATTGTTCACTGGGTCCTGCAGGGCTTTGTGCTGTTTGTGAGGCCAAAGACCACCACCCATTGCTGGCTCATGGCCTGGGGATTCAGTGATCTCCCAGCACCCAGGGTGCCATGTGCAGCTGGTGCACCCCAGCCACCAGCACTAGAGACTCCTCAGCAATCATTCCTGTGTTTTTATTGCCCATACCTGCTGAGCTGCACCATGTACTAAGCTCCAGGTGGTTAGCTCTGTGGTATCTTAATTTTAATTGCACTGGTACAGTTTTCTAGCTCAGATAGATAATGTGAGATTGTAGCTGTCTTGAAGGAAGTAAGTGTTTGTACAAAATGAGTTTTTCACTAGTGAGTCTTCTCTTAAAGCTTTATGACTAGGCTTGACTTTTTCGCCCTGGGTAGATTCCAGCAGTTAAAGACTTATCCCAGGTTACCATAAATCTTTGATTTTTTTTCTCCTCCAGCTGTTTGTCATGTAGGTATGTACTTCCTTTACAGAACTCGCTACATCCAGACAGAATTGGGATTCCATGAGAGACTGTTTGTGGCTGTGCTGACCTCCAAGGCCACACTGAACACATTGGCAGTGGCAGTGAACAAGACAGTGGCCCACCACTTCCCACGCCTGCTGTACTTCACTGGGCTGCGCAGTGCCAAGGTGCCCCATGGCATGGTGCTGGTGGCCCACGGCGATGAGAGGCCCATTTGGCTCATGTATGAGACCATGAACTATATCCATCAGCACTTTGGTTCTGACTATGACTGGTTCTACATCATGCAGGATGACACCTATGCCCAAGCTGAGCAGGTCAAGGCTCTGGTGACACACCTGAGTATTAACCAAGACGTGTACCTGGGGCGAGCGGAGGAGTTCATCGGGGGAGATGAGCAGGCCCGTTACTGCCACGGGGGCTTTGGCTACCTGCTGTCCCGTAGCCTGTTGCTTAAGCTCCATCCACACCTGGACAGCTGTCGCAATGAGATCCTCAGTGTGCGCCCAGATGAGTGGCTGGGTCGTTGCATCATTGATTTCCTTGGCATCACTTGTGTTTCCCAGCTCCAGGTATTACCTCCCTGCTCAGGTTTTGTGTCAGCTGAGCCTGACAGAGCCCAAAATCTTACTCGTTCTCTGCTGCATAGGCAAGTGGCTTTTTTGTGAGCTGCTGCTGTGAGTTGCAGAGGAAGGGAAGGGCTGTGTGCTATGGCAGCACTGTGGGGGGCTCAGAATCACAGCTGGGATGTTGAGGGAGAGAGCACACACTGGGTTTAATTTTCAGCCTACTAGCAGGGCTGATTCACAGGTTTCTGAAGGCAGGATAAAGGGTATGTTGGTACTGAGAAGCAAGTGGGAATGCAGTGCAGGGTGGGAGGGACAACTTACCCCCTTTTTTTTTCTGGGTACTACAGTCAGTATGGAAAGAGGGGCAGATGTGTGTCTGGGGTGAGGAAAAGCTGCTCTGTGAACTTGAGTTCCATGCCAGTCTTTCTGGCTTTTGTCTGCTTCAGGGCCAGCATTATCACACTTATGAACTGGCCAAGAATACTGAACCAGAGAAGGAGGAAGAAGAGGAGTTTCAAGCAGCTCTTGCGGTGCACCCTGTTTCTGACATGACCCTGATGTACCGGCTGCACAAGCAGTTCAGCAGGATCCAGCTGGACAGAGTCTATCAGGAGATCCAGGACCTCCAGGTATGTGGTGAGGGATATCTGCAAAAACTCCTTGACCAAACAGATTGCCTTCATTTTCAGCACACTGGAGGAAGATCATTGCTTCTGTTTGTGGGCAACTGTTAGTCAGACACAGGCTACAGTCCCTTGTCTCAGAAACAGCACTTCTGACACCACGTTACCCAAAACTGCTGGTGTGACACTACCCATGTACAGTTGCAGGTGGTGAGGTGGGCCTGGGGAGGAGCTGGCCTGGACCTCTTTGAGAACATGTGGGGATCAGTTTGTGCTCTCTGTTTGCACAGATGCAGATCAGGAACCTGACAGCACTGACCCCTGCAGGTGAGGCAGGTGTGACCTGGCCTGTGGGCATTAATGCCCCATTCCTTCCAAAGTCCCGTTTTGAGGTGATCAGCTGGGACTACTTCACGGAACAGCACCTCTTCTCCTGTCCTGATGGCTCCCCAAAGTGTGAGCTCTCTGGAGCCAGTAAGGCAGATGTCAGCGAAATCATCGAGTCTGCGGTCGAGCAGCTGAACCGTCGCTATCAGCCCCTGCTCCGCTTCAGCAAGCGGCAGCTGCTGAACGGCTACCGGCGCTTCGACCCCACGCGGGGCATGGAGTACACGCTGGACCTGCTCCTGGAGGCCGCCACCCAGAAGGGCCACAGTCACGTTCTGGCCAAGCGAGTGAGCCTGGTGCGACCCTTAAGTAAGGTGGAAATTATTCCCATGCCATACGTGACAGAGGCCACACGGGTGCAGCTGGTGCTTCCCTTGACAGTGCAGGACCTGGATTTTGTAGCAAACTTCCTGGATATGTTTGCTATGAACACACTGGACACACATGATAATGCCCTGCTGACTTTGCTTTTTATCTACCATCCCTACGATGCCCAGAGAGTTGGTCAGGTGGATGTTTTTGCTGGAGTCAAAGCCATGGTAGGAGAGCTAGAGAAACGCTATGCAGAGGTTAAAATCCCATGGATTAGTGTTAAAACGGAGGTGCCGTCGCAAGTGAAGCTCATGGATATAGTCTCAAAGAAGCACCCCGTGGATACACTGTTCTTCTTGGCCAGCGTCTGGACAGAAATCAACATGGAGTTTCTGAACCGCTGCCGCATGAATACCATCAGCAATTGGCAGGTCTTTTTCCCTGTGCATTTCCAGGAGTTCAACCCTGCACTGGTGTACCGTGGTGAGCAGACAGCATCCTCCAACACTGACTTCCTGAGAGATGGGCATTTTGACAGACATTCCTTTGCTGAGGCCTGCTTTTATAATTCTGACTATATGACAGCACGTACCAAGCTTGCAGCCGATATCCTGGACCGAGATGAGGTGCTGGAAAGCATGGAGGTATTTGATGTCTTCCTCCACTATTCTGGCCTGCACTTGTTCAGGGCTGTGGAGCCAGGGCTAGTGCAGAAATACACACTGAGGAGCTGCAATCCCCGGCTCAGTGAGGAGCTGTACCACCGCTGTGTGCTCAGTAACTTGGAAGGACTCGCGTCCCGCTCGCATTTAGCCATGGCCCTCTTTGAGCAGGAACAGGCCAACAGCACTTGAGAGATGAGAAACATCAAGAGCTTCTCAGCACCTTAACACTTGGCACTTTCCATCCCCTTCCCAGCCTTGCCATGGGTGAAGGGTATGTGAGGTCAAGGGAGGAGGAAGACTTTCCCAGACCCACTCTGAGGCACTTGGGCTATGGAGTGAGGCTGTTTCAGTGGAGGGGGTTTGGTTTGTTTTTGTTTTTTTTTTTTAATAAATTTAATTTTCTTTCCAGGCAGAGCAATGTGATCACTTGTAAACTTTGCAGCCTCTGGATGAGGGAGGTAAACAAGCTGTAGAGTTGACCTTACTTAAAGCTATGTAATTCTGCTGAGCAGTGCAGGGAGAGAATGCGTATGAGCTGTGTATTTGGAGAAAGTTACCTTGATTGTGCTACTCAGGGTGTTGCTGCACCCTCCTATGTGTTTATGCATTTCACTTTTTCAAGAGGCATAAACACAGCTTGTCTGGTTTAGCTGGACGAAGCTATTTAACCACTTTCACTTTGCTGGTTTTGGCTCTTCCAGAGCTGCAGAGTGGTTCCAGGTTAAGTGTCTTGGGGATGGAGACTCCATAGTCCCTCCCAGCAGTATGTTCTGGTGGATAGTAACTTTTACAGCTGAAAATTTCTTTCTCCTGTTTAAATGAAATTTCTTATATTTCAATTTGTGCCCATTGCTTCTTTCAGCATCACTGGACATCACTTAGCAGCAGCTGTTTGTGTCTTCCTTACACTCTCCTGTTACTGACACACACACATGGATGAGACTGCCCTGAGCCTGTTCTCCACATGGAGCAGTCCCAGCTCTTGCAGCCTCACTGTTAGGACAGACACTCCCATTACTTAACATTTCCACGTCCCTTTGCTGGACTAACTCCAGTATGTCCATGTCTGTTTTGTACTGGGAGGCCCAGGCTGCACACAGCACTCCTGGCATGTCTCATGTGTGCTGAGGAGACACGTCATTGTCCTTGACCTGCTGGCCACAGTCCTGCTGCTGCAGCCCAGGATGCTGTTGGTCACCTTTGCTCCGAGGGAGTGCTGCTGGCTTATGTTTAGCTTAGTATCCATCAGGACCCCACTAATCCTTTTTCAGCTTTCCAGCATCATCGTTCTAGCCAACATCCCAGAAATCAAAGCCCAAAACCCTAAAGTGAACTTGTGAGTTTGTGATAAACTGGCAAGCGTGACTGACCCTGTTCATTGCTGCAGGGTCACTGCTGAAGGAGAAAGCTTGTATTTGTTACATTCATCTCATGAGGTGAGCGAGGTAAAGGTCTGGCGTTGGCATCAAAAGAGATGGTGAAAAATTAGAAAAGCTTAAAAGAAGTACTTGGAGTCAGGAACACTGGTTCAAATTGGATAGAAATCTCAGATTTGCTTATTTAACAAATAGGGCATGCCTCATTTACATGGGAAGAAGACAGATCTCTGCAGTGCCTTGTGGGGTTGTGTGTTTGTTGCTAGGCACATGTTCGCAGAATGAGGACAAGGGCAGCTACCTGGGAAACCTTTTATTATTATGATGGTTGTTCTGCATGGGGAGGTCCTGATCCATTATGATCCAAGTAGGAAAGAGACTCAGATTGTGTAGGGTGCTATTTAAGATGCGATGTGTTAGAGCTAACACAATAGAATAGTGTACATCATCTCATATCCTTTAGATGTGGGGAACTCCAAGTGGGCCTCTGATCCCCACCCAGCATGTCCTGCAGACCCCACCTGCAGTGCTGGTTCTCCCTTTTTTGCCATTGGAGCCATTATAAGAGTGCAAGAAAACAACTCTGTTCGTCATTCCTGCTGTCAGACAGAAAGGATGTTTGCATGAGAATTTCTTGCCTCACTGTTAGACAAAGGCCAGGCCACATGAGTGGCAGAATGGCTGGGTATGACCTAGAGCTGCCCCCAGGCATTTCTGTATGATGAGCTGGCTGAGACTGACTGGTGGGTGAGGGATTTGTGCAGCAAACCCAGGCCTGACTGTTACCCTGTGAGCAGCCCAGGCCTGTGTGTGCTCGGGTTAACGTCTCCTTGGGATGTAGTGACTGCCAGGTGGGATCACGTGCCATGACACAGATGGACAGAGCGAAGACCCCAAGGCTTGCCTTGGGGATGGTGTGCTCATCTTGAAAGCAAAAAAGATTCTGGTGCATGAAAGATAACATCCTGGTGTCAGAGAGGACGCAGAGCTTGTAATTGCAGGTTTCAGTATGGTGTAATATCCAAGGAGAATTCCTTGGATCACTGTTCTACGTAACACATCTGGAAGCACTGGTAGTGGACACTGGGTCCTGTAAGAACTAAGCAAGCAGCAGATCTACTGCAGAGGGACACAGTGGTCATGCCACCAAGCTGAGCATTAACCTGGGAGAGATGCAGGAATTGGCTGTCAGGAATTGCTGTGACTGAGAGCTGTAGGGGATGCGACAAGTGGGGATGTCTGAGATGTAAAACAAACTGCTAAAGGAAAGGGTTTGAAATTACATAGGGCAAGCAAGAATCATTAGTGAGTCCTCACTAGAGAAGGAAGAGAATCACGGGAAACAGGATAGTAAGATTTGATGGATGTAACCCAAAAGCCAGGAATGTTGTTGCCAACTTGCTGGCAAGTCCCTGCCTGTGTCAGGGCACATCAGATGATGATGCAACACTACAGAGAACTTAAAATTCTTAAGAGCATCTTGTATCTTGGCAGAAAGCTGAGGGAAGCTGGAAGCTGATTCTTCTATTTTTTAAAATCCAGTTCTGTGGGAAAGGAAAGGCAGGAAATACTGCTAGTAAATTGCCCAGTCCATAAGCTGGGGATTCTGGTTTTTACCTGAGGAACAGTTCTCCAGCCAGTGTTATTTGACACTTAATTGATTATTTGGAAGCAAATGTAAGATCTCTACAAATAAAATTGGCAGATTATGTTAAAAAATGCAAAAAAAGTCATGAAGATAATGGTGGAGAAGAGTGTGTAGCAGAGCAAGGCTCTTCACAGATTTTTGTTTTAGAACAGTCAAATGCAAACTTATGTGCTTGGGGAAGACAGTGTATCACTCCTCCAGAGCCGACTGTGTGTTAAAAAAAGGTAAGTCTGTAAAGAAATTGACTGTATTAAAGTGCAAGCAGCTTCATTTATCTTGGACCCACTATTTTAGACATTAAAATCCAGGTGCTGTCCTAGCCTTGTAAAGTATGGGTTTAAGAAGATATAACAGATCAGGTTATATCTTCAGGTAGAAGATCTGGGGGAAACAGATGCTGTTGATGTGAGACAGCAAGAAGGGCCCTGGTGGCATAGCATACAGCCTATTTTTTTAAGGCTTCTAGGGAACAGAAAATAAAAAGAATGTTTGAGGTTCACAAAACTTACCTGAAGATTGTAAGAAGTATTTTACAATGTGAGATGCAGAACTCTTGTCATTGTAAGACAAGGGGTAATGGCTTTAAACTGGGTTTAATGGTTTTAAACTAAAATAGGGTAGATGCAGACTAGATGCAAGAGAGACCATTTTTAAAGCGAGGCTGGTAGACCACTGGCACAGGTTGCCCAAAGGACCTCATCCATGGAAGTCTTCAAGGCCAGGTTGAATGGGACTTGGAGTGACCTTATTGACCTTATTTTGGGTGGGAGATGTCCCTGTCCATGGCGGGGTAGGACTAGATGGCCTTTAAAAGTCCTTCCCAACCCAAACTTTTCTATGATTCTATGAACTCTTAGAAGGTTGTGAGTGATCTGCTTAGGGTGTGTGAGTACATGTACTAAGTGAAAACACTGGATACTAAAGCAGTTTTTAGTTGTCCAGGGGTAAGCCACAACAGCTACACCAAAACAAACAGCTTTAAACTGCAACAGATTAATTCTAAAGGAAAACAGGGATGTGCTTTCAGTGCTGAAGTGAGTAGCTAGGGAAATTACAGTGGTAACTTTTCCAGTGTGCTACAATTGAGTTGTTTTATGTAACAGAGATCACTGGAGGCAAGTGTGAAATTACTTGTCAAATATAAGTGGGCAGAATAAGTCCTTGTCAAATGTAAGGGGGTAGAGTAAGTCCTTCATGGTCTTAAATTTCGTGACTGTCACTATATGGTGGATGAAATTTGCAAAAGAGAAATCTATCAAAGGCTGTTAAAGCCAAAACCTCTGGCACAGCAGGTCTCTGAATTACAAATATGTAAGACCTAGGAGAGCTGCCAGAGAGGGAGCACTCTTCATCTACCCTATTTTTATGATTTTTTTCTAGGCAGACAGTGTTGGCCACTGTCAGGGAGAGGGTAAATGAGTCAGGTGTGCTTATGATTTGACTCTGTGCCATTTCTGTGTCTTGTGCTAAAAAATACTAGATCTTTTTCAAGGGTGCGCTTTAGTTCAGCCAGAAATTATGAACTATGTGAGGATCATGATGCTGAGTTTGTGTACTATGGTGGGGTCATGAACTGGCCAGGAAGACAAATGACCATGATTGTCATGTTTGACCTTGTAGCCCTGAAGAAATGCGCACCCTTATGTGGTGTTTCTGCTTACCCCAACATGCACCAGGTATGTTTACTTTTGTGTATACTTCACTTTCTTTGGGGTCCACAGCAATGGATATTTTTCTTCCTTGTCTTCAGTTGTGAAGGTAATTTCCTCCATTCCATGTTTTAGACTGGCTGACATATCCTGTTGGAATAATCTGTTGATCCCAGAGAAGGATGTACAGTATATGTTACAAACACAAGAAGCTTCTGTCCCCGCTGCATTTTTAGCTTCAAGTAACAGGGGACACCTTTTCACCTGTGACAGAGCTGCTACTCTATCCCAAATTAACAAGTATACTTAAAAAAAAACCCCAAACCCAGATGTGAACTCAGATATTGTGTCTGATCATGGTGTCCATCAGTCTTCTCCAAGACTGGAATATAAATGATGTGCCTCTGCCATGGGACCTAGATGAGTAGCCCACCTCCCTCGGGGGATCTGCCCAGGGTGGTCTCCCTCCTCCTTCCTGGGGCTCACCTGACCAGCAGTTCAGGTCTGTCTGGGCAGCTCCTCCACTCAGTCACAGCTCACAAGCTGCTTCACCCCAAAGTGCTGCAAGGCTGGTTCCCAGCACCCTGGAGAGTGCAACCCAGGCACTTGCAGATGGTCTGAGCTGTTCCACAGAATTTCTGGAGTTGCTGTTGGTCAGATGAGATGAGCAGGTAGAGGACAGGATGCTCTCAGTAACAGGTGCACATTTCCCCAGCTACAGCAAGGTATTTTTGCTCAGCAGACTCCTCCATTCTTAACTCCAGCACAAAGAGTTCTTTTCATAGGAGCTTGCTGTCTTCTATTTGGCTTTGAGCATTGCCTTGTCATGCATCCATCATGAAATATTCTGTACAGCACTGCAGAGCATGTGCAGGTGCAGGCTGCTGGCTTGGTCTCAAGCCAGGAGTCATGGCCTGAACCACTCTGCCAGATGCTTTCATGTCCCACTGTCCCAAGGACTCACCATTCCCTAGACCTGTACTTCAGCCAAGGCTGTCGCCCTCTCCTATTCCCATTCCAAACTCTTCCCTGGATGTACTAAGCACTTATCTTCTCAGCATGCATGCTGAACCATTGCTCATGGATTCACAAAGGGGGCAATTTTCTGGTGACAGGTACCACACAAACCCATTTTCTATTTGCAATAGTATTTTGGTGGTACAAATAACTGTAGGGAAAAGCTTGAAAATGTGACACAAAAAATGCAGTGAAAAAGCCAAAAGCATGTGTATAGTCCCTCTTTGAAAACACCCAGCAGGACTTAAATCCACCTCATCATCTTTACAATATTTTACTTCATCTTTTAGACATACACTGTTTTTGAGCCCATGAAGCTGGCAGGTTTGCTTGGCTCCTTGCAGATGGAGCTCAGTCCTTTCACTGCTTCCTCACAGCTGCTTGGATCATCACCCCAGAGTATTCATTGTCAGTGCTCATTCTGTCCAAACTTCCCTCCTCATCCCCGTGGACTGCAGAGCTTTGGCAAGTCACACTGAAGGTTCCTTCTAATTACTCTGTCCAAGTGCACATCACAGAGATCTCCCACTGGGTGTTTAAGAAGCAATTTTCCTTTTCCTGTTAGAATTGACACCGTACCAAAGACCCGTAGCCTGCCAGGCCCAGTACCCTCATCCTCACCCTCCCGGGAGTCACCAGCTCCTTAACATAAGGAAAAGCGTGCGGACAGTGGATCGCAGCTCTGGGCCGGTTCTGAATTTGAAGAATTGGACGTGCCTCAGAGCTCCCCTGGCCCGTTTGCTCTCTCACCCTGTTAGTACCATACCCATCGTCACTGGAATTCTCATTGCCTCCCGGTGAACCCCGGCCCCGCCGCCGTCGGTGCGAGCTCCCGACCCTGCTGCGAGCGGGCGGTGCTGCGCCCCAGGCAGGTGCGGGCAGCGCGGGCCGGGCTGGCACCGGGCGGGGCGGGGGCTCTGCGTCGGGCCCGGCGGCCCGGGGGGGTGATGCGGAGCGGGGACGGCGGGCGGCGCTGTGGAGCCCGCGGAGGCTGCGGCGGCGGGTCGGGAGCGCTGCGAGAGCAGCGGGGCTGCGGCGGCGGGGGCGGCAGGGGGCGGCGGTGAGTGCGGGGCGGGGGCGGCGGGGCTGGGGGCCTGCGATAGCGAGGGGGCTCTGGCGGTGGTGCGGGGCGCTGGTGGGGAGAGAACGGCGTGGCTGTGGCGGCGGAAGCAGGGGCGGCGGGGCTGGGGACCGTGACGGCGGCGGCGGACCCAAAGCCGGTCCGTCCCTCTCTCGAGCTCTGTCGAGGCGGCAGAGCCGGAGCGGCCCGTGGGGCTGGGAGGGTGTGGGCGCCGCACCCGCCTGTCCCCGGGAGGAGCTCCGCGCCGCGCCGCCCCCGCGGGGCTGGCAGCGGGGCAGGGGCCGCGGCTGCGCCGCCCTCCCGCCGCAGCAGCGCGGCCGGGGCCGGGCTCTCCCGGAGCGGGACCTCTGCCCCGGCGCGGCGGCCGAGCCGCACTTTACCGACGGTCCCTGGCCGCTGTCCGCAGCGCCGCGCAGGCGCCCCGCGCGCGGACGGCCCCGGCGGGAGCGGAGCATGGACGGGACGGTGAGCGCCGCGCGGCCCCCCCGCCCCGGCCGCCCTCCGGCTCGGCCCTGCCCCGGGCATCTGCGAGACGCCCGCGCCGGCGGTACCCCTGGGCCGGGCACGGACCCCGGGCAGCACCGCCGCTGCTGCCGCCCGGGCGCTGCCCGCAGGGCTCGCCCGCCCGGGAGATCGGTGGAGTCCGGGCGGAACCCGCGCCGCCGGTACCGCCCGCCGGTGCCTCCCTCCTCAGCCGCCGCCGCCGCTCCCCGCGGAGCCGCAGCTGGAACACCCTGGCGGCTGCCGCGCCGCGCTCTCTGATCTTCCCCGCGGACTCGGCTCCACGCGGTGCAGCGCCCGCCTGGCCCCCGCCGGGTGTCCCAGCGCGGGCCCCGCGTCCTCCGCCGAGCCCCGGCGGCTTTGCTGCCTTGCAGGAACTCGGCTCACTCGGAGAGGCAGGCAGAAAGGGGAGCCCACTGCTCATTTACCTCTCCCGAATGTGGGCTGCAGGCCCCCTCGGGAGGGTTTCCTTTAGCAGGGACTGACTTTACCGAGGGTGACACCATCACTCGTCTGGAATTGCCTATCCTGCCCTGACATGGTCCATGCATTCTCTGGAGAGGAGGGTCCTCTTCTTAACACCCTGTTCCTGGAGACACCCCAGCGCTGCCCTGCATCTAACTGACTGCTGTCTCTGGTGCTCCAGGAACAACCAGCCTTCACACAGGAGATGGCAGCTTTTGAGAGTATTTGACTTGCTGCCTCTAAGATGCCCCTCAGTTCTGTCTTCAGAGGGAGATACATGGTCCCAGATACTCTCTCAGGACTAACAGATCCATGTCTGTGGGAGACTGATGCTCTGCGTGGCCTTCTGGAAGATCTTCTGACTTCCCGCATATGTAAACCATCTCACTTTGGCACCAGGAGTCTGCTGCTGGAGATTGCTGCTCCTTCCCTCCCTCCTGTTCCCTGAGGCCTGAACTCTTCTCTGTTTCCTCCATCACCATGGCCTGTGGACGATCCCTGTGTGCAAGCTGCTGCTGGGAAAAACTGAGGTAGAATCGAAATGGGGGACTGAGGAACAAGCAAGGTCATTCACCAGTTAGCATGATCTGGGAGAGTGTGCATTATCCTTGCCTGGTACTGTCAGCACTGCCCTCCTTGGAGAGACTGACTTCATCCTACTGCCCAACCAAAGAAGTCCTGCAGCTTCTGAAAATAGCAGTTCCTTGGTGGTGTCTCAGGAGCAACCAACGATCTGCTGTTTTCCATGGGGACATGACCAGTGAAGCCAGCCTGTCTTCCCTCGCTGAATCCCCTGACCTCTCTGTGAGGAGGAGCTTGCAGCTTGGCCTTGCCCCTAAGGCAGGGTGAGGACACTCAGCCTTTGCTCTCCTCCTGCTCCTCAGTGCTGCAGTAATGTTCCTTTCTGTACCTCATGCACTCTCCCTTCTCATTTGCACTGCCTCCACTGTGGTGTTTGCCTCAGCCCCTGCTTGCCTGGGCTCTGTCCTTCTTTGACTACAGGTCTGTTTCAGCAGAATTCACCATGATCTTCTTTCTGTCCTTTGTTCTTCCCTTTTTCTGACCCCACTAGATCCAGAGCTTTGGTCCTGTCGCTGGTGGAGTTACCCGCTCTACCCAGTGCCCAGGCTGGCACTGCAGTGCTCATACTTCCCCTTCTTGCCCATCCATTCTTTGAACAGTTGTTTCTATCTGCATGTCTAGGTGTGAGCTTATGCTTGAGAATGCTGTGTGTGCTGGTGCTCACACCCGTTCTGCTGTAATGCTCCTTTTCTTCATCAGCTACAGTACAGAGCTGTCAGGAGCAGCAGGGCCTTGTATGTGCCAGTGCAGCTGGCTCAGCTCTTCCCAAGGAACAGGTCCCTTTTCCTTCTTAGCCTGGTTCATCTTCTTTGGGGCCTATTACAGCATGCGGACACTGGAGCTGCCTGACTATGCCCTAAATCTGTGGGATCATTAGTTATTCCAGTCTGCCACACTCTCCCTATCCTACTGGGGCAGTTCACGGTGCCTGCTAAAATGCTGGAGTGTTCTGGTAGGAGTTGATTTTGAGTTCTTTAAGGAGTTGATTTTTTTAAGGATGAAAGCAAGCTGACTTGGTTAATGTTCCTAAGCTGGCCTGCCTTCCCAAGGTTGAGAACGTCTGTGTGAGAAGATACCCTTGCTTCTTGGGACAGGCAAATTCCAGGGATCCACTCTAATTCTACCCACCCTGATCTAATCAGAGCCTGCTCAGTATGTTGACAGGTTATAGGCAAGCGGTGACCTTCATGTTCTTTCTAGATTCCACAAATACAAGCTGGATCCTGGGGGGAAATTGAAGAGCCCACATGGATGGGCCAGTGCCTGGGCAAAACTGCTGCCCTGGCAGCCTGGACATGCACCTGTGTGCAGAGTCTCCAGAGAAGTCCCAAACCACTATGTCAGTCTCATCTTCCCTTTCTTGCTCTTCTCCTCCCTCTTTTTTTCCCCCAAGTTGTGCTGCTTATGAAGTGTCACATGGGCTGGTGCAGTTCTAGGAAATGTTATTTTTATTGTACATTACTTCTTCTCACCCAGTATGTACTTTCTCTTTTCAGAGCTGGATCCAAATGCATCCTCAGCCTGCTGTCTTAGAGCTGTTCCTGTTTAAGGTCAATGAGAGCATCTCCTGCTAATTCATCATGACATAATATCTGGTCTCCTGCTCCATCCACAGGATAAGTTTCTTCCTTCTTCTTGGTCTACACAGATGTGACTGCAGGTGCTCAGCTGCCTTGTCTGGTACAGGTAGGTTTTAGCTCTTTGAAAGGTGACCTGTTTTAGTCAGAAAGGATGTGTCTGTGCTTTGCATTGGGGATGGAAAATGTTTGCCTTTGGGCATATGGGAAATACTACGTTGTGAAATAAATCCTGAGATGCCGGCTTGCTGCTGCTGACCTAAACGGGTCCTTTGAGTAGCTTCACAGAATTACTTCTGTGAGAGTTGGCACTAGTGCTGGCAGGAAGATGGTGATCTGGCAGAGTGGACTGGCTCAGAGGAAGTGATGTTGGAGGATGCAGTTGCTAAGAGGAGGAGTAGTAGCAGGTATTCTTTGTGGTAATTCATTACTCCCTTTGCCACAGGTAAATATAATTAGTTCTTGTCAGGTGGTTGTTGATCTGTGGGGTTTCCATGCTTCTCAGTGCAGGTTTCAGTTAGCTCTTCCCAGCTAGGAAGACTTCTTCAGTATCTGCTGTTGCTGGATGGGCATTGGTCATCTCCATGATAAGGTGCTCAAATCTGCCACTCAGATCTTCATTTTCTGACATTAGTTACATTCTTCTTGTTGCTTCCACTGTGAATATCCACCTGTAGCTACCTGTTTTCCCAGCCAGTACACAGCATGCCTGTAAGGGACTTTTGTTTTTGCCACACCTGGATTGGTGACTTCTCACCTTTCACAGCCTGCACAGGTCACCTCACTGGTAGTGTAAATTGTGTGGTAGAAGAAATGCATACTATTTTGCTTTGGAAATAAATACCATAGGTTATAACAATTCTCACTGGAAGAGCTTATGTATGAAAACTCCTTCAGTTTTTTGATGAAGAAGCTAATGTTAACCTTCAGTTCTCTTTATCACTCGGCACTCTCTCTTCATCGAGTGCAGTGTTGCTACAGTGGTTTCCAGGCAGAGTGCTTGGGCTAACACCTGGAATTTGGTGGTCTCTCTTTACATTGAACAGCATTCCAGAAGCTTATCTTTTCTGGAAAGATGCAGCTGAAGGAATTGAATGGTTCTTAATTTAAACTGTAAAGTATTAAGAGTTCAGGTGTTAACACCAGGGGAGTTACCCAGGTTTTGCAGTTTTATAGAAATGTCCTGGGTGCACAGAAACAAGCAGATCCCTACAACTTAGGTGCCTTTCCATGTAGCTCACAAGGTTGTGCTGTGTTCTCCATCGTGCTTTCATAATGCAGACACTGGCTAATAGGTCTTGTTCAGGGAACGTTCCTCAGAGGTCACCAAGTGAAGTGTGTTTGATTTTTGTGAATTGACAGCCTGAGATGCCCTTGTCAAATGGTTCCAATATTCACTGAGTAAACATGGAAGTGGCAATGATACTGTCATTTCTGTACCTGGATGTATTTGAGAGCACTGGAAGCTCCATGCTGCACAATGACCCCGTGAATTTTATGGAAAGCTGTTTTGGTCTTACTTTCATTTTTTAAAAAATTCTGCATCCATAGGTTCCAATGTTTGAGAGACAAACTTCCTATCCTTTCCTTTCTGGCCTCTTCCAGTCCTGTAGCCTTCTCTGTTTTCAGTACTGGCACAGAGATGGTGTCTGTGTCTGTCTGTGATCAGTGCCCAAAGCAAGGGATAGAAGCATTTCTCTCTGAATGGAACTAGCACCATGGCTTTATTTAAGACCTTAGCTGGACTGAAGAATTTGCCTGCTCCAAGAATGTCAGTGTTAAGATTCTATTCGACATCGTACCCTTTACCCCCAAATCTGGCGCACTTACTCTCTGCCTGTGAATAAATTTAAAAAATTATTTGTTTAAAGGTAGTTCAGCTCCTTTCGAGATCCTAAACTGCAGGGAAGAAAACACAATTTACCAGTTATATATTTTTATATTTACAGGCACAGCTATTGCATTGAAGTGGGAAATCATGTAAACTTGACTTTTCAGCATGTGGCCTTTGATCTGTAAATGTGCTTTTGATGAACACCTCCCCTATGGAGATGGGCTGAGAAAGTTGGGACTGTTCAGTCTGGAGAAGAGAAGGTTATGTGGAAGTGTCTGAAGGGGCTACAAGGAAGCTGGAGAGGGATTCTTTGTTAGTAACTGCAGTAATAGGAAAATGAGTAACAGATACAAACTGAAAGAGGAGAAAATTTAGGTTAGATATTAGGAAGACATTTTTTACTATGAAGGTGGTTAGACACTGGAACAGGTTGCCCAGGGAGGTTGTGGGTGCCTCGACCATGACAGTGCTCAGACCCAGGTTGGATAAGGCCTCAAGTGATCTGGTCTAGTGGGAGGTGTCCCTGCCCATGACAGAGGGGGTGGGACTAGATGATCTTCAAGTCCATTCCAACCCCTTAACATTTTATGAGTCTGTGATGTGAAAGAAATTTGACTTCACTTGGTGAAATTTCAAGGCCCAACAAAGTATGATATTGAAAATTTATAAATTTATTATTTTTAAAGATTTACACCAGTTATTTTCCTCTGATAAAATACCAATGATTCATGGGAACAGCAGAATTTACAGTTAAAAGGTGGTGTCTAGATGGAAAGCAAGAGCTGTGTTTGCAGCTGCGAGACCAGTGAGGAATGATTTTAAAATGTTACTTGCAGATTTTTATGCTTTCCAGTTTCATGGTAGAAAGAGGACATAGTGGAAGGTTACTTAAGGGTTTTTATTCTTGTTTGTTCTTTGAGATCATGGGGATAACCACATAGTAACTGAATGGGCTGGCAGGCTGATCACACTCTGTGTGGACAGGGGCCAATCTGCGTAGTTGCAGGAGAAAGTACAAGGCTCATTCACTGTGGTTCACAGAGGGATAGAATGTATGGGTTAGAAGGGATCTTTCACACATCACCTAGTCATGTTCCAGTGTTTCACCTCCCTCATTGTAATAAATATCTTCCTTACTAAAATGCCTTCCTTCTAATCTAATACTGCCGTCTTTAAAACAGCAGTTTAAAAGTGTTGTCCCTTGTTTTGTCTTACAGGCCTTGGTAAAAAGTCTCTGTCTTTCTTACAAGCCCCCTTTAAATACTAAAAGGCTTCAAGAAAATCTCCCTGAAGCCTTCTCTTCTCCAGGTTGAACACCCTTGGCTCTCTCAGCCCATCTCCAGAGCAGAGTGGCTTCAGCCCTCAGAGCATCTCCGTGGCCTCCTCTGGGCTTGCTCCAACAGATCCGTGTTTGTCTTGTACTGTGGAGCAAGGTGAGGTCTGACAAGAGCAAACAGGAATAATCCCCCCCCTCACATCCTGTCCATGCTGTGGGATCAGCCCAGGACACAGGTTGTTTCTGGGCTGGCAGCGCACGTGGCCAGGATCTGTTCCATTTTTCATCCACCGGCACCCCCAAAGTGCTTCTCCACAAAGCTGCTCTCAGTCAACTCATCCCCAAGTCTGTACTGGGATAGGTGAGACAATTGGCACAAACCAGTTGCAGGGCCTTGCACTTGGCCTTGCTGCACTTCATGAGGCTCCCATGGACCCACTCTGTCAGGGTTTTTTGGATGCCATCCCTGCCCTCCAACTTGTCACCTGCCCCCCTCAGCTTGGTGTCACCTGCACACACAGTGAGGGTGCACTCAGTGCCACTGTCTGTGTCATTAATAGAGATACTGACTGGTACTGGTCCCCGTATGGAGCCCCAAGAGATACCACTGGATCCTCATTTCTGTTTGGATAATGAGCTGGCATCTATTGAAAGACATTTTACTTGGAGACCAAGGACTATTGATTCCAGTGTTCAAAAACTCAGCTGAGAAATGTGGGACACCAGCATGGCTGAGTAAGGACCTCCTTCCTGGTCAAACTGAAACACAGCAGGGAAATGCTGGAATGGAAGAACATAAGGATACTGCCTATGAATGTAGGGCTGGGATCAGGAAGGCTAAGGCACAGCTGGAACTAAATTTAGCAAGGGATGTGAAGAATAAGGGCTTCCTTCCACAGGTATGCTGGTTAGACAAGGAAGGCAGAAGAAATTGTATCCCCCAATAAATGAGATGGAGAATTAGTGATGACCAAACTGGAGAAGGCTGAGGTACTCAGCAACATTTTTTCTGCTCAGTTTTCACTTGTAATTGCTCTTCCCAAATCTCTGGAGTCCCTGAATCTCAAGGTAGGGACAGGGGGAATGAAGTCCTGCCCTCTGTAGGAGTAGATCGGGACCTAGACCATCTGAGGAACATGGATGTACACAAGTCCATGGGACCTGATGAAACACATGGCAGGGTCCTCAGGGAACTGGCTGATGGTGAATCCTGTCTCTCCTTAGTAATCTGTATTCATCAAAGAACATCCCATGACTGGAGAAGCTGAAGCCCTGGCATCAACATCAGCCATGAAGCCAGGCGTTGATCTGCGCTGATCATGGTTGTTTACACATTAATGGATCTTATGGATAAAAGAAACTTTTGGATCATGTGACACCCATATTTTACTGGGCACTAATTGATTTCCATTGGTCCTTACTGTGAGCCTTATACCTTCCACAAAGACAAGCTGGTTATCCATTGGAGATTTCAATGCAATATACTGCTTGTAGACCTTTTGTCAGTGGAGAGTTTAAGAACTTGGACAAATACCTGTTAAGAAGGGTTTTGGCAGATGAAGGCTGACTTGGGGCAAGGAAGTATTTGAAGCTCTGAAGGCCATGCCAGCCCCTCTGCTTGTTCTCTTAATACTTAGCATTCTTGTATGAATGAAAGTCTCTAGTCCAACAGTATCTGTATGTGGTTTGTAAGTAATTGTTGTGCCAGTTTTGTGCTTGGTAGTCCAGATCTATCTTAGTAAGGAAGTTAACCAGGGTGGACTGCTAAGAACAGCATCTCTAGATCTCCCTGGGATGTATACAGACCAGCTAGAGACCAAGGCAGTGTGCCCTGAGACAGGGCACCTGAGAAACCTCTGCTGTCACAACTTTGCTGAAGTAAACGGTGGTGTGTGTCTTGTGGACATTTAACACATACAGATTTTGCCAAGTGGTTTACAAGTCCAAGAAGCCACAAGGTCCCCCCCTATCTAGTTACTGCTTTTTGCATCTTCAGTGTCTGTTGGCAAGTCCTATGTCAGTTGGTGTCCCAGGCTGGCTATTTTGCATGAAAAAGATTTCATTTATTTTGAACTTAGTCCTCCATTTTTGTTGGTGGTCCTCAAGTTTTTCTGTTACAAGACAATGTGCTCCTTTAATCATTTCCCTTCTTTATATTTCCCCCCTCCTCTGCTATATAAACAGGCACTCTGCTTCAGTTCCTCTCCATAAGAGGATTATTTTGTATCTAGTCTTTCTGTATCTGTATGGTTATAATTCTGCTGTATGCTTTCAGAGATGTGACCAGCACTGGCTGCAGTGTGATAAAAAAAACAGTACTGACTGATACTGTGTTCTGTAATGTCTTCTGTCAGGCTCTTCATTACCCCTTCAGATTTTATTCTCTGAGTGAATGCTTCTGTCAAGTGTTGCAGCCATCCTTATCTGTTAATACCTTTAACAATTGCACACAAAGTTGTAATTAGTGGAGTCATGTTTTTGTTTGAAGAGTAGGTGTGTAAGTGTGCCATTGCAGGTAAGGAGTTAGTGTGTCTTCTGTAGAGACAAGCAGTGCCCCATGGGTCTGTTACACTCCTGTTCTATTCTCTGTTGTGTCCGTGTTTTATTAGGATTAGAATTCTTTGATGGGTCATGTAAATAAAAGTGGGATTGTCAGCATATTGCACTTTAGTGTTTTGAAAATGGCTCTCAGCAAGGTTTCTAAAAAATATAAAAGCTGATAAGGGAAATAGTCAATAAAGGAAACTCCTTGTAAGCAGTAAGAAAAAGCTGACTCATACAATGGTTGAAGTTGGAAGGGACCCCTGGAGTCATCAAGCAGAATTGGTTGCCCAGGACCATGTCCAGACAGCCTTTCAATATCTCCAAGGTGGGAGACTCCACAACCTGTCTGGGCAACCTGTCACCCTCACTGTAAAATACTAATTTGTTGATGTGCGAAGGGAACCTCTTGTGTTTCAGTTTGTGACCCTGGCACCAGGTCCTGTCACTAGGCACCACTGAAAAGAGCCTGGATCCATCCTCTTTGCATGCTCCCATCAGGTATTTATATACATTAATGAGCTCTCCCCTCTGAGCCTTCTCTTCTCCAGACTGAGCAGTACCAGCACTCCTGGCCTTTCCTCACAGGAGAGATGCTCCAGTCCCTTTGTCATCTTCATGGCTCTTCTCTGCACTCCCCAGTATGTCCATGTCTCTTGCACTGGGCACACCACTCCAGCTGTGGCCTCATCGTGCTGCACTGAGGGGAAGGATCCCCTCCTGCATGTCACTGTGCCCAGTGCAGCCCAGGTACCCCACCCTTGCTGCTGCCTCGTGTTCCACTTGGGGTCTTTGACAAACTGCTCTCCAGCTGAGTGGCCCCAGCACATTCTGGTGCCTGGGGTTGTTCTTCCCCAGGGGCAGTAATTTGCACTTCCTGGTGAATTTTGCCAGGAAACGTAAGGGTACATGCAAGGCGAGAGCACACCTCTTGTTCATTAAGGTCAGGCAGTCAAGGAGGTTCTCTGTGCAAAGGGGATAATAAGTAAATGGGGAAAATGCTACAGAAAAAGAGAGACACAAGGCTGTGAGTCAAGGGATAACAGCGACAAAGGCCAAGAGCAGACTTCCACTGACTGATGAGCCTTTAGGAAACTACAGGCATAGCTTTCAAGAGGTCTAAGCTGAATTAGTGCAATCCCTGGGACCTGGAGTTGCTGAAGGTGGTGGCTGTAGAAGGATGAATAAATGCTGAGTTTTTGGTTCCCCATTGGTGCTCAGTGTAGGATGAATGATTTCCAAAGATCTAAATAATGAAACAACAAAATTAGATGATAATGTGACATAATTTGGTACAGTAGAACCTAAAGCTGTCTCTTAGGATTGGGGAAGAGTGTTTGAAAACTGGATGGTAATATGGCAGAATAAATTCCAGGTTGATGAATTTATATGTAAAGAAAATAAACCTGCCAATGTAGCCACATTGTTGCTAAAATTATTTCTTTCAGGTCAGGAAAGAAATCTTGGCATCCTTATAGAGAGTTCTCTGCAAACACGAGCTTAACAGTAGTGATTAAAATGGAAAATTTGATGTTAGATATTAGAGGAAATGAATTAACAAAGCTGAAATTACTGTTGTAATATTGTATAAATCTGTGGCTCTCCTATGTTCTGAAGAGAGGATGGAGTTCTGTATCCCTTAAGATGCCGTGACTAGTGGAACTTGAGGAATTCTAGAAAAAGTGATAAGGACAGTGAGGGGTGGAGGGATTTCCATCAGAGGAGGCCTGTGAGAATTCTTTAGAGAAATTATATATGAAGGTAAAAGTGCTAGAGATCATCAGCCACCACTGAGGAAAGGCAAAGCACAAATGGACTTAGGATTTGTAGAAGATACAGGCATGTGATGAAATTATGAGGCAACAGGCTTAAAACTAGCACAAAATATTGTGGGTGTTGGGGTTTTTTTTTTCAGCTGAACATAAGCCCAGATGTGCCCAGGTGGGCAGGAGGCCAATGGCACCTGACTTGTACCAGCACTGCTGTGGGCACAGCACCCGGGGCAGTGCCTGTCCCTGTGCTGGCACTGCCAAGCCACCTCCTGTCGTGGGGGCACTTCTGGGCCCCACCTGACAAGAAGGACATTGAGGGGCTGGAGCGTGTCCAGGGCAGGGAACGGAGCTGGGAAGGGGCTGGAGCCCCAGGAGCAGCTGAGGGAGCTGGGAAAGGGGCTCAGCCTGGAGCAAAGGAGGCTCAGGGGGGACCTTGTGGCTCTGCACAAGTCCCTGACAGGAGGGGGCAGCCGGGGGGGGTCGGGCTCTGCTCCCAGGGAACAGGGACAGGAGGAGAGGGAACGGCCTCAAATTGCTGGGAAATACTTCTTTACTGAAAGGGTTGTGAAGCCCCAGCACAGGCTGCTCAAGGAAGTAGTAGGGTCACCATTCCTGGAGGGATTTAAAAGACACGTAGACATGACACTTGGGGACACGGCTTAGTGGTGGACTTGGCAGTGCTGGACTTATGTTGGATATGATGATCTTGAAAGTCTTTTCCAACCTAAATGATTCTGTAATTCTGTTCTGTGATTAGTAAGTGGACCGTGTTCCCCTTCACCCTTAGGGCACTGCACTGCATTCGCTTTGTAAATTGAGGTATAAGGGTGGAGAAGGGGTCCCTCTGCTGCCAGAAATGCCAAGCCTCCAGGCTTCCCCATTATGAGGCATGCTATCCACGGATGCTTTGAGCTCAGTCTCTAGCTGTCTCTCCTTCCCACATCAGGTATGTGGAGCAGCAGGCCCGTTTCAGTTGACGCTCCCTCCCCACATTGCAAATTTCAAGTATCCGTGCAGTCTTTTCAGAAGGGTGGGGGAAAGGCTTTCATGAGAGAGGAGAGAGGATGGGAAACGGGTCTGGGCGGCAGCGGCAGTGCGGTGGGCACTGAGAGCATCCTGCAGCCCGGGGAGCTCCCTTGCTGCAGACCCCACCTCCGCTAAGGCCCCGTGCTGCGGGAGCTGTCCCGGGTGAAGGGCCGGGGCGGCCGCAGAGGGGCAGTGCGGACCTGCCGGGACCGTGTCCGTGCTGGCCCCGGCTCCCTGGAGCTGCTCCCGCACCGCCAGAGCAGCTCGGGAGCGCAGCAGGAATCTGCCGTGCGCTGCGGCCGGCGCTGCTGCCCTGCGGCCTCCAGTGTACAGAGCCTGCTGATTTTACAGACGTGTTCTGGTTAAAACTAGTGGCGAAGGCAGACCAGAGATGGACACTGCCTTTTGCCAACCAGCTCTTCTGGAAGTGCAGGTCTAGACCACAGGAAGCCCATGGAGAGGAAGGAATCGGTTTTATTGCACATTAGATCAGTGAGAGTGAATTGAAAGAGCAACAGGACAGCAGGAGAAAAGACAGGCATACAGAGGTTTGTAGGTTGGCAATGTCATTTTAAATGTTGATATCAAAACCAGATATTAGGGATAATCTGACAAAATAGAGCAAAATGCTTAAAACATCCTCTGAAAATAGGAATGGGAGAATGACTGATGTGCTTAAGTGGGGGAGGTGATTATGACTGTGTAAAACTCCTTATGATCTTAAAGATGCTGAAATGCTTTGGGCACAGTGTCCAAAAGCAGTGGCTGTCTCCTTGGCAACAGGAATGCATCTATCTGTTCCCATGGCAATGGACTAGAGGGGTGCTCAAGGAGGGCTTGTGCAGAGTTTGTCAGCGCAGGCTCCCAGCTCTTTGTTGCTCCTCCCCGGAGCAGAAGCTGTGGGCACATTCAGGTGCTCTGATCCTGCAGCTGACAAGGAGGAGTGAACTGGAATAGCGTGGTACTGTTCCTGCTCCCTATGTAAAACAGATTAATTGTGCAGTGTTGTTTCATCACTGCAGTCTTTTCAGAAGGGTGGGGGAAAGGCTTGCATGAGGGAGGAGAGAGAATGTGAAACGGGATTGGGCAGCATGATTGTTCCTTCCTCAGTCCCTAACTGCCAGCACTAAAGACTTCTTTGCAGCTCCCCATAAGGAAAGCAGGATTTTTGCCATCCAGAGAGGCATCGGAGAGTGTTTGATACTGATTCTTTTAAAGGAGTGGACAGACAAATCTGAAAAACAGGAAACAAAGTATATGCAAGGGGACTGCATCTCAGCAGCCCTTCCTGGTGTCTAAAAGGAGAATTGTGCAGAGGCACTGACAGGCCTATCTGCACTAGGTCCACCACATAAAGAACTGCTAATAAAGAATGCAAATTATGTATAATAGGCACCACTTCTTCTAAACCCACTATGATACTCTTCTAAGGGAGTCAACTCATATTTAGCACCAGAAGTAGGATCTAAGCATGGTTTGATGTTTTTATCCTTTTTAAATATGAGGCGTGGGATGCAGAAGCACTGATGGAACAGTGATCATTTCAAAGTGATGAACTGGGAAAATTATCTTAGAAGCAGCATTTTGAATGCATTTCTGCGTATTGTGTGGAGGCATTACTAAGCAGTGTTTGTTTTAATTTTTTTCATCAACAGCCTGCTTTTCATTCTAGTAGCTTCTTCCTGGTCCTGCATTAAAGGATAGCAAAATAGAAATGCATTACTTACCTTCATTATCATACTGTTTTGCCCCCTAATACATACCTTCTAAGGCAAAAAGCACTTTCAGTCGCTGCTTCTAGACTGGCATATATGCTTTTAGGTAAAGGCACTCCAGGTGTTTTGTCCTTGCCTTGTTTCTGCTCCAGTCTCCAGGCTGTGGTTCCTCATATGAATTCACAGCATGTTGATTGGGCAAGTTGATTGAGTTACTTGTCATGCTTAAGTCTTTCCTGAGTAGAATCATAATATCATAGAATGGCTGGGGTTAAAAGGGACCTCTCGAGATTATGTGTTCCAACCTCCCATCTCAGAGCTGGGTCAGCTTGAGCAATTTGCTGAGTACCAAGTTCAGTGAACTTCTGAATATCTACAGTGGTGGAGTGAACTTGCTCTTTGGGCAACCTTTTCTAAGTAAAAACCTGTTCACCTGTTGTGTATGTGCATCTGGTTCAAACATTCCCTGACCTTGTCTTCCTTCACTGGGGGCAAGTCTTCCTCACTTCAGACATCCTTACTGGTCTTAGGAGCCTGGAATTCCTGACAGCCAATCTTGCCAGTGAAGAAAGATGTAAAGAAGGCATTCTGTACTTCAACCTTTCCTGTGTTCATTCTCAGCAAATCCCCTCCCCAGTAAGCCCATGTTCTCCCATGTCTGTCTTTTACTGCTGAGGTATTTGTAAAAAACTTCCTGTCTGCCCTTCATGTTCCTCACAAGATTCAACTCCAGGTGGGCTTTCATTATCCTAATTGCATCCCTGCATGCTTGGACACTGTCTCTGTATTCTTTCTGGGTCACCTGTCCCTGCTTCTGCCTCTTGTAATGCTTCAGCTCAGTCAGGAGTTCCTTGTTCATGCATGCAGGCCTCCTGCTGCTTTTGATTCATTTCCTGCCTGTGGGATGAACCAGTGTTGAATTTGGAGGAGGTGATCTTTGAAAATCAACCAGATCTTCTGGAACTCTCTTCTTTCCAAGGCTGTAACTCGTAGAATTCTTCCAAGAAGATCCCTGAACAGGCCAAAGACTGCTCTTTTGAACTCTAGGGCTGTGATCCTGTTTTCTACCCTGATCCATCCTCATGGATCATCCTGAAATTATCTCATGGTCTAGCCAAGGCTGCTCTGACCTTCACATTCCTGACCAGTTCTTCCATGTCCAGAGCACATCTCCTTGTCTGCTCCTCAGATGCCTGTGTTAGGAATTTATCTTCAGTGTGACCCAGAAGCCTCATGGATTGCTTGTGCCCTGCTCTGTTATCCCCTCTGCAGTTACTGGAGTGGTTGAGGTCTTCCCTGAGGACCAGAGACTGTGGACAAGGGGATTTTTGCTGCTGTCTGTTCTCTCACTACTTCTTCTTCAGCAGGCAGTACATGTTGGTCTGCCCAATAACTCTGTTCCTAACTCTGGTCTGTGAGCTCTCAGCTGATTCTCTGTCCATCCCAAGATGGAGCTCTGTGTGCTCCAGCCACACGCTTGGCTGAAGGGCAGCTCCTCCTCCTCATCCCCCAGCCCGCCCTTCCTAAAGAGTCTGTCTCCAGCCATCACAGCACTCCTGTCCTGTGAGCTGTCAGTTACTTTGGAATTCAGTGTATGTTCAGGGTGAAAAGGGACCAGAGAGAGCATCACTAACAGCATGGATGTTCAGAAGTTTTCTGTGAGGAGGGAGAGGTGGGCTGTCAGTCTGGGAGCAGATACAACACCATTGCTATAGGAATCAGGAGAATATGTCACAGCTTCATTGGTTTGAAGAGAGTGACTGAGGGCCTTCTGTCCTCCAACCACAGGCAAATGGCAGAAAAAGCATTTCACATGTTCCTGCTCTCCCAGATGCTTTGCTGCAGGGAGACTGCAACAAGATCAGGAACTGAAATATTAACTGTCGGAATTACATGTGGTTCATTCTTCACCAGCTGCCAGACAGAACAGTAATTTTCTGAGAGTGTTCTTCAGGGCTTTGTCTGGTTTGAAATGTCAGAGACCTATTGTTTCTGCAGGCAGGCCAGGGGTTCACAGCACTGGTCTTTCGAGAGATAAATGGAGTTGAAGTATAAGGGAAGATCAATGCTAAGCCTTAAAATAAGGCCATAACAGGAGAGGGATGTAGGTTTGCAACTAATTTTTGATTAAATAATTTCTCATGAGGAACTGTGATTGTTGACTCCTTGAAGTACTGTGGAAGAGACAAGGCATCCTGGAGCTGCATGGCAAAGTGGATGCAGGGCAGGGTAAAATCAGTAAATGCATAAGGCTGATGGGATGCAGAGGGATGCAGAATTGGGCCCATATCTATATGCAGTATCTATACTGCATATAGACAGTTTCAGACCAAATTTTAGCCTGTGGCATTCCAAGAGGATTTAATCAGAGTGAAAAAAATGTATTTGCCAAGTTCAGAAGAGAAAGAATTGCATTTTGTGATGTGCAACAGCAGGAGCTTGAACTGGGGAGAGGAAGGATTGACTCGAATAGAAGGAGATGGAGAAACAGAAAATGAAAAAAAAAGAGTCACTGTCAAAACAAAGTCAGCCAAGTGGAAGAGTTGCTAAAGATCAAATGCAGCAGGAAAGGAATAAGTTATGTGATAGACAAAAGAAGATTTTCTGATGAACAGAAATACAACAAGCTTTTTTTGTGTTGGACTATTTCTTGGCTCCCTGTATTTCTTATTATTGGAGTATTAGTGATTAACTTTACATTACATAAACTTTTCACAATTTTTTTTAGGTTTTTTTCATGCTTGTTTAGATTAGGTGAATCCCCCTCTGGACCTCCCTACTGGAGATTAATATCCAAGATCTTAACTAAAAGGATTTAAAGAAATACTGTTTCAATTGTTATGGTATCTCAGACTTACAACTAAGAATTTAGAAAGTGTTTCTCTCTATAACCTTAGCGGAAATTTATGTATTATTATTTGGCATCATATTTATAATCAGCATTTGTTGTTGCTGTATCATATGTATATATACCAGCTTGGCTTTAGCATCAGAACACTAGGGAATCTCTTTGAAGAAGGAAGCATAGTTATTTCCCAAGAGACAAGAACGTAGTCAAAATCCCCTACAAGTGCATTGTTTCTATGGTTTCAAGTTGCAGGCTGGATATAAATTGATCAGAAAACAGGTGCCAAGGGTGGGGTGCACAGGGTAGGAATTTGGTGGCTATTCCAAACAAGTGTAGCCAGACAGCTGGCATGCCAGTCGGGATGACTGGTGTTCTCTATTCCACTGTGCTCCTTCTATTTCCATCTCTTAACTTCATCTGCAAGCTGTCAAGGTCAGAGACTACATTGTTCTTAGCTGTACTTCCTCATACTCAGGCACCAGAAACTACTGAGTCCCAAGAATGGGAAGGATTGTGACAGAGAATGTGAGTGACACAAAGTACAACACACAGCTCTTCTCCCTCTGACAGTTCATGGCCATGCAAAAACACGTCCCTCTCCTTGGAGTTCTCCAATGTAAACTCTGTTTGTTTTGAAAAGCACTGAATGCCATAATGATTCAACTTACGTTTCTTCTGCCTGTGTTTCTTCTGCCTGTGTTTCTTCTGCATGTTTTGGAGATGATTTAACAAGTAACTTGTGCCACCACTCGTGTGCCTTGTCATTCGGATGTGCTTTTTCCTGGGATCACATGCGATGCGTTGCTGTGCACGCTGTGTGCTGGTGGCCCCATTGCTGAAGGCAGGTTGTGGCTCTGAGCTGGGAGCTGCCAGCCTGCTGTGCCTGTGCTCTGGTGAGGGAGAGGAGCAGACAAACCACTGTGTTGTGCTGAAGCCAGACAGTTTCCACTTCTGCAATACTCGGCTGCTCAGAATGAGTCTTAGTCGAAAGCCCATTGTCCAGTTGGAGCCCGAGGGCTGTAATTGTGTCTGTGCCACGAGCTGCTGTGCTCATGGTCCTGTGATTTCATGCATGTATTTATGTACTGATCGATGCTGAAACGATTAGCAAACCATCCTACCTGCTGCACAGACATAGCACAGTTCTTCCACCTCAGGATTTATCTCCACCAGCTTGATTTTTTCCAGCCTAAATCTCCTGTCTAACATTTTAGGCCAAGTTGAGTTTTTTATCCTCTCCCCTGATTGGCTGTGAATTTTTTCTAAAATCTTCTTGTGTGAAGATTTAATCTACATAGATTTACTTCCCTCTTTTAGACCTTTGAAGGAGGTAAAAAAAATCTGTATGTAACAACCAACCTTGGAGTCCATAGTAGTTCCTTTCCTTCCAGTTGTTTTTATTACTTGTTTGTAACTTTTCAGTAATGTTACATACAAATTACGTACAAATTATGTTCCTTTTAAGAATTTCAGGCATATGATAATGTTTTACTATTACTTGCCTCTAAGTCACATTTGCCATTTCCCACTGGCTGCCATTGTTTTTTTTCCAAAGCCATTGTTTGCTGTAATAATGTACCATTTGAGATTAACTTTTACTTTTTTGGGGTAATCTGTAATTGTTGTAATTATTCTGCCAAATAAAATAATTATAAAATACATTTGGCCTTGTCTGGCAACTCAGTTTTTTTATGATCACCACAATTACTTGCTCTGAGTTCCATCATGTTCTAAGGCCAATGTGATTGTATTGCCCTATTAGTTGTCCTTCCAGTCCAGTTGAAGTGGGAGCTGGATTTATGAGACAGTCCATGCCAAGATTGCTCTGTTTTCCTTCTTTGGTTCTGTGCTTTCTCCAGCCTCCTAGTGCTGAATTCTTAGGCAGCTGTGCACATTAATACATCCTTCAGTCCATATTTACTGACAATTGATTTGCTTAAACTATAGATACTTTTCAAATGATTTTCAGCGAGAATAGGACATAATTCTTAGCATTGCTGGTATTAATCAGAATGGACTTTAAATTTGTTTTTCCTGACAAACAAACAGGAAATCCTGTAGGTTTTCTGACTATACAGAAGGGCAAGAGTACTCTAGGCAGATACACTGGCTTCATCTTAAATCCATGCAAGGCTCAAGAATGATTTTTGAAAGAGAAAGTAACTGAGCCTGAGAAGGATATGCATGGTGTGAAAAAGCAGCCTAAGTTTACTATTCTACTCTTTCTCAGATAAGTAGTTTTCTGCACAAAGGAATCAATGTCTTTCTTGTCTAGACTTGAGTGAAGCCTTTGATACAGTGTGATCTGAAAATTTGGCTGGGACTCAGAAGACAGGTAATAGCAGAACTGCAAAGTAGGTAAGGAGCTCAGTAAAGAAGACACAAAAGACATTGCAGTTTCTTCAGGATTTGTCTTGGCACTGGTGTCATTTAATATTTTCACTAATGCCCATGGCACAAAAATAGGCAGTGTAATAATTAAATTTGCTGATGCTACAAAATAGGTATCGTTGAAGCAGAAGAGAACAGGTTATATGGGAAGAACTGCTTGGCTGTGAACTCCACAGGCAGAAACCCCCTGGTATCTGGTGACAGTACAGTGCACAGCCATGCACTTGGGCCTTGTCACAGGAGTGTGCACTGTATGCCAGAAGCTGATCTAATGACAGTGCTTAAGAAGGAGAAACAGCTCAGTACATCAGTTCACCTTCAAGAGCATGTGGAGCTGTCACTGTCAGGATGTTGTGGAAGGCAACTGTGAGCCTAGCGAGGTTTGATGGATTTCTGCTCGTGAGGAAAGTCTTAATGGCACACAAGGATGTGTCCTGGACACTGGAAGTACAGTTCTGTCTGCCCTTATTCTAGCCAGGTTAACTGGGACTGACAGGAAAAAGATGGAATGATGAGAAATGGGCACAGAGTTTTAGGAATGCAAATAAGTTTCACTTGTTTAGTCTGGCAAAAGGAGAAGTGAATGTGGATGTGACTGGTATGTAGAAATGCTTCAAAGCATAAACATTAGACACAAAGGACCATTAAGGACAGTGTTGGTAAGAGTTAGCAGCTGTCCCCTAGGAATACCAAGATTTAAAGTGCATGCAATAAACTTATATCTGAAAGGGTTATTATATGTGATGTGGTTGCTGTTGATTATACATAGAATCAGAGAATTATTTTGTATCCTGTAATATTACACACATATTTTATATATTTCTCCATCTTTTAGCATCCCTGCTGTTGCCTTTGATTACTTTTTAAATAATCAGGGAAAAAGTTTCTCTCTCTACCTCTGCACAGTAATGTTTGGAACCTTCAGAGACAGAGACAAACACTTTTCTTTGCTTTAATTTTTTTTCCCTTCGCCTTCCCCTTCCCACACCTTCCCACACCTTCCCACACCTTCCATACTTCTTCATTGCAGACAGACTTTAGAAACAATTAGTGGAAAGGCCTGTCAGAAAAAGGAGGGCCTGTGGGACAGCAATGCAAGATTGTGGCTGAAGATACAGGAGTCAAATAGAGAGCAAAAAGCTACAACATAAAAGCCATATGATGATACTTGGGAAGCCCCAAAGACTAACTGGTAGCACTCAGCATATGCAGGTTATTCATTTGTGCATTGTCATAACAATCAGATGTCTACTTTCTCCTGCAATAAAAAATCTAAGGAACTCTTTTTGTTTGGTTTAAATTTCCTTGCATGAGATGCGTGAAATCTGTCAGGGGAAACTACTCTGGATGGAAAAAAAAAGAACTCTTAACCTTTGTGTTACAAAATTTCATACAGTTTCTGTAGGGAAATAAGGCACAAAGAACCTCTGGAAGTCAGCTGGTCCTTTGTCCTGCTCCAAGTCAGAATCTACACCACCTACATGACTCTGGATAGATGCTTGTCTAACCTGTTCTTGAAAGACCTTTGGCAATTGGGATTCCCATCCTTGCTGGACAGACTATCCCAGAACATCTCTACTGTCACTGCTGTGCTTCTTAATATCTAACATAAATCTTCCTGGGAGAAATTCAATCCATTATTTCCTATACTCTGTGTTTGGGGAGCAGCTCTTCCCTGTATTTGCAGCAGCCTTTTGGATACCTGATGACTGTTGTTTTCTCTTTATCTTGTTTGGGCCTTCCAGTTCTTGTCACACTTACTGTCCTTTCCTTAACCATCCTGGTTTCCTGGTTTCTCCCACATTTCCTCTGATGCACAGAGCCCCTGACTGCAAAGGTTGGTCTGCATGAGACACTGACAATTCATATCACAACAGAATTGCTTTGGAAGAGTTCCTCAGCAATTCTGGCAAAATTTAATTTTGCAACCTTAAGGAAATGTTGAGCTGGAACAGCTTGTGCCCTGGAGAGCTCAGGGGATGGGGGGAAGGAGGAGAGACGAAAATGAGGAGAAAAGAAGAATCTAGTGTATTGTTATCAGTGCCTATGCTGCCACCAAGGGGATGAGAGCAGTGGGGCAGCATTCCTGCAGTTCCTCATCTTCTGGGGGTTTATCTGTTTATTTTGTGTCAGTGTAGTACTGTTAACTTACATTCAGCTTATGATCTATCATATCCCCAGATATCTTTTTCTGAAAAAAACTCTTCAGCCAGTTGTTCCCAATCTTCTGTTTAGATAGTTGTTGATATCTATCCTGATGTGGAATTTGATTGAATTGTGGTTTGAAAAAAACTGGACATATCTCCAGTTCCTCCGGATTTTAATCATTTCTTGTAGCAAACTTGTAACCTCTCCAAACCGTATGTTGCTAGGAAATTGAACAAGCATGTTCTCTAAGTACATTATCCATATTGTTAATGACACGATTGAATAATTCTGAACTCAGGAACAAGTGGATGTTTCTTTAGATTAAGCAGAGCCTCCGTCTTTGGATATTTTCTGGTTCCAGTATGTCTTCTATGCCACACTGCATCAGTTCCAAAACTGCTGCAAATATTTTAAGTTTAAGTGAAAGTTTAGTTTAAGTGAAAGAGTGATGCTGACTTTAGTGAAACCTGGATGAGGGAAACCACGTCTGCCTAAGGCAATCAGCACCTTCACGTACTTCTGTAACTACCTACAGATCAAAAAATCGCAAGTAGCAGCACACGTCTCCCTAAAACAACAACGTGGTTCATCTCTTTTCTAGTCAGACCATCTTAGTTTAACAGCCTGAAAAGCCTGAAAAACAGCACAGAAGTTAAACCAAATCACACACACAGAGACCAGGTGGGCTCCCAGAGCCCCAGGAAGTACCAGGGAAGGAGGTCAGCCTTTCTCTGAAATGAAATGGTCTGGGAATGTGATATGAAGCGAGCTGAAAGTGAGTATGAATGAGGCCCCAGAGTGTGCTCAGCCTTCAAGAGCCAGTGGAGGAACAGAAGCCTTGCGCAGAGCCCTGTGGCACAGAGAGCTTCCAGGCCAGAGATGGCTGGGAGCTGCCAGGATACTTGCAGCAGCTGGGGACGACTTTAGTTGAATCAGTCACTTTTTAAAAGAACATTGACAACTATTTTCTACAGTTTTATGAAAAAAGTTGGGAAAATAGAAAACCAAACAATTTAAAATTATATGCTGTTTCTCTTAATATGGGAAATTACGTTCTTGCATGGTAACCTTCACCCTTTTGTGCAAATGCCTTGCACAGTAGTTTTCCTGGACACTATTGTAAAGGGTTGAAGAATCACAGGAAATGGGTTTCATTCTCAGCTAGGTGATGTTGGGCAAGTCACTTCCATCCATTTGTACCTTATTTTCCATTTGCAAAACGTAAGAGCTGTTTCTACTGATTTATTTACAATCATACTAAGTGAGAACTGAGCTTTTATTATTACAGGAGTTTTAAACTTTTTTTTTTTTTTTTTTTTTTTTTTTAACATTTACTCAGTTGACGCCTGAAGCTAGTCTGCCATTCCTTAGTTTTCAAGTGGCTGCCCCTGGAATTTGATGTTCACGGAAATCTGGTTTGGATGTCTGCTAAGGACATCCAGGTAGATTACAGTATATATTATATGGTTTTCAGCTTAAATTAGCAGCACTTCATAGCAGATGTCCTCCTGCTCCGGAAGGTGATCGGTGGCTATCGATGGAGATCGGGGCAGCTGCGGCTCTATGCTGTATCCGCCGCTAAGGGGAAAAATAAGAAACCCCTGAGCTCCGCAGCCGAGCGCATGCTCCGGCGGGGGGACAAAGGGCCGGGGCGCAGTGCTCCCGCCCGTCCCGGGAGCAGCGCGACCCCGCTCCGTCCTCGGCCGCGCCCCGGGGCCGCCGCGCGCTCCCGCCGCGCGCTCCCGCCCCGGGCGGGCGGTGCCGCCGAGGCGCGGGAGGGGTTAAAGCGCTCCCCCCGCGCGTCCCCGCCGGCCCGCGCTGACCTTCACGGGGCCGCGCCGAGCATGCGCGCGTCGCGCCCGGGCCCGCGGGGCCGCGCTCCGCCCGCCGCGGTTCTGCTCGCCCGGCCCGGCCCGGCCCGGCCTGGCCCGGCCCCGGGCAGGCGGATCGGGCCGGGCCGGTCCCCGCCCGCGGCGCGGCCGGGACCGTGGCAGGCGCACGCCCTGCCCGTGCCGGGCGCGCCGTTGCCATTCGGTGCCGATGGTGCTGGCGACGGAGCGCGGGGGGACGCGAGGGGGGACCGCGCGCCGCGCCGCAGCCCGGAGCCGCCGCCCCTGCCCGCGCCGGGCGGGCGGGCAGGGCCGTGGGGCGCGCCGGGCCCGTCACGGCGGCTGCTAGAGGAGCCGCTGCGGCCCGGCCTTGGTACCGTTTCACGCGGTGAGGGCCCGCACGGCTTCCCGCGAGGGGGGGAAGCAGCCGCACGGGCCGGGACTACTCGGACCGCCGGCCAGTGCGGCCCCAACAGCTAGTGCAGACTGTGAGGAAAATGCAGGATGTCTGCTGGAAGCAGGGAAGGGGCTCACATGATGGGAGCCAGCATTTCTGTGTGAGTCTGGGGTCTAAAAAACATGGCACATACCAGCTGGATGTTGCCTTGCCAGTCATGCTGGCATGCAGAATTTAGAGTCGTTTAGGTTGGAAAAACCCCTCCAGATCAAGTTAACCTGACATTACCATGTCCACCAGACATGCAGCAGTTGGTTCCAGATTATACGTGCCTTTAGTTCAGCTAGAACTTGAGGAATTGTTCCAGCACAGAACAAGGCAAGGCTATGTTGATTTGCTTGGCATATTCCTTTTGAGGGGCTGAGAGGGGGAACTGATAACAATGCTCACTCTCCGTAGGTTTCTGTGATTCCTAGGGCTATTGCCACACACTAGCACTTAGATTGGGGTGACCCTAAAAATCAGTGGAGGTCACTGTCTTCATCCCCATGTTCAGAAGGCCATGTGGTCTTCATGGCTTGCCCTTCATTGCTAGTCAATGCAGTGTCTTTTCTGCGCTTGATTTTATTATTGGATGAGGGTAGAATATTTTTTATTTGTGTCTGATCTGATTCTGTTCTGTTTGCAGTCTTGCCAGAAAATTCACAGCCCCTAGACAAGAATTTCAAGCAGAGGAATAGAATAAACCCCTCTTGTAACCTGGCAACATCTCGCCTATTGCTGTGTTAAGGGAGACCAGGGAACATCGGGGCCCGTGAGCCGCGGGCGCATGGGAGTGTCGGGAAGCAGATCAGTGCCCCGGGCCATCACTGCGGGCTCGGCCATCATGGAGGAGCCACGCTCTGCTTGTGGAATGGCCGCCGTGCTGCCAGCGCCACGCTCGCCCCAGGGCCGCGGAGGGGGCGGTCTGCTGCTCTCTTGTCCTCCCCCCGTGGGCTTCACGTTCCCAGCAGTGTCCTGGGATGTCACACACTGTCGTGCAGGGCTTTGTGCGACAAGCAGTGAGCTGCTGATGTCTTACAGCAGCTGTGGTGTTAATAATTTGTCTGCATCTGTCAGTCACCTGGGGTCTCTGGTGGACCCATCACAGTGGTACCAGAGCATCCCGAGAGTGGTCACTGGGGAGAGGCAGTGGGAGTACTGGGAACAAGCCGTGGGAGCTGTGCCGCCATGCTGCTCCCCACCCCCTTCCTCTGCTGATCTCACACTCTTTCTTTTCCCTCGCTTCCACATGTTGTCCCTCCCTGTTCCCAGCTCCGGCCTCCCGCTGCTTCTCTGTCTTGTCCAGAGGGGTTAGCTCTCGTCTCTCATGCTGGAAATGCTGCCAGCGAATGTTTCTGTGTGCTGCCTGCCAGGTCCCTGGGGAAAGGGCCTGGAAATGCAGTGCGGGAGGAGCAGTGGGAGCAAGGGAAAACCACTGCTCGCCTGCTGCATTTTCTAATGGGAAAACGTCTCTGCGAGGTGCTGAGCTCTGTGTCACTGCTGAAGTTGCCCCCTCCCCCTTCCCCTTGCCCCAGAATTTCCCATCCCTGATGCAGAGAAGGAGAGGCTGCAGCACCACCACGGAAAACTGAGACGTGTTTTTCAATTTGCCTCCTGCTTATCTCTGCTGTTTGGACAGAGAGGTTTAAAAAGCTGGATTTTCTGTCCCTGCAGAGTAAACAGACAGAGCCCGGCAGCACAAACTATTTCTGGCTTATCAGTGGAGGAATGCAGCAGCTGAGGCTGAGCGCGAGTGGGCCGTCAGGAAGGCCCTGAAGGGGCCCCCTCCCCACTCCGCGCTATTAGAAGTGTGAGAGCCCAGCAGGACTCAGAGGGGAGAGTTGGAGAAAAAGGCAGAAAAGGGAAAGAAAGAGGAAGAGAGAGAGTGAGAGAGGCTGAGCAGACCCTGATGGCTACAGATGAAGTTACAGGAGGGGCTCGCAAAGCTACGAAAAGCAAACTTTTTGAGTTTCTGGTCCATGGGGTGGTGAGTCGGGAAAGTTAGTGAGCTGGCTGGCTCTGAATAGAGGGATGAGTGGAAACTGGAGGTTCTGTGCTGGGCTGGATCGGCTCCTGCAGTGTGCTCCTGGGGCGCTGGTAGCTGCCTCACCAGGGCAACACCGGGGTCTGTGGAGCCCCCAGCCTATGCACTGATTCATTGATAATACAGGCTTGTGTCTGGGGGGATGTGTGCTGTGCTTTTTGCTGTGATTCTCCATGAATGGTGAATAGCATGCTTTTCAGCCTGATCGTGGTGCAGAATCTGCACTGGATCTAACCCAAATGGGCTTGTAGGACACTTTGTTCTGTAATCAAACTTGTGTTTTGAAAAACAATTCTGATGAGAGCCTGATGAAGCCTTGGGGTGCTGCCTCTGGTTCTTGTCTCCAGTCTTGGCTCGTGTGTATCCTCTGGCTACTTAACAGGTGACTTTCAGGGGCTTGAAGAGATTAGCTGTGCAGATCTGTAACAGTCAATGGAAACTCACCCACGAGAGAATTTCAGGGTGCCATGCTAAATTAAAGCAATCCTTCAGGTCTTTAAAAATGTTCCAGCTTTTGTTTAAGAATCAGGTCTTCAATCTCCATTTAAGGGGAAATGCTCACCCTGTTTTGCTGCCACTGGAAACGTTCTTTACATGACTCTAGTGTCTGAGAGCCGTCACCATTTATAACATTTGTATTTCTATCATTGATACAGATTTAACAGAAATAAGGCTGTTAAACAGCCCCAAGGAATGTGATATTGTTTGGATACTGATAGTCCCGAGTGCTTCTTCCTTGAGTATTCTGGCAGCTCCTGTGACACCTTTTTGAAGACATCCGGTGGGGGCTTTTGTACAGAGATCATAGAAACCTGTGGGGCTTATGGCAGACTACTGAGTTGTTTCCATGGTTCAGGCTTACTCCAGATGTGTAGGATCTTGCGTGTGTCCTTTAGATCCTGGATGTGGTGCGACTGGCGTGGCTAAGGACTTTGAGGTGGCGTTCTGTGTTGGTGAGAGCTGTGAAGAGGTGATGTGGTGCCAGCGTATAGGAGCAGGCTGGGCGAGACTGGCGGCTGTTCAGGGGTGACGGAGACCGGGTGTGCTGCTGGTAGCAGTGGTTTTGTTCTGGACATGTGGATTTGTGAAGGTGGTCTGGATCGTGATGGCTGTGTCTGAGAAAAACCAGAAGCAAGTTGGGAGGGTGGCAGATGGGATGATTTTGCCTTATCTAAAGTTTCGCTTGGCATTTGCACACCAGTGCTCTTCCTTTAGTATCAAGAAGAGAGGCAAAAATAGTTATGTGAATTTGCTTATTCCACATCTAGCTGGCCTTCATGTGAAAGCAGCATGCAGGGCTCTTAAGCCTGGGAAATTTTTAATTTATACTGGAATGTATATAGCAGAACTCATTTCCATGACTTATTTGGATGCCAGGAAAGTCTGCCTTTTCTGCCCTGGGAGTTTTGTTGCTAGTAGCATCTTACTTGAATATATGCATTAGCCTGGAATATCTGAATGTGTTTGTCATCTTCCTGCTTCTTGTTGCCGAGGCTGACACTTCTTGGCTGTTGTTCTGGTGCCTGAACACTTCTTGTATCACCCTCTCCTTTCCTTCCTTATCATCTCCCTTAGTTCTGCTTTGCTGCCTGGTTTGTTCTTTCCTTTAGTTTCTTCCTCACCTCAGGTTCATTTTGATCAAAACATGGGTTGCGGTAGTCACTCTTCCATTACTTAAAAAAAAAAGAAAAAAACTTACAACTTCATTTTGTCTCTCCAGACCCTGTATCCTACCAAGTAAGAGAGCGTGCCATGCCAGCCATTACCTTGAGTTTACCTAGTGCTGGCTCCTGTGTTTTATTACTACCCAAAGTGTGTCAACATCTGAATTAATTCCTTGAAAAATCAAGTTGCATAGCAAACTTCAGTGGAATTCCTTGGAGTCAGATTCTGCTCTAATTTCAGGGACCAATCTCTTCTTCAAATGGCTAATTTTTAAAATTCTGTCTATGATAACATTATTTTATTTGGTTATTGAAAAATATTTGCTTTCCACCCCCTAAAAATTGGGAGAAGCAAACAGAGGTAGAATATTGTGAGAATTTTTTTTTTTGCTTTATTGACACTTAAATGAACAGGATAATTCTGTGGTATTTCCTAAGGGCAGTTAGCTCTTGGATTCACTTGATCTTTCTGGAAACATGTTCCTTTGCTAAGGTCACTTTGCCCTTTGCTCTTGTGCACCTGATCCTGCTTTTGTGCTTTTCAGTATTGCCAGCTTTGACAATGTCTTCTTCCTCATTTGTCCCAGGCAGATAGGATCCCCCTGAAAGATGAAATCTCTTAAAGGTTAAAACTCTCAAGTGGGATGCTTTATTCTCCTCCTACTTGAGACCTTGATAGTTTGTTACACCTCTGGTTAGCAGTTGGGCTTTAAAAAAGGTTAAAATTCTTTCAGTTATTTATTTTTACTGTGCTTTTACTCCTGTTCTGTTTCATCAGTGTCTTGCACATTGTTTTTGTGGGAGGAATTTTTTTTCCCCCAAAGGCTTCATCCTGCACTTTGTCCTTTTGTTGTTGTTGTTGTTCCTCTCTTTTTCTAGCATTTTTATGGACAGGTATGGCTTTAATCACCATGTTTCTGTTGATTATCTCTTTATCAATGCATTTTCTGCTGTCCAGTAGTACATTTCAGGCAGTCTTTATGACATCTGTCTAGGTGTCCAGCTGTTGCCTTACATTTTGTTGAACAAGTTACTAGTCTTGCTGCAGGTCATTCCTTTCCTCGGTTTCCTCTATCCTTTAGTCCCTACCACAGGCCTCATTGCTGGCTGGATCCCTAAAATGGATCCTGCCTTTGTCTCCTTCCTCTGCTTTTTTCTTTGTTTCTTTCTGGTTTTTCTTTTTCTTACTTGAACAGGTATCTGCCTGTTTAGTCTTGAGAAGGTCCGTGGTGCAGATCTTGTCAAAACTCTTGTCCAGACATCTGTCCTCTTGTGACTCGATTGCAGGAGCCTTCGCTTGGTGCCTTGTGCTGGCGACCTTGGCTGTGTCATCTGCACACAAGAACCTGCTGAGAGGTTCATTTTTTTCTCCCGTTGTTCTGACCTTTTTAATCTGCTTCTGTGTCCTTTTCCTGTTCCCACTTTATCTTCCTTCCAAAGCCAATCTTCTTGCCTTTTATCCACCAGATACCCCTATAAAGGTCTATGTGCCTTTCTTAACTCTGGAGTCATAGCTGTATTTACAGTGTACTTGCTGTCAGTTCAAATCACCTTCTTTTTCCCGTAGTGATCTTGGTCTTTGTCCTCTTTGCTGTGCTTAGGAAGCTCTCTGTGGCAATATAAGTCCTTATCCATATTTATTTTCTGCTAATAGGTGTTATTTCATAGTTCTGCTAATCTCTACAGTTTAATATTAGTTACACTCCAAGATTGCTAATTCGTACAAACCCATGTATCACTGATGTGACTCCTTTGCTTATACTCAGTCCTTTTTTTTGTGTGCCTATCTACCTCTCAAATCTGGTCATAGGATTTTTTGGTAAATACATGAACTGTCTTCTATGAAATAGCATTTACAACAGTGAAGAAGAGTGTCAGAGCATGTCAGCATGTAAACAAATATCTGATATATATGATAAATAACTTGTCAGTGTTAAAACAGATGAACACATCTCATGGGTATGGAGGGTCTGTAACAGATTTATCAGTGATTTGGAAAAAGGGATGAGTAATGAATTTCATAAACAAGTTTTGGATCTCCTGATACTTTGCTGGGTTTAAATGAAATGGCACAATTCAGGAGAAAGGCTTGGATGTCCTGTGAGCTGCCTGGTGTCTAGCTAATAAGAAATCAATTGAACCTTTAGCCTAATTGGGAAGTGAGGCAGGGAATAATGTAGAAGCAATTGCAAATCCATGGCATATACTTACAAGAATGTTTTTCTGATTTTGGTAATCTGTATGACTAACAAGCCAAACGACTGGGAACTCGGAGGGCAGTAGGAGTGGGAGACCTCTGAAGGCTTCATCAATAAGGGAATAGGGGTGTTTTTGGTTTTATTTGTAATATGTAAGTATAGAGAGTGATTATGCAAGTTGTAAAATCTCTATCATTGGAGGCTCTTAGGTACTGGTTAAAGAAGTAAACATCTATCAAAGATGATGGAGATAGTGGTGATACTTCCTTGAGATGAGGAAGAACTGCATGACCTCAAGGTCTTGTATTTCAGTATAGTATAAAAATTATGGGGATTTTATTAGAATGGGAGGAACTAAAGATATTTTCACAAAATTGAATAGTGATCTGTTTTAAGTGAATAGAAGTGAGTCTTTCTCCCAACCAGTCACAGGGTTGTAGAGATCACTACTGGAAATAGTGAGGTGAAGAGAGTATGGCCAGGTTTGAAAAAAATAGAGCTTTCCTAATGAAAAGTATCCCACTAATTTTTATTTTGTCATGGGTATAGATACCATCTTGTCAGAGCATAAGCCGGCTAACACTAGAATGGCTAGAAAAGAGCCTCATGAAGTGTTGGTTTTGGACAGTTTGTTCCACTTCCTACCACAGGGCTCCATGCGTGGTTCTCTCTGCGAGGGCATCCTCAGCAAATGGGGCCTGGGATGGAGGCACTGGTTTGCTGCGTGCATATTCCCTGTTGTGGTAAACACGGAGGTGTTTGGGGTGAGTAGGGCAGCCTGGAAGAGATCAAGGGATCTTAGGGCAAGGAATTTGTTTGGGAAGGTAGTTGCAGGGGACTGTTAGAGTGAAAACCTTGTACAGCATTCAACTATGTGAGCACACTGCTGGTAGAGATTGAAGCTTTGTCCTTTTCTAGCCATGGACTGATTTCAGGCTCTCAAACAGAAAAAAGTTCATACATAATTAATAAAATACAATCATATTAATGCTAGCCAAGGCTTTAATAGAGATCGATGTGATTTTGTGCAATGTGGGCTTGTTAAACGAGTTTGAGTTGCTGGTTAAGAAAACTTGGATTTGCTGAGGAATGTAGGTGTATGGATAAAATGGATCTGTGAGATGTTTGAATTGCTCTTCTCTTTCTAAAAACAAAAAATACTGTAGGAATACAAAAATAGTCAGACTGGATCATTTAGTTCAGTATCCCACATAGAATGGGGCAGTGGAAGGCAGCGTGGAAGTACAGGAACAAGGCAAAACCTTAGTGATGGTTCATACGAATTCTCTCTGATTTGGAGCTTGGGAGCTTTCTGACCCAAAGCTGCCCTCTGCGTAGTGCATCTGTATGGATTTTATTTACGGAGGTCAGTCTAATGATGTCTTCCAGAACCTTTCTAAACTTCTAGCATTCAGTATTTTGTGTCAGGAGTTTTTTCAGCTTATCTTGCATAAGGAATTATCTGATCCTGCCAACTGTTGTTTGATTAGTGTAAGGGAAGAGACAACGAACTCTTGACCAGCCTCTTCTCTCTTCAAGCTAGTCATGGTGCTGCAGAGCTCTGTTGTTCCTCTCCCTCCCAAAGCCATCCTTTTCAAAAACCCAAGAGGCGTATTCTGGTAGTCGTTCATAAAAAAGTCCCTTTCATACGTTAGATCACAGCAGTGGTATGATCAGATCTATTAAAGCTGGTGGAACTCAAAGCTGGTGTGTAAGGTTTGTTTGTTTTAATTCCAAAGACTTTTTTGGGGTTTTTTTTGTTGCATCCAAGTGCTCCACTTGAGCTTGGTGGCAGATTATTCTGGGCTGTAAACAGACACGCATGAAATAGAACTGAACTTCGTCTCGTGTTACAATTCACAGTTCTGTAAATGGGATGATTTCTAAGTTAAAGACTTCTGGATTGTTGTAAACATGATACTAAAATGCGTGGTACCTGGAACACTTGGATTTACAGACTGAGAGCTTTTGGGAAAGGGAGGAAGGTGAATATGGCAGGAAGCAAGAATTGCAATACTGATATTTCAGCTTACTAAACCTCTAAAAGATTCATAGACATTAAAAAGGGGGGCTCATGAAGTAACATCTATAATTGTAAGGAGGAGAGAAGCCTTGTACCAGTTTTATTTGTCGTACTTCTAAGAGTTCATTTTGAAACAACACATCCAGTTGGAAAACCATGTGTGCAGTCAGAAACTTGTTGCCATCAGACAGTATCAGTCTAGTCTAAGTTTCTTAAGGGTTCCAGGTACTTCTAGTTACTCACTCTTACCTCCAGACAGCATCAGGTATCTCCTCTTGCTTATGTTTATGCCCTATAGAAATCATAGAATGTTTTGGATTGGAAGGGACTGTAAAGTTCATGTTGTCCCACCCCTCTGCCTTGGGCAGGGACACCTTCCACTAGATCAGATTGCTCCAAGCTCCATCCAGGCTGGCTTTGAACACTTCCAGGGATGGGGCAGCCACAACCTGGGCCTCACCACCCTCATAAGTAAAGAATTTTCTTCTAATCTAAACCTACTCTCTGTCAGTGTGAAGCCCTTCCCTCTTGTTCTGTCACTCTAGGCCCTTATAAATAGTCTCTCTCCATCTTTCTTGTAGGCTCCTTTTTAGTTAAGAAATATGCTGTTTGTACACTTGGTGGTGGTGGTTATTCTCAAAATCTGTCAGTGTCTCTGTTAACAAGAGGCTGGTGGCTGTTCCTCACGAGCTGTAAGAGCCTTCTGTGTGGGGCTGAGGTGGATGGAGTCTGTCAGGACAGGAGATTGCTGTAAATGCAGCTCAGCACTCAACTGCAATGCAGCAACTCCTGGCTCTCGGTTCAGTCTCTTTTCTGAGGCCTCTTGTGGGTGTTTTTGCTTGACTTTTCTTTACACTTTCTTTTACTTTCGCCTGTCAGTTCTCCAGGTTATTTTCCTCTTACTGGTATGTCCAGGCAGGAAACCTCCTTTTTTCTGCTTCTGTGTTTTGACTGCTGTGTTGTACATCCCCTGAGAAAAGACTCTGCAGTAGAAGAATGTAGAAAAGCACTGCTCTAATGTTGTCTTGTTACTGCTGTCAGACAGAAGTTCACTTAAGGATGACAAAGAGGACAGAGGCAGAGCTCTGATGTGACAGGAAGTTCAGGCAAGGAAGAAAGCAGACAAGCCAAACACGGCGTCAGAAACTGGTCAGTGGAAGGCAGTGAAGGGATATGGCAGCAGGTGTAAGGGGGGTGGTATCCTGCTGCACTGCCCGTGTGCTCAGGTTTGAACATGCACACAGGCAATCGGCAGAGCTCTTGGGGACCAGCACACGTGCATGTCATATTGGTCGTGTGCCTTTGTGCACTGTACTGTCTTTGCCTTGCTGCTCTGCAGGCACCTCTGCTCTGCTCTGTGCTTCACCTTCTCAGAGCTGTGAGAGTGCTCCCTTCAACTGGGGACAGGCTGTGGTCTTTTTCATTTTCTGTGGCCCATGGCGGTTTTGCCCTCTGTCCAGTGAGGTGTTTGTGCAGATTAATGTAAATGGAATCAATGGAGGTAAAAAGGAGATAGGACTGTGGGTACAAACAGAGATGGGTCGGGGATGGGGGTCTCAGGCAGGTGATTTCCCAAGAAGGAGGATGTATCACTGCTGTTTTGCACTGCAGTGTTTCCTGTGGATGCTTTTTGTTTAAGACTGATTCCGTCCTGCTGAGGAAGAGAGGGAGAGACAGATCCTAATCTGTAGACAGATGCACTTTCAAGATCTCTTTCAAAAGCCATAATGGTATTGGAATACTCTTTAGTATGAAGAATTTTTTTTTAATGTCACTATTGTGAAAAATTCAATGTATTGTCCATCACTGTCTTGTCTCGCACATGCGTTTGAGAGCAAAATAAGCTTTTAGATAAGGTGAGGTACTGCATGTATGTTCTTCTTTTATAAAAGTTCAAATAGATAAAGTATTTCTGAATCTTAGAAGTCTGGTGGGCTTGCAGCAGGAAGGCAGTTGCACAGTTGCATAGTGAGTAATATTTTATCTGTGAGTGATATCGGAGATAGGAACATGAGAACAGAGGCAAAGGAATGAGGCGGTCAAGGAAAGAGATTGAATGTGCTTTTGCTAGAGCTGCCTCTCTTTTCTCATGTTTGTCCTTTGTCTATGTTTCTCTATTTTAGTGCTTAACAAAGGAAACTGAAGGAAGTTTAAAGATGTAAGACCCAAACTGAGTAGATTTAGCTTGCTGACCTTCAAGCCCTAAGGTGTCCTTTAGAGCAGCACCAAAATGGGCCTTCAGTTTTATCCATGTGGCCAGTCAGTCTCCATGAGATGGCTGTGCTCAGGATCTGGGCTCTTTGAGTGACTGTCAGATGTCCCCAGCTGACTGACAGGCAGCAGCTGGCCCAGTGGTCTGCCTTTTGCTGGAAGGAGGCCACAACGCGTGGCTTGACAGATGACAAATCTTAAATGCAGGCTCAAGAGAGAAGCATTTTCTGGGCCATTTCTTTCTGCTGACTCTGCCTGGGTCAGAGGGTGGGAGCGCATACATGGGAACAGAGAGCACTGTTCCCTTCCAGCTGTTCTTGGGGATCTAGGTTCATGGCAGAAGTCATTTGGAGCTTTGCACAAAGCTGTAGTTTGGTCTGTCTGCTGCCTGCTGCACTCTCCATGTCCAGACCTGCCATTGCTTTCTTACATCGACACTTGTTGAATTCACCTGTGTGGATTCCTGTGCTGGTCACTCTCCTACCTCCTGCCTTGCTTCTCTGTCCATTCCAGTTATAGCCCATATTGGTTCTTTGCTGGTCATCCACTCCTCTCCTTTCTCAAGTTTCCTTTATAGATACAAGTGTGAGGAATATCTAAGACTTGTGATGATCAGGGAGGGCACTGAGCTGGGGCTTTGGGAGCTACAGTGGATTTGGGTGGTTAATTTGGAGATGCAGGTCCAAATTATACTTAGAATTATGTTTTATTATAATACATAATTGCATATTTAGAAATCATAGAAATTATGAGATAAAGATGAATTAAACTTTGAAAAATAATTATATATGTTGACTGTGCACAAGCTATTTTCTTCCCACCCCCAGTGGAATGGCTTGCATACCTTCAGGGGTGCGTGCATCTCATTTTGGGGTCCAGTAGTGTATTTCTCCCAAGTACTTTCTCAGTCTGCAACTGTTGAGCCAAGTATGTCTTCCATGTTGTTAGCACCCCTTTGGAAGAGAATTCCACAGGCTGATACCCACGGTGTGACAAACTCACCCCTTCAGTGGTCTGCGAGCCTGACCCCTCTGCTGATGGCCAGGGTTCACTATTCTAGCAGGGGCAGTAAACAGTCAATACCCAACTGCCCTCCCCAGGCCATGCCTGATTTTGCAGATCTCTGGCAAATGCCCCTTTAGATCACCTTGGATCACCTCTTTCCAGATGAAAAGTCACAATATATTTACTTTTTCGTCCATGGATGCAGTTCCATATGCTAAGAATTTCTGTGCCATTCATTGTCCTTGTTTCAGCTCTGCTCTGCTATGACTGAGCTGCAAGAGCCAGAGCTGCTCACAAACCTTCACTTGTGGACACACCGTGGCCAGTGGCCCACTGATAGCCTCTGTTCCCTCCACTCTTACTTCTTTTCTTTAATGACTTTTTTTGACCTCTAGTAACCAGTGAACCAATTTTTTTCAGAAAGTGTCTGTTTAAACAAGACCTTGGTTCTGCTGGGCAGCAAGCAGCTTAGGGCCCATTGCTTTGTCTGTGATTCTTGGATTGTTTTTTCCCTTTTGTAATTCACTTCAGTATGTATTAAAATAGATTTGCATCTTCCTTTTAAGTGTTCATTCTGTCTCATGAAGTCCTTCTGCAGTTCTTGAAACTGGCCTTCATCCTTGCCAGTGTGAATAACTAACTTAACATTACCAACAAACTTGTTCACTTCCTTGCTTTCTTCCTGGCTTTTTTTGGTTCTTTTTTTTTCCCAGGTTGTTTTAAATATGCTGAAAATGAGAAGTCCCAGCAGAATTTTACATGTGCCTTCCTTTTATTTTCAGAACCAATTACTTTTGCCTCATTTCTATCCTTTAACCAATTGTTTATCCATAATGGATGCCACTGCCTCTTGGTTTCCTTAAAAGACTTTGTAGAGGGACTTGACTTTTAAAGGTCTTTTATTGTATTGTTATTCTTTTTCTCATCCTGGTTCAAATGCCTAGAGAGTGTGTGTCTATATTTTTGCATGTATGTGGATATATACATATTGATAATTCTCAGTGTGAGACTAAGCTCATCTCTCTGTTCTGCATTGCATTTTACAGGCAGTAATTATTTTACTGGTGGTTTTCCTTGATGACTATAAACTTTTAGAATTCAGAATTGGGTTTACTGTGTGTCTTGTGCAACATTAAACTTGTGACTTGACCCAGAGTGTCTCTCGAGCATGCAGAAGTCAACATAAATGCCAGGGCTTTAGAATGCCTACAGGGCTGCTGACAAACTCCCACATCCATTTCATTCTTTTTTTTTAATTTAAAGGCTTGATCGGAGACATGACCTTTTTCTTAAAGGATTCATGTTGCATTATGAACTGACACTGCTCTCTGCTGTAGGTGAAGTAGAAGGCTCTTAATGCAAAGTGTTTGTCGTGGTGTTTTGCCTGTGTTGGTTTCTGTCTCCCAGCTGATCAGAGCCGCCTGCTCGCAGTGCAGCGTTTGCAGTGGGAGCATGCCCGCAGCTCTGAGCAGCATGTGAGCTGCTCCAGTTTGGACTGCGTGTCGCTGCCATGGGGTGTTCTTTTCAGGCTGAAGGTAGAGCTTCCAGCTGTATCCTGGTCTGGATATGCCACTGACCACTGATGTTTTCCCAAGCCGAGTATTTTGCTTCCCTGTTTCCTGTCTCCTTTATCCCTGAATGCCTCTTCATGACATCCAAGACACACCAGTCACAGAGCTTATGTGCTTTGTGTTGCTGCCTAGTGCTTATCAGGATGGTCAAAACGGGGAATCTGTTGGGGCCAGTGTCGCATGATGTACAAATGTCTTGTTAGCTGCAGAAACAGGAACCAAACTGGCTTTTCTTTTTGTTTTGCTTTCCCTCCAGCGCCCTGGGATGCCATCAGGAGCTCGAATGCCCCATCAAGGGGCTCCCATGGGTCCTCCAGGCCCCCCGTACGTCGGAAGCCCCTCTGTGCGACCTGGGATGCCCCAGACTGTGATGGAAACAACAAGAAAACGCACTGCACCACAGCAGGTCCAACAGCAGCAGGTGCAGCAGCAGGTGCAGCAGCAGCAGCAAGCCACTCAGAACCGAGCTAGGAGGTGAGTGTTCTGGAAGGAAAATACAGGAGGACAATTTGAGGAAGCAAAGATGATACCTGTTAGCAGTAGGTAAGACCTCTAAGATCAAATGAGACAGAATAGAAGATATATGTACTGTCAGTTTTTTGAGCAAGAAAAACTGGTAAATTTTACTTTTTTTTTGTTTGTGAGTGGTCTTGAACAAACTGACCTTTAATAATGTCTGGTTTTGCAGTTACTCTGCTTTTACTTCACAGGCTTGTCAGGCCATAAATCTGTTGAGTACGTTTAGCCTTTAGAATTAATGAAAAGTTCTCTTCTAATATAGTAAAATTATTGTATTATTTATTGCCTGTTCTGTATAGTTGCTCTGATTTCTGACTGGCTAACAAAATAGTTTGTAAATGACACAAGTGGAAAAAACTTTTCACATTGTCATGTGAATATTTGTACTATGGTCACTCAGAAGAGTGGTCATAAAACTTGCAGTTGTCCCAAGTGTTTTTACATATAAAGTAAATAAATATGCACTGGAAGCAATTTCATAAGATCAGAGGGATTTCTGTAAGGAACTTTCTTTTTTAAATATGCCTTGTACATTGCTGAATGCATTGTCTCTTAAATGAGTTAGCTAATTTCTTTTTGCAACATATTAGACCTCATCAGTCTTGAGTGTTGAGTGTGATCCGCACACACAGAGCATGTGGTCGTCTGTGCGGGCTGCCTTCTGCAAAATCATTATAGATGTACACACAGCTTCAGGCAGTGTTCTGGTGGTGTCATGGAATCCAGCTGTAGGTAAAACATGACTCTCTAAGCTCAGTTCTTCAGGAGCCCTGCTCTGACCAGGTTATATACCTTGGATCAGCAAGCCTGACTTGGGAATGCTTGTATCTGGGATGCATCTGGAAAGGACGTTGATCTTGAGAGTATTAATGCATAACAATTGAAAAAGGTTGAACACAGGAGGAATGTGTGTGAGTGCAGCACGTGAGCGCAAGCAGTGCATGTGCGTCTTGGAGGCCTTGCCTGGCACGAGCCAAAATGCACATTCTATAGCACCTCCCAGGAGATTCTTCAGGAAACTGCACAAAATAATGCCCAACCTTCAGGTACTAGGGTGGATATGACCTGAAAAATTGCCCCTGCTGGATAATTAAGGTAAACTTTAGTCACTAACTAGTTTCCAGGGAGCATTAAAGGACAGTATTTTCTAAAAGTTGATGGCCTAACTCACAGAAGAAAGTTGCCCTCTCCTTTTCTTAACTTCAGTGTTTCTGGTTTGGGACCCAGCAGTGATCTCTACTGCTTTGAACCCAGTTCACAGCAGTGCTCCCTGGGTACACAGAGAGCTTCTCTGTTTCTTCTGCCGTGCTGTCCCTTCAGATAATGCGTTGAATGTTTTCTCTTTTTTCATTTCCACCTCCCTGTCACTTCTCATTCTGTTTTTTCAGGCACACTTTTCTGTCACCTTGGGTCCAGTTCTGGGGGTAAATGAGTTCCATGTTTTCTAGCACGGGCCAAGAAGGTTGCTCTTGTCCTTTCTTGGCAGGTTTGGTGGAGACAAAAATCTCGTTTCTGTAATAGACTATTGAAGAACTGGTTGAGACCCAAATTGTTTTGAGATGTTGCTTCGTTTGTTTCTTGCTTTTTATTTGCAAGCCTGTGGGGTTGTTGCTGGTACATGCATATCCCACTCCATTTGAGAGGCTGGGGCTTGCTCAGCCTTTACTTCTAGATTCTGTGAAGTGTTTCACTGCAGATTTGATTCTGTGAGCTGTGGAAGGTATTGGAGTTTCACATCATGTACCTTTCCATTTGCATTATTCCTACACTTTTTAAAAGAGACGTTGTTCACCCATTAAGTTGGGTGTAACTGAATTTTCTGCCCTCTGCATCTCCAGGCACAAAGAGTGCCTCAGCCTTGGTTTATGTGGGGATGGGGAAGAGTCTAAGAACCTGGTATTTCAGCCCTGGCTTATTATTAACAAACGTAGGAAGAGAGTATGCCACACCAATGAGCGTGGAAACAGCTTTTATGTGGACACGGCTGATGACAGACTTGCAGTATGAAGACAGTAAGGAGGGGGGTGTCCTTGTGACATGGCAGAATAGCAGCAGGTGGTTTACTTTCTCCCATTTGTCTGTCACAGATGGAGTGATTCATCTCCTGCTTGAGATAAAGGCCTCACAAATTAAAGAGATGAAGAATAGGACCTGAATTCTGTCTTGGCCCTGTTAGAGAAAGCTGGGTGACAGGTTTGGTGGGCACAAACAGTTTTTAGAATCTGAAGAATTCAAAGGACAGTGTATTTGACTGTCTTCCTGACATTACAGTTTTCTCAGGCACATACACATTTGTGTTTATGTACATGAGTACAAGTGTGTTTTTAAAAGCATAGCTATAGAAATGTGCCTGTGTATGGGTGTGGACACAGTATGTATACACACTGCAGGCACACATACATCTTCCCATGTGTGTGTTCATAAAGATGAAGTAAGGTGGAAATGTAAGGCCTTTTACCTTTGTCCATCGCTCATGCAATTTTAGTTTTGTGTTGTTGTTTTGGTTTTGTTGGTGGGTTGGTTGTGGGAGTGTTTTTATTTTTGGATTTTATTTTGCCTGTTGCCTTTATAAGATTAAAAGATCTCAGAGGTAATCAAACTTTTTTGCCAGCAGAAGACCGCTCATGCAAATATGTTACAGTAAAACAAGTGTGTATGTATATAAGGAAGGAAGGGTGTGCATATGTGTGTCTTTTCATACATCATATGAAATACACACTTATGTGTGTGTTCTTCAGCATTTAATTTTGGGCATGATTGAATAAATGCGTGTTGTCTGTTGGAGCAAGTTCACGTGCCATTTGCAGGCGCTCAGCCACTCAGATGTGCACACACGTAGGTGTGTCTGTGCACGCCACACGTGAGACTGTCCTCCTGCACGCTCCTCTGTACCTGGAAGCAGCGTGTGCACATGCACTTGCATACATTGCCACCCTGCACCACAGAAGATGCTGTGATCAAAGAACTTAGAGACTTCTTTCCAGGATGCATAACAGACAGCCCTGATTTGTTCTTACCTAACTGCCTCCCCAGGCTGCTGAGAGAAGGGGTACGAGGTCCTGGGCATGGGTGAGACCCTTTTGCTGATGCATGCACAGCTGTGCACCAGCATGTGGAGATGTCAGGATAATTTAGCAGGTGGCCTCGTTACTCCTAGATCTGTCACCATGGTAACGTGTTTTTTTCTTTAAAAAATGTACAGTGCCAAGAGGAGGAAGATGGCTGACAAAATTCTCCCTCAGAGGGTGAGTCGCTTTCATTTCCTATTCCCTTCACAATCAGTTCAGCATCTTAGTGTAATTAGAGGAATTTTAGAAAATTCTTTCACTTTTTGTTTAAAAATCTAATTAAAAAGTAAGTAGACAGTGGGTGAAAGTCTGGAGAGCCAGGCTGGGGCTGGGCTGGGGGCTGGGAGCGTGGAGCAGCCCGGCCTGTGCGGCCTCGTGCCTGGGTTTGCCGAGCCAGCACTGCCGCTTGCTGGAGGGACCGTGGTGCTGGGCTGCCAAGCGACAGCTCGGCACTGGGGCCCTCGGGTCTCCAGAATGCTTTTGATCCATTTTTGAGGCTGGCCAAAACCTGGTCCAGAGTGTGGCTGTACCTGAGGAGGTGGGCTCAGACCCAGGTCTCTGGCCCAGTAGAGCTGCCAGGTTGTGATTTTTGTGGTTGTGTCACCGTAGGACTGAAGTGAACCCATGTAAACAACAGAGTCCAAGGGATCTGTATTGTCTGGAGAGTTAGTAATTCTCTTATCCCTGGGGATATGTCTAGCTTTTGGCGTCTGCCTATGTTTGATCCTCAATGCTTCCATCATCTACTTCCTTTCTAAACATTGGGATTTCTCTCTGTTCTCCTCTCTCATTATTCCCAGACTTTTCCTTTCCTTTACCCTCTTCAGTACAGTTCCCCAAGAACCTGCTTGGTCCCAAAAGGCTTCAAAACACACACCCTTGTCACATCTTAGTCTCAGTTGCTTTGACTGGTGCTTTTTCTAGGTTCAGAATCCTTGGACAGGTGTGTCCTTTTCCTCCATATCCTTTTTAAGTTTTCAAGCTCCACTGCTAGTGTGAGCCCAAACTTGCTGGCAGGTTCCAAAGTCTGTTCTGTGACGTTTCAGAGGTGCCTACTACCAGCCAGCCAAAGAGGTGAGCCCACTTTGGTACTCCTGATGTCATACTATCACTTGTCATTCCTGCCACCTTCTGGAAGCAGAGCCTCTCATATATAAGCCATTAGATCTCATGTTGCTTGAAACGTCTAAGCTACCGTTAAACCCAGACCTTTGAACTACTTGCAGCCTCCCTGGTAATTGTGTTGAAGCCTCATTTGTGCTCTGCTGGTGGTCTGTACATAATGAAGGCTAAGTTTCTTGTACTGTCTGTTTTGTCTGTCCCACACAACCTGTTTTCACAGATGATGTATTCTGTGTAGCGAGGCTGTTGCTGGAAATGTATGTCCATTTCGAGGCACTTTTAGTTTTGTTTGGTTTGGTTGGTTGGTTGGTTGTGGGAGTGTTTTTATTTTTGGTTTTTATTTTGCCTGTTGCCTTTATAAAATTAAAGGTCTCAGAGGTAATCAAACTTTTTTGCCAGCAGAAGACCACTGACTCTGTTTACCAAGTCCATGATAATTCTTTAATAGGTAGAGCCTTCTATATGTGTGTCAAAAACCTCTACGGATGCTTTCAGAACCATGCTGTCATCAAATCTTCTTGCTTTTCATTATCTTTGTTGCTGCCAGACAATAGCTTTAACTGATGGAGTAAGAAAGCAATTGCTAGAGGTCTTTTCTGCAGTGGGGTTTTTATCAGTGCAGCTGCAGTGCTGGTATCAATGATGTGACCTCTGTCTGGGTTAAGGTACTCTGTTAGGCTGCAGTTAGTGTGTCAGAAATCCCTTACACCATCTGTGGGTTGAAGAAATGCTGTGCACATCATTGTCCTGTCAAGTGGAAGATTTGCTCTGGTGGCTGTGGAATGCCTGTGAAACACAGGGTAAAACTTCCAGCTTCCTGGAACTACCTCTGGAGTGTTTTCCTGCCAGTCAGCACATTACCCACAGACTTTTTGCAGACTCCTACTTATGTTTTCTGGGAACTTTGAAGGGGAGAGGGGAGGATATTAAATTCATTTTCCTCTTGAAAATGATCTTATGTAGTAGTGGGAAAGGAGGTGGGTTCTCAATATTCCTCACTATGGTAATGACTCAGGCAGGTGGCACAGGTAGCCTCTTGTTGGATTTCCAGGCTCTCTGGTCAGGCCTGTGCCATAGTCCTGGAGCATAGTGCTGGTTGGGTAAGGATCACTGAGCCACTCCAGGTCAACTATTTGAGAAGGATTTAATTTTGCAGGAATATAATAGTATGAAAAATTCAACACAGCAAACTACTTCACATAGGAAGATTGGATTAGGGAACTGCATAGGACATCCTGGCACTTCCAGTCTGGTTCCCTCTGTCATGGAAGCCATGACAGACACACCTGCCACCTCAAGACTAGTTAGGTTCCTTACTTGAGATGTACTTTTGATCTGCCAGCTTGGGTTTTTTTGTTTTGCTAGGCTCAGCAAGGGAAGTACTTCTAGCTTGCTAAGTAAGAGAGGCTCCCCTCTTGAAATCCTCTTAGTCATTAGTTTTATCTATTCTAGGTTAAATTAACCTCTTTCAAACCTTTTTAAATCTACCTCTCAATAAACCAGAACTATACGTAGTAGGAGAGATCACCAGTGCTTGAATGCCACTCCTGCATTTTTATCTTTACTGGAAATAGCACTGCAAATTGGTATTGCTGTGCTTTTTTTTTCATGGCTTTTCCACATTGATACAGCCTCTGGTCATTCTGTGATTGGCTAATACAAGTATTTCTGCTTTCTATGCAGAAATATGCATATATTTCTATGCTTTCGTATGCAACTGATGAGTTCCCATATTAGAGCAGAATTTAGACTCTGAGGCATGATCCTGTGCTTTGTAATGCTGTATTTCGTCCTATCTCCATTATATAGTTCTGAACTTCCTTACATTCTCTGTTCTGTCCTCTGCCTTGCAATGACAGTGGCACCCAAATTTATCATTACTAAGTTTTCTTAGCATACTTCTCCTTTTTGTACAAGAACTATTAATGAATGGTCCATGAGGTACTTCCTGCTTAACACTTTTTTGCTATGCCAGGTCTTGTTCCAATCCCCATTTTTCAGTGTTAAGAAGCGGTTCCTTTTATGACTGTATGTCAAATGCTTTACTTAAATGCACGTTGCTTGTAATGACTGCATATCTTTTGTCTAAAATGCAATTTTAATGAACACAAGGACTTGGTTAAGCTCAGGCTGACATACTGAGTAACATAACAAGGCTTTATATTTTTTATAGTGTATGTAACATTAACTCCAGTTCTGTCCAGCAGGTTCTTTCCCGGTCCATTTTCCTCACTTCTGGATCTTTCCCTTGTTCACACCTGGTTGTCGCCGAAACCCTCATTCAGTTTTGGAGAAGTTCACAGGCATCTTCATTCATAGCCGGGGACCTACATTTCTGGAGCTGATGTTGCCTTTGTGACCCACGTTTAGCAGTTGTGCTTCAATTTTGACCTCAGACCACAAACTGTCTGTAGGGACACATGACTGCACCTCAGATCACACCTCTTTCTCCAGGCCTTGCCTCCTCATTACTTCTGGTCAGTCTTATTTTCTCTTAGTGTCGTGTCATTACATTTTTTCTCAGGAGCTGTGAATGTGACCCACCATTCTGTTTCTTTGGCTTCCTTGCCTACCCATTCTAATGCAAGAGTCTCAGCTGACAACCATTCTGGCTCCATAGCTGTGCCTGTCTCTGCTTTTCCTTGTTTAACTTGCTGAGTGGAGTGCAATTTTGAAACAGCAAACTGCCCCCCCTTCAGTGGAATGCTCGTCTCTTAGTTTTGGCTGCTGTTCTTCTCACTCAGCCCCAAATTCCTGAGGACTTTTTGTCTGTTTGTGCTGACAGGTTTTTGTATACCTGTCCTCTCCTTTTCAGCCTCTCTACTTCATTTTCTTTTACGCAAATATTTAGTCAATTTTTGCTGCTGCTGTTCACTGACCACCATGTGGAATTCTCTGCACAGATCCCATGACATAATAGCTGTCCTGCTGTGGTTTGGTCACTGCGTGGCTGTTGTCCACCTCTTTCTCCATCTGAGCCAGCCAGAAGTGAGGAACACCTGGATCTGCCATTCACTTGTAAGAAAGAAGAGGTTAGGGGTGTGATAAAGGGTAGCCATGGGTATAGCAAATGTGAAATAAAGAAATTCAAGATCTTGCAGGGAATGAGGAAGGAGATTAGTCAAGTACAAACCCTGGACTTTAGACAAGCAGAGTTTGGCTTACGCAGGGGCCCGGTAAGTGTGGTTCCTTGAGAAGCCACTCTGAAGGGCAAAGTGGCTCAGGGAAGCTGGGAGATCTTTAAGGACCTTTAAGAGCAGCCTGTTTTAAATGCAGGAAAATGAGCAGATTTATGAGGATCCCAGAATAGGGAACTCACAGACGTGGTCCCAACATCAAAAGGCAATGTACAAGAAGTGAAACAGGGACAGGCTACAGAGGAGGAGTTTAGAAGTGTTGCCTGGGCATACAGGGAATGGTATCAGCAAAGTCAAAGCTCAGCTGTGCTGACATCTTCAAGTGACATCAAGGACAAGAAAAGCTTCTACTATTGCACTAGTAATAAAGGCTGACCGAGGAAAATGTGTGCCCCATGGTGAGTGGACTGGGTGATCCAGTGATGACAGAGACAGTAAGTCTGAAGCACTCAAAGTCTTCTTTGTTCAGTCTGCACTAACAATGCCTCCCGTGCCCTGTGATCAGTGAACACATCCAAGAGGAGCGGCCGACAGTGGACAGGGACTGGGCCAGGGATTAGTGGAGGAAAGTTGACCTATACAACTCCATGATACCAAACAGGCTGTATCTGAGGGAGCTGAGGGAACTGGCCTATGTCCTTTCAAGGCCACTCTCTCATCCATAATAGTCTTGTGTCCAGGTTGGGACATTTTGGTCTAAATGGGCTGACAGCCATCTCGTTGGGTGATGAGGCTGAGAAGGTGGCTAATGGTTGCACTTGGCCATGAAGACACTGACATCAGAGTACTGCAGGGGTATGTCCTGGCAGCTGTTCAGTCCAGCATCTTTGCCGCTGGAGGAGGCAGTGCAGTGCTTGCTTATAAATCAACAGATGACACCCATCACTGGGTGGGGAAACCATTTGATATGCGTGTGGACAGGCTGGAGGAATGAACCAACAAGAACTTTATGAAATGCAGCTAAGTCAAATGTTCTTCCTTGGGAAAGAGGAGGACTGCCTGGCTAGGAAGCAGCACTGCTGGAAAGGCCCTGGAGGCACTGATGGACAGTGAGCTGAGCGTGAGCAGGAGGTATGCCTTGTCAGCAAAGATGACTAACAGCGTCCACAGCTCTGTGGCCAGGAGCACAGCCAAGAGATTGAGGGACTTGATTACCCTTCTTTGCTCAGTACTTGTTAGCCCACTGCTAGAGCACTGTGTCCAGTTTTGGGATCCTGAATTCAAGAAAAACATTGGCAAACTCGACTGAGGTCAGTAGATGATTGTCAGGTTGACTGAATGACTGGATCAGCACATGAGGAAAGACTGCGACAGCTGGCCTTGTTCATCCTGAAGGAAGGCTCTGAGGGGCCTAGCAACAGCAATGACTTGCCAGCTCTTAGGAGGACCAAGAATATGGATTGCTTTTGCCATTTTACTGGACTGTGTTACTGGCCCTATGGTAGTCAGTCAGAAATCCTCCTCAAACACCTCTCTCTTAGGGGTCATGGGATGGCATTGTTACGATTTATAGGGAGTGTCAGCCCTTAGCAGTCTTTCTTTGACCACCATAGAAACCTCAGTGGTAGAGACACTTTTGTCAATAAGCTACAGGCTGAAGTTTCTTAGTGGGGAAACCGTCCAGTAGCTGCCAAGTCAGACTTCAGTCATTGCCACTTAAGATTTAAAAATTCTGGTTCTCAACAATACCTGTGAAATGTGTAGGTTGTGTGCATCTGCCATGGGTAGTAAAAAAAGCGGCTCAGGATCAAATTGAGTTTGTCAGACATGGGGGAAGTAAAAGGTCTTGGGTTTTGTTACCTCTTTCAAAGAAGGGAATTCTAGGGTAGCCTAATTCTGAAGAAGCTGCCAAATCTCTATTAGTGATTTTTTTTTTTTAATCAAGATGGCTGAAACTGTTTTGTTGTCCTGCAGGGAAGAATGCAGCTCCAGTTGTTCCTGCCAGAAATAGGTCCAGTTTTATTTATTGGGTTTTTTCTGGGACTTTGAAGGTGCACAACAGTAGGACCTCTGAAGTTGTGCAGGCCAGCTGATGTACAAAATAGGTTCAAATTATATCGGCTTGCTCAGGACCTTGTCCAGACGGGTTCTGAATACCTCCAGCTGAGGATGGACTCTCCAAAGTATTTTTTGGCAGCCTGTTCGAATGTTTTAATACCATCGTGTGTTTTGTTTGTTTTGTCAGAGGTTTTTTCTACAAACCAATTCCTTATAGGGAGTGAATTGGCCATGCTGCAGTGAGTTTCTGTTGCCTCTCACCCTCAGGCATCTCCAAGGGGAGGCTGGCCCTGTCTGTGCTTCACCAGTCCATATGGCAGTGGCACTCACCCAGGCGATCTCCTTTTCCCTTTTCTCCTGCAGGCTGGAGAAGCTCTTGCAGCTTCTCTCGGCAGGTCTGTGCTCCAGCCCCCAACATCCTACTGAGCCTCTGCGGGCCTCGCTCCACAGTGTCACATCTTTGTGGTCCTGTGCCCACCAGTCCAGATCCAGTTTCACCAGCGTGGCATAGCAGGGAAGAGCCTCTTTCCCAGGCTTGATGGCAGCACCTGCGCTAATACGGCCCCTTTTGCAGCTGACCTTTGCTATAGCTGCCTTACCCCACAGACTCCTTCTGCACTTGTCTGTCCATCAGGGCCCCCAAGTCCTCTCCTGCCATCCTGTTTTCTACCCTGCCGATGCCCACCTGTGCCCCTGCATGGCGCCATTCTGTCCCAGGAGCAGAACTTCTCCTGTGCTGGACTTTACCATGCTGAGGTGCCGTCCTGTTTCTGCGGCCTGTCAGGGTCCCTCTGAACAGCCCTGCTGCCCTTACTGACTTGGGCTCAGGACCCTGGGAAGCCCGAGGACAGGACTTAACCAGGAACAGTGGAGCCAAAGACAACATGGAGCCTTCTCTGTGGCTTTTGACAAGAGCAGCAGAACCAGACCCAGACCTGGGTTTTCCTTAGCTTTCCTTCTGCTGCTGATCTTCTTGCAGAAGGCTTCCTCATTGCTTTCCCCAGCCTGCTGACTGCTGTTGTTGCCTTCCAAACTGTCGTACTGTGACAGCCATAGAAACTATCCACAGATGTTGTTCATATCCCAAAATTTGTCGTGTTGCAGCTGTTCTTGGTTTCTGATTCTGTCTCACGAGTGTTACACATCTGTTTGCAGGCAGGTGTGTTGGGGCCCCCACACTGTGCTGCTTCTACAAGGAAATTGTGAGAGACTCTCCCATCAGGTCATTCCTTCCACACTGTCCTCACTGCCCCCACTTGCAAGTTGGCCGTTTTTTTTGTCACCATTGATAAAAAAAACCTGTGGAAATCAAGGATAAAAATGCAGAATTTAGTAATAATTGCTTTTTACTATTTTTTAAAAGTTTGAAACATTTGAATTTTCACAATAGAAAGATAACTCCAGCCTCTAGAAAGACACTGTCTTACTAATGTTAATAGTAATCTCTTCCAGTTATCCAAGTAATTCTAAGATAAAGTGTTACTATATACGCTTCAAAACCTTGACTGACAAGATGCTGCTTCTGCTACTGCTAGGTGCATTCTGGAGTTTCTTCTACTAGATAAAGGCCAGAATGGAGAATTTAAGTACTGAAACACTGTTTTCACATTTATAGTTAGAACTTTTGTAGAAGAGTGTAGACTTGCATGGAGCTATGAACTTTTCAGTTAGGGCAAACAATGCAAGAGAAGGAATTAGGCAGGCTGCGCAGATCGGTATAAACACTATCATGCCTCCAAAAGATTATTCCATTAGTAGGGTAGGAAAAGGCTGTAAAAGCTGCCAAAACTGGCCTGAGTGAGCCTTTGATCTAGCCCAAAATCCCATCTTTGCTGTGACCGTAACACATCCCTAGAGAAGAATACAAACACAGCAAGTACAACTCTTCTCTCAAATGCTCTCCCAACCTGTGGCCATTTGCAGTTCAAGGAAGTAGATGCAGTTTTGTCTTTGGCTGATTGTAAGGTGTTTGTGCTTTTTAACATCTTAAAATATTTAACTTCCAGTTTGGTTATAGGAATGGAATATGAAATACCCTTTCACTGTCATGTGGTAAAATATGTGGAATAGAAAAAAGGTATGGAATAGAAATATTTGTTGAAGGTTTCTGCTGTTTCTACAAACTTACTAGAAATTTTGTTAGATCCTGGGTCTAGTACCCATTGAACCAGCTGGAAAGATTGTATCACCTGTGTTGTGTAGGCTGTATCTTAAGGGCTCTATTGGCCTCTCCCTGTTTCACCATGTGCCTGGGGGGTTCACGAACTGACTCTGGTGGAACTTGGCATTAAAGGTCTGAAGCTACTTTTTCGGTCCAGAATTTTAAATTGACTGCAGCACACCTTGGTTGATTTCCTCAGGCAAGGAGCTGAGGAATCTTTTAATCTGTGCAGAACACGAAGAAACCATTGGGGTGTTTTGTTGGGCCCAAAGATTTGCACTCACTGCCTCGCTGCCCTTACTCTGCAAGCTGTCTGTCAATTCCCTGATGTTTCGAGGGTAATGCTTGCTCTTCGTGCTCATGTTTCTTTTATTATTCTGCTGATACTAACACTTTGAGAAAGCATATAAGCAGTTAAAAATATAATGGTTCAGCTAAAGCTGAAGAGAAGTTTTTGCACTGTGGTTTCTGCTTTTCCGAAGTATCAATCTTGCTGTAAGTAGAGCAGGTATTCTGCCATCTCAAAACAAACAGTAGGCTGAAAGAGACATTCATTTGATAATCAGTCTAAATACAGCAGGGAAAAATTGTTCGTCTTCAGGCTGGAAAAGAAAATTATTAAGAAAGGGATGACAAAAACCTGTAAAACGTGGGAAAGGTGCCTAGGGAATGCCTGCCCACCACTGGTCCAGCAGTGAAGGGAAATGGCTTCAAATGAAGCTCACTGGTGGCAGGTTCCAAATGAGCAAAAGGAGGTACTTCCTCCCGCATTGCCTGGTGAGGTTCTGGAACGCTCTGCCTTGGGCTATTGCGGATGTTAAAAGGCAGCAACTTTCAAACCTTGTCAGAGACACAGTACTAGGAGTGCCAGCTCTTGGCATGACCTCGTGCAATAGTTGTCATGTCCTTGCAGAACACAGGGAACAGGTGTATGCCTGGTGTCTCTCACATAGGTGTTTGTGTCTTACACCAGATATAAACTGTAATTTTAACTGTAACTAATTTTGATTCCAAAGCAAAACAGGAATAACAACTCACTTTTAATTCCTATGGAAATATAACAGTTAAATATTTTAGTTACATAGGTGAAAGCTAGAGTGAATATTGTAGAAATAGACAAGGTTATCAGGTAGATCTGTTTTAATTACTTAATACCTTTAATTACTTAATACCTTTTTTTATGGTTTGCCTGCATGAGATATTCCAAATTAACATTTTCATTTAAGGGTATACTTACCCATTTCTAAGCTCAGTTCTTTAGGTCTTCCTTCCAACCTACTTCATATCCCCTCCTCTGCTAACTTCCTTGTAAAAGAGAAAATAAAAAGGGGGGTTGTCAGTACAACTAATGTAGTTAACTAATGTATTAAAATACCAATAAAAGTTGGCAGGATCATAAGTTGACGCCTGATAGCTGGTCATGTTGAAACTTTGACGTGAAGGTAAATTTCACCTCAGCCGGGAAGATATGCTGGCAAAGGCTGGCATCCTACGTGGCAGTTTTTACTTACAATGGGTAACACTTGTTTTTGAAACATCAACATGAACACCCCCCTCTTTTAGTCTAGAGAGACGTAGCACTCTTCTAGTTTTGAACAGGACAAATTCACTGTACTTTGGATTGCTGAGAGTAGTGGCTCCCTGGCTGCCTATAGCTAAGCCTCGCTTGAAGAAAACAGCCATGATTCAGGCTTTGTGGATTCAGACAGGATCTTCCCAGATCCATTAGCTTAACTTCCGTGCTCCTGCTTTTCAGTCTATGCTTGTCCCATGGCACTGAGACCTGCCTCGCTGTCTGGGAACTGCTGTCGGAGGGAGAACTCCTCTGGGCACATCTGTCCAAGGGCTGGGTGTGTGTCAGTATTGCTGTTCTGGAGCATGGCAGATTCGTGCTTCCAGTGCTTGGATATTCCTTGCTTCCTTCTCAGATCCGGGAGCTGGTTCCTGAGTCCCAGGCCTACATGGATCTCTTGGCCTTTGAACGAAAACTAGACCAGACCATTATGCGAAAGCGCGTGGATATTCAGGAAGCACTGAAGAGGCCAATGAAGGTATGTTGTGAAAAATTCATAGATTGTGTCAGGGGAGGAAAATAATTCTTGTAGTAAATGGTAGAAATACCTTTCCAGTAAAAGTCCCATTAACAGAAATGCTTTGGAATGGGTCAGACAAAGCTCCTAAGAGCAAACAGCTGGGAATCAGCATGCATAGAAAAGTGGTTGAGAAAATTCCTGCTATTACCAGCTCTAGCTTCTGAAAGTGTTTAATAAGGAGAATAATAGCCTAGGGATAAATAAACACTAGTTTGGGAACTTTGTATTAAAATGATAAAAAATGAGAAAATAAGAGATTAGAGGGGTGTGCTGAAGGTATGTATTACATTTACAATTCACATTTGGTCAAAAGTGGAACTTCTGAAATAACAGAACATACAATGGGAAGAATTACTTAGAGAAATTATTATTTGTGTAAGAAGAGAGTCGATGACATTTTCTGCAGTTTCTATTAGATCAAGTCCAGCACTCTTCCTAATATCCCACTGAAATGGTCTTTTTCTAAGTTTTCTGAGTCTATTCAGTGGAATCATAGAAGAGTTTAGATAGGAGGAAACTGAAGTTACCTAGTTCAACCTTCTGCTAAAAACAGGGTTGTCAAGGCCTTGTTGAGTTTTGAAAATCTGTAAGGATGGAGGTTTCACAGCCTCGTCAGGCAGTCTGTTACAATTTTTGTCCACGCTTGCTGTGAAGACTTTCTTTTCATGTCTCATTTAAGTTCTTGTGACTGTATGGGTTAGCTCATATTCACTCATCGAGTAATTCCCATAGAATGAAGGGTTTTGTGGCTGTATGTCTGCTGTGAAGTAAAGCTATCATTCTTGTCTGTACCACAGTAATGGGAGTCAGCCCAACAAAGATCAATATTCCATTGTGTTTGTCACTGTACAGGTATCTGATAAAATGTGGAAGGCTTTTACCTCTTGATGCTTTTCCAGTTGATATATGTGAAACAAAAAAAACCACCACCAACAAAAAAAAAAAAAAAAAAACACAAACCCACAAAAACCAAAAAACAATTATGTTCCATTAACATACCTAGATAGATAGGAAACTGAATCATGGATAGTCTAAATCACAAGTTCATTGTTAAAAAGTGTTGTACATAGTAGATTGCACTCTCAGAAGAAATCACGTGTCTTACCTTCTTGATATGGGTAGAACACCATTCTTTTAAACTAGCTAGGAATCTGGCCGTGTTTAAAAATGATTGAAGACTCTGACTTGAATTCATAAATCAGCAGGATATTGTTTATTCTGTGACGAACTCTTTAATGAGGGACTTAACAGGTACACAGGCTCCCAGCTGTAAGCTGTGCAATGGAGATATTCAGTGTCTGGGATAGAGAAGAGTGTAGGAGGCACAGCACTCTACAGAAACTGTAGACATAAAGTTCCATTTCCATCTAAGGCTCAGCAAACACATTTTAAGTATTAGTTACTCAGTTAACATGTAGAGAATGATCAAACAGATGTTGTTCAAATTCATGTATAGGTAGTCCTAGCAGACCTGTCAAAGTAGAGCTAAACCTAGATAAACTTGGGTTTTTCTTAATCTCAAGTATTTTCATTTAATTATAGTTGCAGAATTGGTAACAGCAATAGAAGTTATCTCTGCATTTCCATCTCTCATAAAAGCTCTTGTAATTTCGGAATATTTGCCCTAAAACAGTGATTCTCAAACTGGGACTGGAATCCTGGGAGAAATAGGAATTTTTCTGAGGTATGTGAAATTATGTAGGGAATATGCAGGATTTCTCAGAATTATCAGCTGTAATTGTGAGTCACAGTGACTGAGCTGTAGCTAGAAACAGTTGCAGGGAACCACAGATTTATGGTCTAGTGTTGCTCAGGCTGGGGGGATTTTTCTGTCTGAAGACTAACCATTCTGGAGAAATTTTAGGGGGAAGTGGTTTAAGCATTTTTTTCCTGAGGACAGTGCATAAAATATGTTTGTCTTGTTGATCCTACTTGGATCTCCTGAGAGCAGTTGCACTGTTGAACCAGGTGACAGCTGTGGGATGGCTCAGTAAGTGAGGCCTGGGGGTTGTGCAGCTGTTGAAGGGGGAAGTCGCCTTCCCCACCTGTCAGCTCCTTTAACCGCTGTCAGCAGCCCCCTTCAGCTGCCAGCTTTTCCAGTTTAGATCCTGCCTTGGTAGTTTTCTGCTGGTTGGGCACTGCTGTGTTCTCTACTCTTCTTCAGCCAGTCCTGCATTCTTGGATTGCATCTGTCATGAGAGTCTCAGAATTCCTTGTCTGCAGAGCAGCATTAGCAAGAGTCCTGGTACTGACTTCATGGAAGACCCACATGGTCAGAAATCCCAAAAGAACTTTAAGGAGGTAGTCAGGCAGACAGGGCTGTTTGATAGATATAGCAAGCTCCATGGCTGAAAGAAACAGAAACTGAACACTCAACTCCAGGCCAGTAGATGTCATTAAAGAAGAATGAATTACTGAAAAATCTATGCAGCTCTAAGGCCATGGTGAACTTTGGGAGTGGGATTTATTTGGCTAAGTATAGACATATCCATTTTATTCATTTATATGTGAGCTAGTCACTCTCATCTCCCTTCATAGTCGAGAGATTAAGTTGGTGTAGGCAGTGGTGTTCAGGGCACAATTCTTCTCATACAGAAGTGGATGTTTAAAAGAACACAGACAAATAATGCCCTAAAAAATGCCTATTTCTCTCCACTGTGTAAGCCTGAGATAGACAGTTGTGGGCATAAACATAATTTAAACTGAGATGATTTTCATCCCAAAGCTTGAACCGGGGTCTCCTGACAGAAAGAGGGATGAGGCCCATGTCACAAGCAAAGGCTCCTACTCCAGGTCCTGGCACCACAGACAGTACTTTGGTCTCACCCAAACCAGACTGTCATCCAGGGACTGTCACTCTTTTGCAGTGGACTAGTGTGGGACATTCAGTTTACCAGGCATGTGTAGAGTTGCAGTTTCCAAACTAAATGATGTGCTTCCAGGTTCTCCATTTTTAGGTTAAAAACAAGTAATAGCATCAGAATACCATCATAGTGTCTCTCTCCCTAGTTTTGTGAATTGGGATTTTTTTCCCCACTTTCAGATTTTAAGATGACTTAGGAATTGATACCAGATTGTTGCCGGAAAGCAATTAGGTTTTTTTTCTGAAAGACTTGTCTTGTAGTGTAATTTTATGTGTTCTGCTTTTTTGCTTTATGAGATAAGGAAAATGCAAGCACCTAATCTCCTTCTTTCATCAGTCTATGTTTTAAATATGTCTTTCAGGTTCTTTATTGTTCTCTTTTCTCAGGTAAAAAATTCATTCCTCCCAATCACTGTAGAAAAAGAATTTTTCAGTGCACCTGACTTCTTGTTATTGCCTGTCACTATACAACTCCTCATTCTGTCCTGAGCAAGTACAGTATACAACTACCAAATAAGCTGCTACAGCTGATTTTGTAGACTATTGTGCATACTAATTTCCATGTTATTCCTCTGTAGCATTCGTTTCACCTTTTTTTGAGTTTTGTTGTTGTTGTTTAAGCTTTTATAGAACTGTCTACAAGTGTTTTTCATGTGCTGCAATTTTGCACTCAGTAGATATTGTCTCATTCCTTTTATTATTCATGATATTTCTGTAGTCTACCAAGTCACTGATTTTTCTGCTTTGGGTTGGCCATTTTTATGTTCTTGTCCGTTTTTTTTTCAGGAGTTATCTAACTAATTCTGTTTCTTCTGCAAATTTTGACATATCTTGCTGCTGCTCTGAGTGAGATGCCTCTATATTCCAGCTCTGATATGGACCCTCTTTATTTAACTTGGGTCTTTTATAATGATCAGACAGTGGTCACTGTTTTTTCTGTTTCCTGATTTTTAGTCTCCATGCTACCACTGTTCATTTTGCTTCCTAAAAAGTTTTTTTTCTGTGAGACCAGGAAACAGTTACTCTATATGCAAAGGCAGAAACACAGTTTTTAATAGCTTCTGTGCTTTCTGCTTGAGGTTTTTATGCTATGTTGAGTTTCATAGAAATTCACCCTTAAGATATACTTAGAGAGCTCTTAACACAATACTGCTTATAAGATTGTCAGCCAGATTTTCTTGAGTCAATCAGCAATAGACTATCTGCTAATAACTTTGTTAGTTTGTTTGAAATCCCAAGCACAACTTCTCTGGAAGCGTCGTGGAGGTTTTGTGTCCAGCCTGAGAGTTCATTGAAGGAAACTTTAACTTCAGCAGTTGATGGATATTTGTCTGGGGGATGGCACACAGATCATGGGATCATCAGATACTCACTTCCTGATTTGACTTGTTAGGGATTCAATACTAATGGAAACTGAAAAAAAACAAAAGTAACAATGTAAACCAGGGGAAGTTTTCTGAAGGATTTGACACATTTCCAGCATTTCACTCATTTATTTGAACTTAAAGCTATTGATTTGTGCAAAGATGACGTCGGAGAGCTTGGAGAGAGAGCAAGCTGTAGCTGTGCTGCTCCACCGTTCCTGGGAGCCTCCCATGTAGACCTGTTCAATTTCACGTGAGCTCTCCCAGCGGCTGTGCTGAAACCTTTGCAGGAGTTCATTGCTGACATTCGTTACATATGATTATTTTGTTTCCTTTTCGTTTTCTCAAGGAGAAATTGTTGGTGGAACACGATGGGTTTAGGGGAAGGCTTTTCATTTTAATATGACTGCTATTTAAAGTTCCTTTTTGCTGAAGCAGAGTCAAAGGTCTGTATCTTACTCTTAGAGAACAAGGAGATCAAGCATTTGCTGATTTTTGGACAAGAGATTATTTGCTTCACAGTGTTGATCAGATCTCTGTGAAGTTCTCCCTGCTTAGCTTTGCCTTTGTGGGTGGTAAAGTTCTTCTGTGTCTAAAGAGATGAAGTGTGATGCTTTCTCTTTGCCCTAGAGCTGTAAGTCTTCTCTTTAGTTTTTGCTCCCATCTACTGAGAATCCTTTGGTTGCTTGCTTTTCTGTTCTCTGAGAATCCACCACACAGAGAGGAGAACAGATTTTAGGTCTGTGTGATAAAGTGCATGGCTGAGAAATTTGCAGAATTTATTGAAGGGCAGTGGCTTCTTGCCACTGCTTTACTTAAGCTGCAAAGCAATCAAGTTGCATGTAACTTTTATCATTTCCTGCCTGGGTCAGATGGAGTTGCTTAACTGGAGATGGAAGAATATGTCATTCTGAGAGCCTTCTGGATATGAACTTGACATTATTGTGGAACACAGGGGTACTGAGAGTGAACCGAATGCAGTGGTTTTGGGTGTGTGTCAGCAGCTAAAGAGACTTTATGGTCCGTATAGTGACTCTAAAACCCCTCCCAGCACCATGTTGGTGTCTTTCTTCCTTGAGCTCAGTTTTGACTGGATTTCATCTCTGAACTGGCATCTTCCAAGACTGGACATCCTTATGATAGCAGTATAGCTGTGCATGCTGGAGTTGTTACTCACTGGATAATCCCCTCAGGTAGGATTCAGACTGTAGTCTTGGGTCTCTGCCAAGGGTCTTGCTTCACAGGCTCAATGGTATTTTAAATCAGCTGCCAGGAGAATAGTCATGGTAGGAGAGAAGGAGCTTGAGGGTCCAAAGTAACTGTTCTGGCTGTAGAGCCATGGTTCTAAAATTTTGCTAGGAATTTTTAAATTTATTTTCTTTAAATTCCACTGCACAAAGTACGCATTACTGCTGTTGGTGATAAGGGTATGTAGGGCAAGTTCAAGTGACATTGTCTAGTTCCTGGACCTGGAAGGGGAGACAGTCAGCCTCCCAAAATGTCTGGGAGCAGAACTGTTCCCAGGTAGCTCTTACAAGGAGCCAGTGGTGCTGGCAACACTAGATGTGTAAGGAAGAGGTGGTGGTAGTTCTGGAAAGGGCAGAAAAAGAAGGAAAAATGGAGCAGCAGCAGGGAAACAAGGAAAAAAATGGAGGAGCGGCAGGAAACAAAGAAGATGTGGACATAATGGCAGCAGCTTCAGAAAGGTAGTTGAGGTTTGAATGTGTCTGGGTTGTATAGTGTTGTACAGGGCATGTTGGGCTGTTGAAGCAGTGTTCATTGACAGATGCCTCTTTCACAGTTTCTTATACTGCTCTCCAGAACATCTGTGACAGGTCTGGCTGACTCTGCAGGTCGTGCCTGAACTCTGAAGTCAGAGAGTTGCTGGAATAAGAGCAAACCTGAAGAAATGAGCCATTTTCAAGGACGTGTGAGCAGAGAAAATTTGGTTTACAGAATTTTCTTTTTTTAAAATTTTATTTTACCCAGCAAATGTCAGTTTTCCTTCTTTATTCTGTGTTCTAATGAAGATTTTTATTAGACTTAAAGCCCATTTGGTGTTGAAGTATTCTTGCAGCTGTACAATTGCCCTACCTGACTGGTTTCTTGAGGAGTCAGAAGCAAGGATCTTTCTGTGGTTGCATTTAAGAGATTATCACTACCTTAATAGTCTTGCAAATTTGCAGTACCTTTTGGGCCAAAATTTGAAGACAGCCCCCAGGGTGCAGGTTGGACATTTTGTTGTCGGATAGAATGTCTCTGCCCAGCAGAGGCTGGAGGCACAGCATGCCACAGTACAGACAGGTTGTCAGTAGTGTCTGTATCATGTTGGAGTCAAAGGCTAAATGGCTTTTGATGTAAAAGCCAGATACATAAAAATTAGGAGAAATGATAATTTTAGAGATAGCCATTACTTAGTATTTTTATTCACAATTATTCTAAGTTCCTTTCTGATGTGGAAGTCAACTTGTATATAGGTGTTACAGTCAGGAAAGAATTAAATTTGAGAAACAGAATCTGTTGTGTAAGACCAAACACTCTAAATTGAAGAGAGAGATGCAGGAGAAACAACCAAATGATTTGCAGACTCAGACTCTGGCAAAGCAGGGAAAGTGTAGGGAAGCCAGCAGGAGAGCAGCCCTGAAACGTGAGCTGCACCTGGCTTGTGCATGACTTGGAAGACTAGTGCTAAGGGGCTATCAAAGGGAGAGTGAAAGTGTGAAGGAGAGGAGCTCGATACTTCACAGTTCAGTTGGGTGTTGTTGCTAACTTGGTTTTAGGTGGACTGGACAAGACAGCTAGAGAGTAAGGGAGACATCTAAAATACATTCGAATAAGGATGTTATTGCAGAGAATGATCTTAGTGATGAACTGTCAGACTTCTGAGGAAACAGACAGGGTTTCTAGCTGGATATGGGGAGATATGAGGAGAGAAGGAGTTTCCAGGGTGAATGGGAGAATGAAGATGTCTGTGGAAACTGAAAGAAGAGAAAATTGAATTAGTGACATAAACCTGAAATATCAGGAGAGTATCTATGAGGAACTCTTAAGTAAAAGCCTGCTTGTGTATGTAGGTGTGAATTTAAAAATGTGAAGTCCTTCACAAGTCCGCTGCACGAAATAGAGACTTAGGGTCATTAAAATAATTACATTATGAAAGAGCACTTCGGCAACAGAAATCCTGTGGGAAAGAATAGAGAAAACACTGATTTGCAGGAATGTTTTTCTGCCTGTCTGCCTGTTCTTACCTCTGTAAACCTGTCATTGTCTGCACTGATGGCACTTTGGAAAATCCTGTTCCCTGCCAGAGCATACTATTGACACTCCATTTCTGTCAAACCTCTCTGTCACTGTCTTCTCCAGATTTGGCAAAATGTAGTAATTTTCCTGTTCCTCTTCAGCCATACATCTCTGCCTTCCCCATTCCTCTGTGCCAGATTATGCTCTATAACCTGCTATATGTAACTTCCTTCTCTCCTATGTGTGTGTGAAAGCTTTACAAGATTGCTCCTTTCTTGTGTTGTTTTGTCTGCATTAACTTGATAACTGTAGCCTTTTTGACATCGTGTTATACATAGATATTGGAGATTAGAGTCCCGAAGTAATTTTGGGTAATAATCTTTTCTGGAATCCATGCATCAAGCTTAATGGCTGTGTTTTCCACATGGTACATGGAAGGAGGGGCACTGAGAAATGACACAGCCATAAGCCACTACCCTGACTGGGAAACTTCAGGTGGTCTGTAAAAATGATAGTGTATAGGCATGATTGTATCTATGACAGACTTGAGCACCTACCTGGATGCTAGGAATGAAGCAGGGTGCCTTCCTTCACTCAGGTCTCCCAGCAAGGTGGAGCTGCAACATGTTTGCTGAGGGTGAAGGCAGGTGGGGTGAAGAGGAAGGTAAGGCAGCCGGCGTGTGTGTCGGTGTGTTCAGGTGTGTCTGCAGGAGGATTATTACCAGATGCTACATGATGGTAGAATGCAGATGAGCAGAGATGTGCCTGACAGGTAGTTTGCTGCATGATCTGTAGTTGTGACTACCATTTACAAATTTGAACTGATGCAACTATGAAAGACATTTATATTGCAATAGAGTTGCAGCTGGGTTTTAGCAATCTAGCTAGGTTGAAGCCAGAAAGGACATCATATCATGCTTTTCTTGCAATGATTTCTCAAATATCTAATCCAGTACTACAGGGTGTATCACTTCTCAGGCTTAGCAACCTCCTGTCTTCCTCTATTTACAGTGAATTTTAGCATGTTTGTATAGCCAAGAGTTTTTGAAAGGAATTTTCAGATTCAGCTCTTCAGTGTATTTTCTCACATGTAACAGAATCTTCAATTCTAATATAACCGATGCAACTGTACAAAACATGGAGATTCTCTAGTAAATGTGTAATTATCACCTTTCCTGTGGCTTCCTCAGATCTTGAACTTAAACTGGATATGTACTTTTCCTTTGCCTATGTGTATAACAGCAAAAGCGGAAACTGAGACTTTACATCTCCAACACATTTAATCCTGCAAAATCAGATGCTGATGACTCCGATGGCAGCATTGCTTCGTGGGAGCTGCGCGTGGAGGGGAAGCTCCTGGATGATGTATGACTTACCTCTGCTTCACTGGGGCTGGCAGGACTCTAAAGATTGTCATTTGGGGTGGTAGGTTTTACTGGGGACATCAGCTGGGACAAGACATGTCTGAATGGTAGCGTTGGCTTGTCGCTGCTGGGAAGGCACCGTGCCCAACACAAGTGAGGGATAAGGCCCTAATGGGAATGTTGGAGAGTGCAGCAGAAAATGAGGCAGATGTAAGGACAGGACAGGAAGGAGGACGTGGAGAGAAGAGGGGTGAGATGAATCTCTTCAAAGAGATGGCAGGGTTCAGGTTACCACAGGTGTGATAATTCAGGCCTACAGTGGGCATTGAATCTTGGGAAGAGCAGGATAACAAGGAGAAGGCAGTACGTCGTATTCTTAGGGAGTACAACACGATGTAGGAATGGTTACAGCAAGGATGGAAGAAACATTCTATCATTATGAAGTCCTCAGAAACCTCGGTGATGGATTTAGCTGTCCTTGGGGAATGCTGAACTTTCCTAATAAAGGTGCTATCTCTTTGAATAGACTTCACAAGTAAGTGTTTATAGGCTAAACAGATGGAGAATATGCATGCATGGGGAGGGCAAGGCTTTCAGTCTGTGCGGAGGTAACTGTACATGAATCAGAGTCCCGCTGAAGGATGAAGTGGTGACAAAGTGCAACATCTAGGAATTGAAGTTAGACAAATTCAGTTTAGAAATTAGAGCATATATTTCAATAAAGAAAGATTCTTTATTGGAACAACGTAGCTTTTCAATTACCAGCATTTTTAAATAAAATATTATCTGCATGAAATACAAAGAAATCAATTGGAATCCTGTGGCCTGTATTCTATGAAGAGTCAGATTAGGTAATCACAAACCTTCCAGTTTTTAATGTAGACAGTATGAGCTATGTAGTAAACAACTAATGCTGATAATTAAATGAAAAGACAAAATGTAAAAGGAAATAGTTTTGCTTCGTGTATGACCAGTCTGCAAAATTTACTGTAATCTGATAAATCAGACCATGAAATTAGCATTCATCAAAAAAACCCCAGGCTGTTAAAAAGAAAGGTATACAGAGGCCTTAGGATCATAGAATGGTTTGTGTTGGAAGGGACCGTCAAGACCATCTCATTCCATCCCACTGCCATGGGCAGGGACACCTTCCTCTAGCCCAGGTTGCTCAAAGTCCTGTCCAACCTGGCCTGGAACACTTTCAGGGATAGGGCAGCCACAGCTTCTGTGGGTAACCCGTGCCAGGGCTTCACCACCCTCTGACTAAAAAACGTCTTTCTTATGACCAGTCCAAACTTACGGTCTTTCATTAAAATCGTTGCCCCCCGCCCTGTCACTACAGGTCTTGGTAAAAAGTCTCCCTCGATCTTTCTTATAAGCCCCCTTTAAATACTCCCTGGAGCCTGCTTTTCTCTGGGCTAAACAAACCCAGCTCTCTTAGCCTGTCCTCACAGGAGAGGTGTTCCAGTCCTGAGATAATTTTCGTGCCATTCTCTGGACGTTTCTCATGCATGCCATGTTCACCTTACAAGCCAGTCCTTTTCAGTAACACTTAAGAGTCAATGAAATCTTCCCTCAAGTGTGCACTGTTCCACTGCTGTTGAGATTTTTGCATCTTACCCTGTGTTTGTCAGAGGGAGAACTCAATTAGATTGATCACACTTGTGGTTTACATGGGATTTAATGTTCAAGACAGAGAGAAGAAAGTCTAGGACACGATAATAAATGCAGCCTTACACATGTCTGGTTCTTCTGCTTGTACAGCTCAGCAAACAGAAACGGAAGTTTTCATCTTTTTTTAAGAGTTTGGTTATTGAACTGGACAAAGATCTTTATGGACCTGACAATCATCTTGTGGAGGTGAGAAGGTTGTGCACTCTTTGCATACAAACCAGTTACTGGCACACATAAACACCCGGTGCCTGTTGCCTCCCTTGTTTAAGGGACCTTGCATTCATTATCTCATTTAAGGTATTTTCAAAGTTTTCAAAATTCCATTCTTCTTAAGAATGTTTGCTAAAGGAATCTACTCTAAAAACATAGATGGATTAGTGATGTAGTGCACATCTTAGAAAAGAGTGTATGAAAAGATGAAAAAATTGTGCACATTTTTCCTAACAAGTAAAGTGTGCTAACAGCAGAGCAGATTCTGCACTAAAGCTGAATTGAAATTACTAGGGCGGTGGAGGGGTGTTGTGGTTTGGTTTTGTTGTTGTCGGGTTTCTTTTTTAAATTGCCAGATCTTCAGAAAGCTTGTACTTGTCTGATTTTAGCATGGTGTACTGTGCAAGATGCACCTCCATGGACATCAGTGAAAAAAAGACCAACAATTTTGCTTTTCCCTTTATTAGTGGCACAGAACTCCCACGACCCAGGAAACGGACGGCTTCCAGGTGAAGAGACCTGGGGATGTCAGTGTGCGATGCACGTTACTCCTCATGTTGGACTACCAGGTCAGTGCACTGCTTTCAGCGTGGAAAATACAGCCTCTGGGACCTAGAGCAATGGAGCAAATTCATCTTGTCACGTACATCAAAACCCAGTATACTTGAACTTGCAGTGTCACGTGGTCCATTGAAGTTAAAATGATACCAAAGTGACGGATTATTTAAAATTTAAAGGGGACAAATCAAGTGAGTTTCTAATATAGTCTAGCAAAATATTGGTCTTGGTATTATGATAATTAGTATTTTTATTGTCCACCTGAATAAAAAATATGCGTTTCCTCCTCTAGCTTCTTAGAAAATAGTCAGATAAGTTGCACACAAGTTACACGTGTGGTTCTTTAAAAAAAATTCAAAGGAGTAGCTTTTGCTAGTGGTACCTGAACTAGCTGTGTAGCTGTGGCAGCCTTACCTTGGCACAAATGATGGGCACTGCAGTTGCGGAGCTCACTAATCTGACTGAAACCAACCGTGGAAGAAGTGTTGCTATCTTAAGAAACTGTTAAGAATGCACTGCTGCGAGTAGATGGGATCCCCCTTTTCAACGGCAGTTCAGGCTCAGATGCGTTTTGATGGTACAACTTTAAGAGCTTGTTCTCTGCCACCTTCTTTCCCATCCAGGCAAATAGCATCTATTCAAGATATAGAGCTTCCATTTTATGTTAACAGAGGGAAAATCTTTTTGATTTTAGGGAGCATATGGGCTAACTGAAATACTGATATAGGCAGCGAGAATTTTTACTGTTAAGACAGTATAATGATGTCTGTTATGCTCACCGTTATTATAAATTTATGCTTTAGAATAGATGTTCTTTTATCCTTAAGTCTTGATTTGTTATAAAGCTAGCTTTGGGTGACCTGCCACTCATCAGAGTAATCCTTGCTTAATAAGGTGGTGAATATTAAACCTGAGTATGACTACACACTTGAAGAAGCATCAAATTCCAAATTATCCAAGGAATTTTTATTACTAGAGATGGAAAACAGGGAAGTTGAATTGTATCACTGAGATCAGGAAAAGAAATAAAATACATTGACTGGTTGTGGTCGGGTAAATGTTTTGGTGTGCACCAGAATGGTGGAAACATGCCTGAAAAAACAGAATTCCACGACAGTGTGCTGATGTGAGACAGCAGTTACTAGCAACTGTGGAAGCATCATCCTGCCTTTCTTCTCTCTCTGTGAATAATTTCCAGTAGTTCAGAGGAAGGGCTGTTCTTTTTCTTCTCCCATTCTCAAAAGTAAACATTTGCATCAGTGTTGAAAAAGAAAATTCTTGCTGAGTCTTTGTTCCTCAGGAGAAGCATCCCATTCAGTGGCAGAGATTGCAAAAAGACAAGTTTGTGGTTTTGTGTCCCACCACAAAATACAACTCTGGAACTCTGGTACTCTGGAAGAGAGACATTGTACCTGTGCTATGCACACAGACTACTTGTAGCGCATACTTCAAATAATAAAAACTTGCACAGAGTCCCCCGAGAATTAAAACTGAAACTTCATACTTGTGTATCTGTCTGCTTTCCTCCTTGTTGCCACCTCCTTCGCTTTCTGTTCCAGCCTCCCCAGTTTAAACTGGACCCACGGTTGGCCCGTCTGCTGGGGATCCACACGCAGACACGCTCAGCCATCATCCAGGCTCTCTGGCAGTACATCAAAACAAACAAGCTGCAAGACTCCCACGACAAGGAATACATTAACTGCGACAAGTACTTCCAGCAGGTAACTCTTTTTTGGACACAGTAGCTCTTTAGAAGCAAACTGTAACATTCAGCCACAAATTTGGGATGAATGAAAATGACTGATTTTTATCTTCCCTTAATGATTTGCAGTATCCTCAGTACAGAATGGCTTTCAGCAGCCACTACAATTAGTATCATTAACACCCTCCCCATGTGCCAGTGTTGTCAAAACCCCCTACATCTGGTGGTTCAGCACTCCCACAAAAGCTGTGGCCTTTCCAGGAAGGTGGACTTCTGTATTGATTTGATGAGGGTTTTTTCCTCCAGTGTATCATTTTATACTAAGAAACATTAAATAATCTGCTGATTCTGATTGTCAAATCTTATGTAGACCTGTTTTCTTCCCTTCTCTTTCCCTGTTTATGAAGGAAGAAGACATGGAAGATATCATTAGAAAAGCTGTTTCTTCTTAAATCTTCTTCAGATAATTAAATGATCTGCATGATATTTTGAAAGTAGCATGTTGAGACTTTTTGTCTTTTACAATGACCTCTAGAATTAACCAAGAAGGCCACTTAAAAGCATCTCCACCCTTTCTGTAAATATGATTATGGGGTTTTTTAGAAAGGTAGTGTTAACTGAGATATCACTGTCTTACTTGGCTTTGTTTTTCTCTAGCTTCAGGCTCACATGACTTATTTTTAAAGTAATTGAAAGTAGGGTTTGTGACATACTACTGTGTAAGGAAAGTACTGGCAAATACAATGAATGATGTTTTAGTGAGCAATGAAAGTCAATGTTGCAATGAAACTTGTGTCCTAGTTTTCTTTTTAAGTTTTTATTTTCTGTTATTAATTTGCCCTACAACAGTTCAAAGTAGCCAATGCTTGAAGTAAACTTAAAGACAGCTTTGCACATTTGGAAATACCAAATGCAACAAAACAACTGTGAGATTCATGGGTATTTTTAGGAATGTAGAACCAAAGTGATCAGGGTTATATAGTCACTCTCTTGTTTGTTTGGGTTTTGTTTTTTTAAGAATTACAGCATACAGTCTTCTTCACATATAGCGAAAATTCCGTGTTAAAACCACATAAGAATTTTTGGCAAAATGTCAATGCTGTTTTGATTTCCGTTCTTTATTTCTCAGTAGCCAATGTAGACTGGGTTTTGTTTCTGCCAGCCCAAAGAATCATTGGCATAGGCCTGAACATTTTTACAAACTGCCTCCACATAAGGGCACATTTGAAGGCAAATGTTAATATATAAAAAAGTTCAGGTTTGGGGCTTTTTTTTTAAGGTCAGTTTAAATGGAGTATCTTTAGAGAAAAGTCTGTTTGCCTGTTCAGAGCATTAAAAATCACAGTAGGAAACAAAGGCTGTAATTATATTTCTGAAGACTCCAGGTATAAAGAGTGTTTCTAGATTCTTGGCAATGCACTACAGTTACTCATAGAAAATTTCCAAACTCTACAGCTTTTAACACTTTCCAGAAGAAATTTTTTTTTTTTCTGAATTCAGTAGAAATTCATTGTGTGATTTTCAGGGTTGTCCTATGCAGAGACCGGAGTTGAACTCAATGACCCTTGTGGGTACCTTCCAACCTAGGATATTCTATGAATCTATGATTCTGTTTAGCTTCTGGACCATAGTAAAGAGAAGGTAACCACAAACTGTTGTTTGGAAAGGGGTGGATCCCTTCCAAGAGGCTGTTTAGGCTTTGGTTAAAAGTAAATAGTATCACGTTGACTTTATTTTTACTTAATCCTAAAAAACCCACAAATTGCCAATGGTTTTAAAATCCGGAAATATTTTTTTGTATTTTTCTTTAGCACAAAATATCACAAGAAACAAAAAGGCAAACTGTTTTTATGTTTCCTCTGGTAAAAAAATACAATTTTCTTTAAAATGTGCTTTTGTAAATCCTCATTAAGAGAGGGAGTATTTGCTTCTCTCCCATCATTGATACAGTTGATCTTCATGTCTCATTAAAGGGCACAATCTTCATGTGCCCTGCAGCAGCTAAACCAAAAGTGAGACACCTGAAATTGTCATGACCTGTTGGACATGTCTGCAAGCCCAGATGAAAGTACTACAGCAATTTACAGGGACAAAAGTGACCAAAACTTTAATCTGTGCAAGGAACCTGAATTACAGTTTTCAAAATCACCTTCCTTAATTGCCTCAGTTCCTTATGAGCTGCAGATTTCTTACTTTCTCATTTAACTGCAAGATAGGCTTTGGACAAACAGCATTTGTTGTTTATTGTGTTCCAGATCTTTGACTGTCCCCGGCTAAAGTTTTCTGAAATTCCTCAGAGACTCACTAACCTACTGCTGCCGCCAGACCCAATAGTGATAAACCACATCATCAGGTAAGCTGGCTGGTCAGCTCAGCACTGCCATGTGCAAAACACTCACTAGATAAAGTACAGAAACAGCTGCAGCTAGCTGTAGGGACCAGAATCCAGTTTTTACAATTTCCAGGTGAATACCTGGGACTTTGTTGTGTGTTTGTTCTGTGTGTCAGTCTAGTTTGTATAATTCTGAATTATTTTCACTTAGCACAGCAGTTTTCTAGGAGTCTGGAAACCAGCTTTTATATTTACTAGAATACCATTGAGAGAGTTGGTCGGGCCTTTTCCCTAAGGAGAGAGCAGTGAAAGTCTGAACCCACAAAAAGAGATAAAGAAATTGAAATGAGATCCTGTACATCATGGGCAATCATTCTAATCACTGATACATTATGTAAAATGCACAACAACATTAGGATTTCAAATGCAGGGCCAGTCCATGCATGCTTTGTTGGGATTGGGTCAGCTCTTTGACTGTTAGTCTTATCCTGAAAATGCCAAGGAGTCAAGAGATCTCCAGAGATTTACAACAAAGAATACCTGGATTCAGAGGTCATTGGACACAAGATACTGAGCTCTCATGTCCTTGTCAAAACAGATGTCTTTGTGCCATAGCAGATGAAATACGACTTTCAGCTCCCTAGGGCTTTTGCAGCATGTGCCATATTTAAGTGACAACTGTGTACGTGAAGGAGGGGAATAAAGAGATTTCTGGGGATTGCAACTTTACTGTTCAGATATTCCAATATTTTCCAAGTTTCTTTGTGGTCTGGGTCAAAACTCTGATTCTGGGTGTTTAAACATTATTGTTACTTAAGCACAGTGATTTGATTTCCTACAGAATATTGACAGCAAATGTTTCTGAATTTGCTTAAAATTGGGCTCTTTATTTTAAATTTATAACATATGTGATAAGAAGTTTAAATATTACATAGGCTGTGAAAATAAAATTTGCTTTTTGATTCATTTGAATATATCAAACAGAGTCATGAAAAGGCAGCTTGGCAGCCGTGCAGATTGAGAGCTGTGTACATACTGTCATTGGATGCAACTTGGTGACCTGTCTGATGGATCACAAAAAAGCTGAGGTCCTCAGAGATAGATAGTCAATGCTTAGAGAAAAATGACAAGGAACTGATAATTATGTTTCCAGGGGCAGAGAGATGGCAAAAAGGTTATAGAGGAAGTGTTTTTTGTCAGGTACCAGTTAAAGAACAGGACTTTGTATCTAGTAGCATTCTCTGATACACTGTGTGCACTACACAGCACCTGACAACCTTAAATGATACTGATATAATGGTGTGGAAAAAGGAAGAATTAATTTCCTGAGAACAGACAGTACTTTTGCAGTGAAGTCTTTACAGTGTCAGGCTAAGCTAAAATAAATCTGGAAGTCTGTCACTGAATTTAAAGAAAGTAAGTAATTTTTAGACTCATAAAGTCAAAGAATAATTTATAGTAGAAGGGATTGCTGGTGGTCATTGAGAGCTCCCCCATCCAAAGTCAAATCAGGTTCAAAGTCTGTCCAGGATACTTAGGGGCCTGGTCCAACCAAGCTTAAAATAGGGTCTCACAAATGCTCTGCCCTGTTCCCTTGCATTCAGTTTTTCAGAGTGTGTGTAGTCAACCACTGAAACAATATGCCAGCTGCCTGTGCTGGTTTAATCCAGTCTTCAGCTCAGACTCCCCATCCGCTTTTTCTCTCTCAAGCAGGGCAGGGGGGAGCATTGAAAAGGTAAAAGGGAGAGAATTCATGAGTTGAGATAAAGATAGTATAACAAATTATGATAATGATGATGATTGTGATGAACAAAATCCAACAATACAAGTGATACAGATGAAAACTATTGCTCACCACCAACTGATGATGCCCAGTGAGACCTTGAGCAGTGAACACCTGCCCCAGTTTACCGCTCAGTATGGCTCCACATGGTTTGGAATATCCCTTTGGTCAGTTGGGATCAGCTGTCACAGCTGTGTCGCCTTCCAGCTCCTTGTGCACCCCCAGCCTCCTCGCTGATGGGTGGTGCCAGGAGCTGAAAAGGTCTCAACATGCTGTAAGCAACAATAAGCAATAATGAAAGCATCTCTGTGTGACCAACTGTTTCCAGCGCAAATTCACAACACAGCCCCATACCTGCTACTACTCTATCCCAGCCAAAACCAGCACACTACTACAGGAAATTTTTCATCACTAGTGATTGTAAATATATGTGCTCGCAATTCAGATAAATCCTCAGGCCTGCCTTTTACTACAGGAAGATCAAGTAGATCACAGTTATTCATTCTAATTTTAGAGGCTATGCACAGAGACAAAAATGTTAAGTATTCTAAACTTATTTGAGAAATTTTAATAGTATTGTAGAATCACTCTCTTGGAAACAACAACCTTGCTTTTTGAAAAAAAAAGGAATGGGGTTTAAGTGGATATAAAGTAGAGATGAACAAAAAGTCTCTGATCTTGACAAATACTTTAAATACTAGGTAGACTCAAACATGCAGAATGCAATTAAAAATATAGATTCTGTAATGGTTTCTGATCCCTGTGATACTGAATGCATCAAATTTAAAACTGGTAAAAGTAGAAACTGGTAGAAATCTTCTTATCTGAGCTCAAGCTAGAACTGGAGATTTTCTTGAGTTGCACTCCTAATTGCAGCTGACACACCTGAAGTCAGAGGTAAAAAGAAACACCTCTGTGGGATTTCCATTTCTGCAAAGAAGCGAGACATCTTCCACACTATTAAATGACACGAGCAGACTGCAAAGCATAGCTCTCCAATATTCTTCTAGTACAAACAGGTTATCTCTGGATTCCCCCTTTTTGACTTACCATCATGATTTTTAAACAAACAATTCCTTATAGGGAGTGAATTGGCCATGCTGCAGTGAGTTTCTGTTGCCTCTCACCCTCAGGCATCTCCAAGGGGAGGCTGGCCCTGTCTGTGCTTCACCAGTCCATATGGCAGTGGCACTCACCCAGGCGATCTCCTTTTCCCTTTTCTCCTGCAGGCTGGAGAAGCTCTTGCAGCTTCTCTCGGCAGGTCTGTGCTCCAGCCCCCAACATCCTACTGAGCCTCTGCGGGCCTCGCTCCACAGTGTCACATCTTTGTGGTCCTGTGCCCACCAGTCCAGATCCAGTTTCACCAGCGTGGCATAGCAGGGAAGAGCCTCTTTCCCAGGCTTGATGGCAGCACCTGCGCTAATACGGCCCCTTTTGCAGCTGACCTTTGCTATGGCTGCCTTACCCCACAGACTCCTTCTGCACTTGTCTGTCCATCAGGGCCCCCAAGTCCTCTCCTGCCATCCTGTTTTCTACCCCGCCGATGCCCACCTGTGCCCCTGCATGGCGCCATTCTGTCCCAGGAGCAGAACTTCTCCTGTGCTGGACTTTACCATGCTGAGGTGCCGTCCTGTTTCTGCGGCCTGTCAGGGTCCCTCTGAACAGCCCTGCTGCCCTTACTGACTTGGGCTCAGGATCCTGGGAAGCCCGAGGACAGGACTTAACCAGGAGCAGTGGAGCCAAAGACAACATGGAGCCTTCTCTGTGGCTTTTGACAAGAGCAGCAGAACCAGACCCAGACCTGGGTTTTCCTTAGCTTTCCTTCTGCTGCTGATCTTCTTGCAGAAAGCAGCCATGGCATCACAGATTCTCAGAATGTTTGAGGTTGGAAGGGACCTCTGGAGATCATCTGGTCAAATGCTCTCCCCTGCTCAAGCAGAGCCACCTGTAGCAGGTTGGCCCCAGCCATGTCCAGATGGCTTTTGAGTGTCTCCAACATGGGAGACTCTGGGCTGGGGGAAAGGCAGATGGGCTTTGAGGGTCTTACTGCAACTTGTGCTATTGCTTGGTCACCCTTAGAATAAGAACATGTTTCCTGGTGTTCAGATGGAGCCTCCTGTGTTTCAGTTTGCACCAACTGCCTCTTGTCCTGTCACTGGGTACCACTGAAAAGATCCTGGCTCTATCTTCCTTAAACCCTCCCTTCAAGTTTTGGTAAGTTCCCTCCCCACCAGCCTTCTGTTTTCTAGGCTGAATAGTCCCAGACCTCTCAGCCTTTCCTCAAGTGTGAGGTGCTCCAATGCCTTAATCATCTTTGTGGACCTTTGCAAAATTCTCTCCAGTAGTTCCATATATCTCTTGCACTGGGAAGCCCAGCACTGAACACAGTACTCCAGATGTGTCCTCACCGGTCTTGAGAATAGAGAAGAATCACCTCCCTCCACCTGCTTACAACACTCCTAATGCAAATCCATCCCTGGAAGTTCTGCTCCCCCAAGTCTGTCAAGCTCAATTAGGTCCTGAGCAAATTTTTTTACTACCTACTGCAGATGCACAAAACCTACACATTTCACAGGTAGTGTTGAGAAGCCAGAATTTTTATATTGCAGGTGACAGTGACAAGTCTGATTTACCAGCTACTGCACTGAAGACTGTTTCCTAGTTAAGAAACTTTAGTCTAACAATAAAGTAAATGTTAAGTCTAACCATTGGCAAATTAAATATAAATTTAGGACAGGACAAGCCAAAGAATGATACTGGTATTTAGCATAACAGGTTTCAGGAGGATGTTAGAAATTAAATTTTATGGTCCAGACAAAAGCTCCAGCTCAAAAGTCTGTAAAATCTGACCGATAAAAGATGAGAGAATATACTAGAATATGTAAATATATAAAGATACCCCGTTCTTAAACTTTTCTCACAGCATCTGCAACAGGCTTTGTTGAAGAGCATATTCTGGGCTGGATGGATATTCATTCTGATTCATTATGGCCGTTCTCATGATCTTGTGTTATACTCTCCATAGTGTTGACCCCAACGATCAGAAGAAGACGGCTTGTTATGACATAGATGTAGAAGTTGAAGACCCATTAAAGGGCCAGATGAGTAGTTTTCTTCTCTCAACAGCTAACCAACAGGAGATTACAGCATTGGATAACAAGGTATTCGCCTAAGAGTAATGTGCTCATTGTGTAGCGTCATGTGGATTTGGTGCTATGTGTCAAAGACAGTAATGTGAGACGGGGACTTCTTAAGGGCATGTGCTTTCAAGGGATGAATCAGCCAAATGCAGTGGGAGTACACAGGGCTGAATGGCATTCCCACTTAGGATTTGATCCAGGGCCTGACACAGTTGTTGAGGTGATAGAGTTTCACAGGTAGCGTACCGAGTCCCCTGACACTTGAGAACCACCTGAACTGTATGACTGTAACTTTTCATTGAGAGGTCATGATATTTTGCTAAATTGCTATGCCAAAGCTAGGAGAATCTCATACTCAGGTGTGGGTTTTGTATTCATAACTGCAGAACGGCTCTCTGTGTTAGGTAGAAATATGGAATATGCATGACAAGAAAATCACTTGGAGCAGTTTGGCAGTTTTAAGTGTTAGTGGAAGAGGATCGTGTGCCCTTCAAATAATAATACCTGTCTTAAGGCAGTGGTGGGCTTTGCAGGCTTTTTAGGGGTTCTTGTCCTACGGGCTGTTAGCCAGTTCTGGCATGTGTCAATGGCTGGTTTGGATCGGTAAGGGATAAGCAAAAGTGCCTCCTCAGACCAAGGCCCAGGTTCTCTTTGTTTACTTCTAATACAAAAAAATATGTTAAAACTCTGGTCTTCATGCAATTTTGAAGGGGGTCTAGGCACCAGCAATGCAATGGATTCTGGTAACTGTTGCAGCATCTTTTCTGTCATGGCTCTTGAGGAAGGTCCTTTTCAGCAGGGCAGCTGCTCAGTCAGCTGGTTCCCAGCCTATCCAAGCTTGCAACCAGCATGTGTAGGGTTATTCTGTTTCCAGTCCCACTCCCCTTTTCCGGTGTCTGTGTCACCTCTTTTTTGAATATTTGCTACAGCACAGGGCAAGCTGTGATCAGTGAAGGTACTGAAGTCACTGCTGGGTGAATGGGCATGGGCTGCTCCTGTTACCCTCTGTGCATTGCATTGCTGTGCTGCCGTGGAGTCCCCTCCTGGGAATTCAGCACATGCCAATGGAATTCACTCCGCACAACTACAGCATTTTCCCAAAAAAGGAATGATTTTAAGTGGACAGCAGCTCTCTTCTCTTAACGTACCGTGCAGTACTTACACTAGTGGCCTTGATGGCATAGCCAGATCAGGGGAGGATTATTTTCTCCCATGTCCTTGGTCACCTTAGCTGTTTTGGCAAAAGAGATGAATACATGAAACGAAACAAGACAGGTTTACTGTTTCAAACTAGAATGTTAGAGGAACAGGGTAGCAAAAGTTTGCTTTTGTGTGTGTCTATGTGCAAATGATTCATGAACGGTCCTCCTCCTGATCATACTTGATGATATTATCCATTATGGGACCTTGGCTTCTCTTACGTCTTCATTCCTCCCTGATAGTTAATACTCATTTCTTCCATAATATTTCTGAAGATATGATTCATTTTCTCTAAACCTTCCATACCCATGATTTCTCATTGTTCGTGCTCCTCTTCTTTTTGTAGCCATCCTGACTTCTACAGGCTTTCTCTTAAGAAAAAGTCTAGAAGTCATGGCTGTTCATTTGACATGGACTTAATCAGGAAACTGCTAGAGTTGTTAAGGATTGCAGTAGGATATTGAAGATACGATGATGATGATGATGATGATGGTAACCAGAGGAATAATTGCTTTCTTCCACTGGGCACTGTTTAACTGCATGTTTATGTAGCACCTGTCCTCCAAGATCCCAGTCTTGGCAGGCAGAGTGATTCTGCACAGGAAATTGTTACATTGTACAGTGACATGGCTTAGCTCTGCATGCCAAGCAGGACTTCAGTGCAGGGAGTAAAGGAGAATCCTGTACATACTTGTATTGCAGAAGTGCAAGTGAAACCAAAATGTAGTGGCAGGATTGCAGTTAAGTTGCTGCTTTTTGAATTGAAAAACCCCTAGGAGCCTGCATAAGTCTGTGGTGTAGAATTGTCACCTTTGTACATTACCAGGAATGCAAAAATAGTAACAGAGCTGACCAGATGGTCACTGGAGCATGGGAGAAATTAAAGAATATCTGCTTTGGTTTTTCTCTGTCAGATTCATGAGACGATTGAGTCCATAAATCAGCTAAAAATACAACGTGATTTTATGCTGAGTTTCTCCAAGGATCCCAAAGGATACATCCAAGACCTTCTCCGGTCCCAAAGTAGGGATCTTAAGGTGAGCTAAGGTTTGAAAAAGAATGAATAGTGGAACCAGAATGGAAAAATTTTATCTAAATGTACGTAGAGTGTATAGCCAAACATCTGGGATGGATAATTGGTGGAAGACAGACAATGAGTGGACTACTGCAATCCCAGAGTAGACAGTATGCAGGAAAGACAGTTTAGGTCATATTGCAGTTCCAGTGGAACAGTGGTGCTTCATGGGAGTGGTAGGTCAACTTGTGGCCAGACAGTAAGTTCAAAATGCAGGGCTTTGTTGATGTATTCTATACATTGAAAGCTGTGTAAAACTCAGCAGGAGCATCCTATAGTACGAGAACACAATTTGGGTGTTTTGTTGGTTCATAATTTTATCTATCAGCTCTCCTTGAGCTTATCTTTGAGATATGCAAGAAATGGAATGTAAAGAAGTTCAGTTGTTTGCCAGCAAAAATTAATCATTTGTTCCTCACAACAAAGTTTCACATTTTCTGTCTTTTAACTGAGATGCCTCAAAATCAGTTGTATTAACGAATCCATTAAATTATTTTAATAAAATCATTGTGTCTTTCTTACATAAATGCCTATTGTTAAGTGAATAGTCTTCCAAAAATCTACTGTTAAGGTTATGGTTATTGTTATTTATATTGTATTCAAAGGGGACAGGCATCTGAAAGAATGTTTAAATAAAGCAGACTTTGACTTGAGGAACTTACAAAGCTGTTGTGGAGCTTCTCTAGCTATATACATGGAATAGTTGTTCAGAGTTTTCCCTGACTGACAACTAGTCCCAGAAGTGCCTTTTCTATAATGTTCTGCCCTGCTGGCATCAAAGTTGTGATTCCACAACACTGCTCTGCCAAACATACAAGTAACTATATTGACCTGTGATTCTGTGATGCTGGAGACATAGTCATCAAAATTCTATTTTTTTATAGAATGGTTCCAACCACCTTGCTGCCCTATCTCTGGAGGCAGATTGGATGGGGCTTGGAGCACCTGATCTAGTGGAAGGTGTCCCTGCCCTTGGCAGGGGGTGGAACAAGATGAGCTTAAAGGTCCCTTCCAACACAAACCATTTGGTCATTCTATGACCCTGTTTTGGCAGTAAGCACACATTGTCCATTTGCTTTGGGCTTTGAGAATAGTTCTGACCATTTTTATGTGTAATGTAGATAAATTTTCACTCTGGGTAACTCTGAAAGTTTCTCTGTGTGGTAGAAATGGTGAAAAATGGTTTTATTTTTGTCACAGGTGATGACTGATGTGGTTGGAAACCCGGAGGAAGAACGCAGGGCCGAGTTTTACCACGAGCCATGGTCTCAAGAAGCTGTGAGCAGATATTTCTACTGCAAGGTATGAAAGAAATATCCACACTGCTGACTTAAAAATGCATCTCCTGCCACCGAGAAATTTAATCTGCTAAACTGTACAGTGTGTCTTTTTCTTTCAGATCCAGCAGCGCCGACAGGAATTGGAACAATCTTTGGGAGTGCGTAACACATAAGTGCTGCTCACAAGATTCCATGGGCATCATGACCACCAAACCAGTGGACTTTTCAGTGTTACTTAGCTCACTGTTACACATGGACCTGCTTCCTGACTGGATGAGAACATACCATGAACGCACCAGTCAGAACACCAGCTTTAGAGTGACCCTTGAAAATCTTGCCCAAGATGGGTGTCTCAAACCATTCCAAGCCAGAGACAGCACCATGCAAGTGTCAGTGTGAAAGAAGACTAAAGGTTCACTCATCAACGCACATCATTAAATATTAGTGGAAAGCTAGACACTACACAGCAAATCCTAATGGGCTATGCTTAGAATCATGGGTGGCACTGATAGGGGAGGTTGAGGCAGGTGTTCTAGGAGACCACAGATTTAGAGAAATAAATGCAGTTCTTATCCTATGGTACCCAAGAGTCTCAAACAGTAACTTACCTGGAATTAGACAAGATAGTCTTTCTTATAGCTGTGGAATGCTTTATATTCCTGAATAGAGTTTTTATTCCAGCCGGACCAATGCAAGAAGCTATCTCACCATCTGAAAGAACAAACTAGGAGGATTTTCATCCTGGAATGCAGAGCCTGTCTGGAAGAAAGACATAGGACTGAGAGAAAGAGACTCATCCCTGGAATAAGAGCTTCTTATGCATCCCTAGTATCGGTGGTATTAGCAACAAATGAGGAATTCTGAGAAAATGGAAATAACGTAATGGTGCTTTGCTGATACCTGCCTTTAACACAGCAGATATTAACAATAAGTATGTATGTAAAATACCAGATCACTTAAATGTTTCTCTGTGTGCCTGTAGGGTTCATCACTGAAAAGAACTTCCTAATTCTTGGTGCAGAATCCAAGAAGCCTAACTTCATGTAACACAGTAGTTTTTTCTTTACTTCAAGATGTTAGCAGAGTCCCTGGATTGGTCTCATATTTTGATCATAGGTGAACTGCCTCTTACTATTAATTATTTAGCTCTCCCATACATGATACGTGCTGGTTGTTTTGGATGCTGTTGAGTTATAAAGCACTATCAGCCTTAAATAGCACAGAGAACATATCCCTTGGAAATCATCTTCTTTGTAAATGTACGACAAATTCAGACTATGGGAATTTATAGAACAATTACGTGGAAGCAGGGACATCTTCCTTAAATCCTTCCCCTCCTCATTTTTTGTAGTGCACAGATGAGTTGTAATTAAAGGCCCAACATGATTTCTAGTCCAAAAAGCAGCTGCCAAAGTATAATCTGTCTATTTGATATGGCACTCAAAATGCTCTTCCAGGTTACTTCTTTTCACCTCCTTTCTTTCACTTCCTTGGAAAGAGAATCAAATTCACATGTGGTATGGAAGGAAGGCAGCTCTTCTGAATAAATGCATTTTTTTCTCTAGTATTGTGTTTTCTGCTGTCTTTGCCAGTTTCTCTCTTAGTTTAACTTAAAAGTTTCTTCAGTCACAGAAGAGATAGTCTTCTCTTTATGCCTTTGTTTAATATCTTTGTTTTCACATTAATAGTGCCATAGCTTTTACTCCATCCATAGTGTTCAGAGATGTCGTGGAAAAATTACTTTTGATTGCATTTACGTGATGGCAGTACTCTCACACAAAACCTGTTGGTGTGAGAAAAAGTATGGCAGTACCTCATTTCCTGAGGCCTTTTACTGGGAATGGCTTGATTTGGAATTTTTCCCTTTTGTGTTAAAACCTCTTTTCACAGTAAAATGTGAAATCCTGCACTCTTAAACTGGTTATACTGAGGGGCTGTGCGGCTGCCACAGTGATTGACTTGAAATGTTACTTAATTTAGGACTCTGCTAATTGGACTATAAGGCAAGCATTATGAAGAGAAAACAGTGGGGGTCATCTGCTACTGTGCTTCCATATTTGTTATGCTGCTGTGTCCGTCGTGTGCATGCTGCTCAGTGTATAAAACTCTTGTCTGTATGTAGCAAACAGAGCAGCTACATTCAGGGGCTTTGTTCAGTCTGCAGGAATAAGAAATGCAGAGGAATATATGCAAGGATATGAGAAGGGCACTGGACTGAGATAGATGGCCTGCAGAATGTCTGCCAGGGAATTCTGGGGTTTGAGAGCCTTCCCGCTGAAGTGGCAAATATTTGCGAGAAATATCAGTCGTTTGCTACAGCTGGCAACATACTGGAGTCCAGCCTGGTTTTAGAGCCTCTGTGGAATTAATTGGACGGATCTGGTTCCAAGTCTCTTTCAGAGCAAATTAACAAAACTAATATGGTGTTGGTGCCAGTGTTCACAACTGCATGACTGAAAGCTGAAGCTCCGTTAAGCAGCAGTGTTAGACTGAAATGTGTGCGTGCATAAATCAGGCACTGGAAATGGCAGTCCAGAATCTAAATTCTTATATCCCACTGCCTATAAAAAAAGACTGGTCACCACCAGTGAGTCTTAGAAATCAGGAGTCGGGTATCTTTCCTTTAGTTAAACTGGGGTTTGAGATTTTGATGCCTTTTTCCTGTGTTTGGGCCTTTTAGTGAAGACAGACAGAAATGTTGTTGTCTGTTCCACAAGTGCAGCTAAGAGCTTGCTTGTTTGCAAAACAAAGAGAAATTTTATTTGAAGAGAAATAATGGAGAAATACTGGAAGCAACTAGACCAAGTGTTGCTTGAGTACTGAAAATTAAAAATAGTGGCACTGAACAGGCAGGTAATTATGGCAGACTGTGAATGAGAAATTTATTTTGCATTCACAATGGTTGTCTTTTTGTGTGTATAAAAGATGACAAGAAGATGTTTCAGCGTCTTCAGTTGCTACAGTACAATACAAATCTATGCATACTGCAAAAAAACGTTCTGTGCATAGAAGTAATTAATGTATAGATGATAATACAGATAGAAAATATAGCATCCAACTAGGAAAGGGTTCAACAGAATTTTGGAGTACCAGTAGGAGGGAAATGTATCTTGGAGCAGAAGTGTTGACATGGCAGGTTAGAAACAGGTTTTTTTAGTCTGCTGGGTTGTTGGCCATGAGACAGGAATCAGATCAAATGTTTTTTAGAGATTGAAGGGGAAACAAATGTTCGATTATGGAATAAAGAGAAGAATAGAACAGTGGGAAAGGAAATTTAAAAATGGAGCAGAGTGCCACTGAAGCGCCAGTCAGACACAGCACAAGATAATGTGCAAAGTACTCTTGGAAATGGCACAGCCCACGTGAGTCTGTGCATTCTGTGTGCGTGTGCCTGCGGACACAGAGCACGTGGGAGAGACAGTCTCAGTTGCTGTGTAGCCTGGCAAGTGGGGAGGAAGGACAGAACCAAAAGTTACGCCAGTAACTTTGAGACGCACTGTCAAAGCATTTTCATTGTTACCAGCAGGGGTTCGGTTGTTCGCCATAGCAGGGTTTGTAGTCGTAATGCAGACATCGTCTCGGCTGGCAGGTTTTTTACACCACTTTGTTTAGAACTTACCCTGTGGAAGCCAAGTGAAAATATTAGTGTATAAATCAATATTGGTGCATATCCTAGGGTTCCTAATTTTGCCAAAATGCTAATCAGGTATTTGGGGATTGTTGGTCTTTTGTGGAGAACCCTTTTATGGCAATGCAAAGAGATAAGGAGGGAAAGAAGCCTCTTTTTTCCTAGAGAAAGCGGTCTCCTTTCTGTAACTGCTCTGTTGTTTAATAGGATGTATCTGTTCTGCCAGATCCTGTATTATAAACATCTTTTCTAAACTCACTGAAGAGAGGAACTCCATTTAAAAAATACAACAGTGGGTTTGTGAGAGTGCGCAAATACGTGTGTAAAGAATGGGGGGAAGGGAGAGAGCGACTCCCTCTACTCTGTAGCCACTATATCCGTTGTATGATGCCGAGTGATTCGTAGAAAAGCTTTTGACAATAAATACTTTGTTTCTTTGTATCTCGTGCACTAATCTTATGTGCGTTAACAAAGACAGGGACGTTGGTTTCTTTCTGTTCCTGATAATGATCTCTACTGTTTGGATTTCCCTTCACTTGTGAATGCACACACAGACAGGCAAACATTCCAGGTTTTAATGGGACTTGACAAAGGTGAGAACTGTTTATCTTTAGATCTTTCTTACGTGAATTCCTTTTTTCACTAGATTCCACCTTCAGCCATTTTCATACTCAATAAGTGAGAAATCCTTCCCATTGGAGAGATCTGGCTCCTCTCCTTGTCAGCCTAGAGCTAGAGCTCGGATGCTGAGAGGTCATGTAGGAATTACACAGTCACCATCTCCACTGTGGTAGCAATTAAGTGGATACCACTTCTATAGCACTTGTCCCCAGGTTCTGCTTAAATTAAAAAAGAAATCAAATTGAGTTTCTTCTACTATGTGTAATGTCATTGCGGTTCCAGATCGGGCCAGGCGCTTCTGAAGAGGAGACCCCTGCCACCTGTCGATTGTCGATTTGGCTGTGAATTATTGTTTTGTTCCAGAGTGGCTGGGTAGAGCACTGGGGACAGTTGTGGTTTGTCAGCTTCAGAGGTTGATTGCAAAAGTCATTGAAAAGAAGAATGACAACGATGTTTGTCAAACTGGTGCTTTCAGACCCCACTTGACATCTTTGCTTTGGGTTGGAGGTGGTCATGTATTTGCACTGCAGAAAATTAACGTCCCCTTCCAAATTCAGCCCAGCAGGTCCCAAAGGCTGTTACCGGGATTATTTCTTCTTTACTTTCTTTCATTTATGATAACATAATCTCCAAACTGCCAGGAGAAACTCCTTAATTTCTCCTGGAGAAAACCACATGGCAGAGGCATTTTGCAGAGCAACCCAGAATTGTGTTTGGAGTGTGCTGTGAGTGCTGACAAACTGTGTCTGCCTGCGCTCTTATTCCAGGAAAAAATTCACAATGCCAATCCTCTTTCAGTTCTTTCACCTAGAAAAGCTCTTCGTGGCACACAGGAAGCAGATATTTATTTCTCAAGTGCTCGGACCACTCCAAAGCTGAGGAATAATTTCATTTTTCCAGAAGGAACCGGGATAATAATGGACTTCCATGTACGAATGGTTGGAGAGAAACTTGGAAGAAGTCTTGGAGCCTGTTTGTGCTTTGTCCTGGTCCGGCGTTTGCTCCCCTCACGCCTGAGGCACTCGCGCTGCCCGTGCCGGCCGCGAGGGGGCGCTGCTCTCCGCACTTCCGGCTCCCCGCGGGACGGCGCGAGAGCGGCGCGCGGACGCTGCTGGGCGGCGCGCGGGTGCCCCCTGCTGGCTGAGCTGGTACCGCACCGAGAAGGGCACGCATGCGCACTGACTTGCGAGCCTCGCCGGCGCCACCTGCTGGCCGAAAGGCAGTACTGCAGCTAGGAGCAGTGCGCATGCGCACTGATCAGCGTGGAAGCCCTTTGTCGTGCGGTAATTAAGGGCTAAACGGAAACAATGACGAGCATGCGCAGTGGTGTGGTCAGGGCAGCGCATGCGCAGTGATGTGCCTGACGCGTCATGCGGTGTTTCAGGGCGGGACGGAGCCGGAGCGCTGCGCATGCGCGCTGCTGCAGGCGCTGGGGCTGTGCGGGAGCGCCCGGCGGAGCCCGGAGCCGCTCGGCAGCGGCGGGCGCGGGGTGTGGTGGCGATGCCGGAGCCGAGCGGGGGCTGTGGCTGCAGCGAGGTTGAAGGTGAGCAGAGAACGGCGCCGCAGCGTGTGCCGGGAAAGGACCCGAGGGGGGCGGCCCCGGAGCGGAGCCGGGCGGGAGCAGCGCTGTGGGAGCAGCGCGGGGGGAGCGGAGGCTGTCCCGGCGCGGGCACGGAGCCGGGGAGGAGCTGCGGGGCCGGGGCTTGCAGGCGGCCCCCCGGCAGAGCCTTTCCTGCGAAACAAAACCTGGAGTTTGTCCCAGCCCGGCCCCGTGGCGAGGGGCAGCACAACCGAGGGGAGCAGCACCGGCGCAGAGCGGCGGTGTAGGGGCGCAGGGAGGACGCGGCTGGTGCTGGAGGAAGGGCTCGCAGGTTTGTTACATTTAAATGAACGTGGAAAGCAGGAAGAGAGGTGGTATAAAAGCAGTGTGGGTGCTCGAGCAGGTGAGGCAGCACTCAGGGGAGGGAGTCGCTTCCTGAGCTCCTGAAGTTTCACTTGCCTCTCTTAGGAGCAGTCGTGAGAAGTTTCCCGTTTGGAGTTGGGCTCCAAAAGGAGGGAACCTGAAACTGCTTCTTCTGATAAATCCGTAAGTATGGGAATCCTATGAAGCCTACTGCTGTAAGCAGCCAGTAACTCGCACGAATATTTTAGCTATTAAAAATGGCAACTTTTATTTCCTCTGCACACAAACGACTTGACTGTCCCATGTAGGGTTCACTGAGGCAGCGAATTGCAATCCAGAGCATCTTCAGACTGCTGGTGCTCGGGACTGTGGCATTTGCTGTGCAGAAAACATCCCAGGCTGTCCAGCTTGGGTCTGGATGTGCATTCCCACAGTTCCTCAGAGTGGGAAAAGGCCAAGAGGGTGGTGGGAAGGCCTTTCTTCCAGGCCTGGGCATCCTCAAGACACCTCAAGGATGCTTTTAAAATGTTTGTTGTCTTTTGTTTCCCAGCCCAGGGCTGAGCTGGAGACAGTGGCAAGCGGGAGTCCCATGTTTACATCCGCCCTTGGATTCCAGTTTCTCCCAGTGGGTCTGTGCTGCCCAAAGTACCAAGGAAGGCGATGTTGGAGTACCTGTTGAGCTTGGAAGAGATGCTGAGCGTGAAATTCCAGGGATGCCGGCACCTTTCGAGGTGTTAGTTGCTCAAAAGATTGGGTCGGAGAAAGGGGAGAGTCTGAGCACAGCAAAGTGGTAGGAGCTGAGTTTGCATCTCAATCTGAGGCATCTCAAAGCCTTATAAGCTGAAAAGAAGACTTTGCTATGTTAATGCACAATTATATTTTTGTGCAACTGATGCCTTAGGTTTTAACTTCTATATTTTTCAAATTCTGTGCTGCTTAGAGTGTAACTCTTAAGTTCCTTGTAGCCTGTAATTTCTGCTCTCTCGTGCAAGATAGACATAACAAAGCCTCTCCAGGCTTTGCCTTCAAGGACAGCCAGGCTGTTCTAGGCCCAAAATGTGTAAACCAAAGCCTCTTGGCGGGAGCAAGCTGAGGGGAATTCCATCATTGAACTGGGGCTTTAACTGGAGAATTAACTGTGGTATGCAAATGAACCAAACCTATAAAGGTGTGAAGAACTCATGACCTGGGGTCCATCTCGGGGTCCATTTTTGGAAGCAGCCTCTGGCTCCCCCAGGGGGTACCTTGAAGGCCCTTCAAATAAACACCGACCTTTATTCCCTTACTCCTGTCTAGTCTCTGTTTCTAGGTGGCTGGAGAAGGCATCACAATTTTTTGAAAATAAGGCTGAGATCAACCTGGGGAGGTTGTCTGGCCCAATTCCCTGTGCCCTGCTTTGCCGTGAGGAATGGATGCCTGACCTCTTTGCAGAGAGCTGCTGCTGACAGAGATTTCTCAGTTTCTGTAGTGAATTTATCCCAGTGCTTTGCTGCTATAAAGAAGTCTCCTCTTGCTGCAATTTCCCCCTATTACATTTAAGCTCAGCCCTAGCTGAGTTAGAATTTAATCCCGACCTTTTTCCTGACCTTTTCCCCCCTTTTTTCTCCAAGAGGCCTCAGCTACCTCCCTGTTTCCTTCCTCTCTCACCTTCCAGGTCTTGTTTTTCAGACCTCGTTCTTTCCTTATAAAACCCTTGATAACCCGTTCCCCACTTAAGGCTTTATCTGTTTTTTCTACCTTCTGGGTGCTGTGGATGAAGGTCTGGCTTTGAGGAGCACACCCTGCTCCCTTTGCTCAAGAAACCAGCCTTACAGTTATTCCAATCTCCTGCTGCTGAGGGCTTCCTTAGGCTCTTCCTGAAACAAAAAATATCCAGGAAGCTTTTCCTTTTTTGAGATTAGAATGGTTTCTACAAGTCCTTGAGATGTGACCATGATGGTTAAAAACCCACAGAGCAAATGAAGGCTTCCCCCTTCTTCCCTCTGCCCCACCACCTGCTCCATGCTCAGTCCTCTCCCTGCACAGTTCATTACTTTGTAATCTCAACAACTGCTAAGGAAACCTTTCTAATCTTGTCAGTTGGCAATGCAACTGCTTTTAAATTCAGTTTTAAAATAGGTTTTGAAGTCAGCCTCTGCCCATGCTACTGATTTGAATTCTTGATGAGTCAATTGTTGGTGCTTAACAAGCTCTTTGCTGCTTTAAAGCCTTTCTCCAAGGGTCAAAGAACAACACTGACAGGGAGTGAAGGAGCGCTGCCCAGTAGTTGCTTAGAAATAGAGTGCATTAAACCAGGTTTCTTTAAAAACCGTTTTGAATAAGTGAAATTAAGGCACTTGAATTACTTTGGGAAATGGTCCATTTGGGATAGATCTACACTGACAGAAGTTGTTTATCTGATGGTCAGTACAACTTCGATCAGTGCAGGACCATCCCCTCAAGAAATGTATGAGCCAAGCCCAGCAAGGTAGAGGAAAAGGCACAAATTGAGCTTAGAGAGCTGTACAACAAGTGAAATCCCATGGACGTGCCTGGAGCATGGCACTCCTCAGCAGCTTTCCTTACAGTTAAATTTTAAAAAAAGCTAAAAGCTGATGCTCTGTACTTTGGGATCTGGCTCAAAACTGCGGAGAGGATGAACTCCCTTACTGCAACTCAGGCAGTGGAGTGCCCACAAGCCAGCAGACAGATTGCTTCTTGTTCAGTTTAAATTCAGGGTTGGTTTTTTGTTGTTGTTTTGGTTGGTTGGTTTTAAAGTATTCTTAGAGATGCTACAAGTGAAAGAAGAGAGCAGAAATAGACTGGAGCACCACTGGCACAGTAACTGGTATTTTACTGTTCCTCTTTTTCTTTTAAAAATATATGTAGATAACATGAACTTTTTAGCTCTGTGATTTGGGAGAAACACTCTTTTTTTTTTTTTCCTCTCTTTGGAAGAGATATGCAAGTCCTGAACCATTGGGTCAATGCTTGCTGCATTTTATTTACATTTTTACAATTAAACAAGGGGCTGGTAAGATTGACAAGGAAGATACAACTCAGGAGCTCACTAGGCAGCTACTCTTTGAGTGATGCAAAGAGCAGTAGGGTATGAAGACTGTTTTCCAGTGCAAGATTAATCCATAATAACATGCTCACTGACATAGAAGTCACTTCTTACAAGCCACTTATTATTCCCTGAAGTGCAGGAGCTGAAGTGTTTGACAAAGCCTTGGCAGAATGATGAAGAATATTCTTATCAGATTTCTCCTTCTCTTCTTGTGTCAGCAAGAGCAATCCATCATCTTTAAGGGTTTTGTTCCTCTGTGATTGTGTGTAGTTTAGAGAGAAAACAGTACCCAGGAGCATTAATTATTTAATCTGCACTACTTGTTTCCTCAACGTGTGAGGTCTGAGTATTGTGCTGAGAAATGGGGCCAATAAAATTTCTGGGAGTCCGACTTGGAGCTTGAAAGTTTTAGAGTTAACACTGGAGACTCAGCTCCCTCTATGGTCAGAAGAGGGGGAGACACCTTCCTTCAGAATGTCTCTCCAGGGAATACTTTTGCAAAGTCGGGTTTTCTCTCGTAACAGCTGAAGTCTTGGCTCTTTCTTAAATTGCGGTGTAGATCCCACTGGAGGCAGTATATCTCTCAAATGTATGAGCTTGGGCCTGCACACCTGCTACGGTGTGACTAGAGGTGTGAAAGCTTTTGCAAATGAATTTGGAATGAGAATCACAGAACCGTTGAGGTTGGAAAAGCCCTCCAAGGTCATCGAGTCCACCCTGTGCCCAATCCCCACCTTGTCACTCAGCCCAGAGCACTGAGTGCCGTGTCCAGGTGTTTCTTGGACACCTCCAGACCTCCCTGGGCAACCCCTGCCAATGCCTGACCACCCTTCCCATGGAGAAATTCCTCCTGATGTCCAGCCCTGGTGCAGCTTGAGGCCATTTCCTGTTGTCCTGTTGCCGGTTGCCTGGGAGAAGCGGCCAGTCCCCACCTGGCTACACCCTCCTGTCAGGGAGTTGTAGAGAGCAAGGTCTTCCCTGAGCCTCCTTTTCTTAGGACTGGTACGGAATCACTATTTTGCATTAAAGGACAATAAGCGGATGTTTTGAAAAAATGTTTTGAATTGTTTCTGCATTGCCCTGGAAATCTGCCAAGAAATGGAGTTGCTTACTGGGTTAGGTGTTCTTGCCTGCAACTTCCCAGGGGGTGCCAGAGCTGGGATGAGGCTATTGCAGAGGAATTACAAGTACGTGGCTTCTCACTCAGGAGACTCTGGGTTTCCTATAGTTACAGGACTGGTTTTCCAAACTAGAGGAATACTTAAAGGACTGCAGAGGGAGGTGGAGATAGGATTTGGGGTTGGCATCCCCACCTGCTGAGCACACGTGGGTTTAGATACCCTTTGGCAGAGCTGTCAGGTGTAATGTGGGCAGAAGCTCCTCTCTTTCTTTGGGGGCCTAAATTGAAACTCTCAGGAGCCAAATCACCTCTCATCTGCTCCGTTGTGAGCAGGAGAGGAAGGGACACCTCCAAAGGCCACATAGCTCACTCACAGTCAGAAAAATCCTACTGCTGAATCTGAAACCCCCCCAAGGATGCCTAGGACCCCCCTGGGCCCCTCAGTGATCCTTGGTGATGCATCCCCCATCATTTGAGATGGCACAGTGCCCCCCAGTGTTTTGCCAGTGGGAGCACTGGAACAGATACTGGGAGGGAACTGGGAGGGATACTGGAAGCACTGTGGGAGAGAACAAGAAGGAGCATTGGGGATAGTGCTCCTCCTCGTGCTTGCCAGTAAGAGGGGAACTGGGAGGAAACTCCCCACCACTCTCCAACCCAAATGTGATCAGTGAGGAGGAGGAAGTGCCCCCAGTGCCCTCACCCCCAAAAAAGGGGGAGTTTACAGGAAGAAATGGGATTTAAATTGAGGGGGGAAACTGTGTTTCCATAATTGTGTTTGAACTCAGGGATTTGAAGGTTCTCAATTTAAGGAAAACACACCTTTTTCATTATTTTAGGTGTCTCAGTTGGGGGAGGGGGGGGGGGATCACCATTTTCCTTTTTTTTTTATCTAAATGGAAGAAGAAAGCCTTTATGGTGCTGTTCCATGGGTTTGAATTGAGGGAAATTGCCCCATGTTCATCATCTTAAGGTTAAAATCGAGGGCAAAACACCACTGTCCCTGGTTTTAAAGGGCTTCCCTTGAGAAGAATCTCTTTATGTGCCATTATAAAAGTTCCATCGAGGGGGACCCTGCATTTGAAGGGACCTTCACAGAGGAAAAATATGTCAAAAAGCCCCCAAAGTGGTGTTTATTGAGGGAAATTGAGGAGGAAACTGCATTTCCCCTCATTTTAGGAGGATAAATTGAAGGAAACTCTTCCTTGAGTCACTTTTTATTCGGGTTTAAATTTAGAGGAAACCCTCCTTATGCATCAGTTACGGCTCTAAATTGAGAGGGAACCTCCGTTTCCCCACTGAGGCTTTGAAATGGTGACAAAAGGGAGTTTTCCCTTGATTTAATTAATGAAGAAATTGAAGAAGAATGGTAAAGATGAGCTGGCGCTGCCGGTTTGGACTCAGTATGTCTGTCGGGATTGCCAATGCCGACAGACACCAAGCATCGACGGACGCCCGGCACTGACTGTGTCACGCCCCGACGGATCCAACAGGGACTGGAAGCTCCATGGAGCAGCTCAGCGCCTGCTCCACTCTCGCCCCACAAAGCCCGGGATGCACCGGAGGGTCTGGACACATCCCCACTGTGGGGGGCAGCTGCGAGCTGCCGAGGACAAAGTCTCGGTTCCTAGGCTTGAACCTCTGTTGGTTTGCTTCTCATTCTCTTGCTCTGATTTGTTTGACAATAAATTCAATTAATTCCCCCTAGTCATGTCTCATATTCCAGTGACCCGTGAGTGATCGCTCTAACCTTTTCCCGATCCTCAAGCCTCTCCTGATGTGTTCTGTTCCCTGCCCAGGGTGAGGAGAGGGACAGAGCGGTTTTGCTGGCACCAGGCACCTGGCCAGGCTCAGCCCACCCCACTAAATCCTGCGATAATTCTCGGCACCATTGCCCAGCCGCACGGCGGGTCTGGCTCCGCGGGCAGGCGGCTACGGTGGTTCAAAGGGAGCAAAATGGGACCGAGTGAGAGGAGGCAGGTGGTGCCGGTGGGTGAAATGTCTTTGCTGCGAGCTGGCAGGGAGAGGAGCAGGAGGGAGAACCTGGTGCAAAGTAAAGTGGAGAGAAAGAGGGACAAGGCTGGAGCGGTGGAAGAAAGCGGAGGTCGCCATGGGGCAGCTCAGCATTTTGCTTTCCAGCTCTGTGGGAGGAAAGAAAGGGCTGTCAAATCCATCCAGGAAACGAGAGGAGAAATAGCAGGTGATGTAAATCGTCGGCAATTTGGATTCCATTTGTCTGACCGGCAAACGCCGAGAGACTCCGAGCACCGCGGGACGCCTGCGAGCGTTGCGATGTGCCTTGCTCTGGCTGCAGCCCGCCTGCTGGAGACCCCCAGAAGCAGCGTCCCGGGCGCTGCGCTTCTTCACCGGCTTCACCAGCGCGGGGCCCGTTTGGGTGCGGGTTAGCCCGGCTTTGGCCCCGTTTGGGTGCGGGTTAGCCCAGCTTTGGCCCCTTTCGGTGCGGCTTTGCCCGGCTTTGGCCCCGTTTCGGTGCGGCTTTGCCCGGCTTTGGCCCCGTTTGGTGCGGCTTTGCCCGGCTTTGGCCCCGTTTGGGTGCGGCTTTGCCCGTCTTTGGCCGCAGCGCTCGGCCCGGTCCCAACCCGCGCCGTGTCCCGGGGGGGCTTCGCTCTGCCCCGCGCGCGGGAGGAGATCGGGAAGCAGCCAATCGGAAGCGTCGGAGCGTACGGCAGCCAATAGGAGCCCTGGCGACACCGGCAGCCAATGGGAAGCGCCGCTCCCTGAGGGGACGCTCGCACCTCAGAGCGCTTCGAAGCTCCTTCGTTTTGGGGAGGTTTCTGGAAATTTTGGAGTTACTTTTCTTTTTGTCAATAGCGCGGATTTTCCGAGACAGCAGGGATTGCGGCGCGGGGGCGCTTCCGGCTCTGGCGCTTCAGGGCGGTTTCGAGGCGGGGGGAGCCCCCAGCGGCAGTGGCGGGAAAAGGGGGGGTGCGCGGTATAAAAAGGGCCGCCGGCGTGGCGGCGCCTCAGTCGGGGGGCGGCGGCGGCGGCGGCAGGAGCTCCGCGGGCGGGTCGGGAGCGGCCCTGAGGCGCCGGCAAGCGCCGTGGCAGGCGCGCTTCGGCTCCGTCATCGGGAGCGCCGCTTGGTGCCGGTAAGGAGCGGGAGAAGGCGCCGGCGGGCGGCGGGTGGCGAATGCCGTCGGCGCGGCGGGGCTTGGGCCGCCTGCGGTGTGCGGTCTGCCGAGAGCAGCGGGGAATCGCACGGGGAGCGGCGGCGGGCGGGGCGCTGTGGGAGCCGGCGCACGTCCCTGAATGAGCCGCCCCGCGCGAGGTGCGAATGGAATACAAGAACTCAATCGAGCGTCAAAGAAGAGCCGCAGCTAGAGGGCTCTCCGCTTCCGCCCCGTGTCACTGAAAGAGCAGCACCGAGGCACCGTCGGGGCGGCGGTGCTGGGTAAAGAGTCACGGGCGTGACTCGGAAGTGTGAACAGAAAAAACTAATTGAGAATGGTAACAAATGTTCTAAAAGTATTGCAGCAGCAGTGCCTCTGCCCCGTGTCACTAAAAGAGCAGCACCGAGGCACCTTGGGGGTGATGCTCTGGGTAAACGTGCGGCACGGATAAGGATGGGTGGTATGAGGGTAATAAAAGATAGAGAATGGTCTAAGAAATAATACAAGAACCGCGGCAGCAGTGGCCGCTGCCCCAGGACAAAATGAGCTGCACCAAAGCACCCGTGGGGCAGGTGCGCTGCTTCACGGGAAAGGTCGGTACTGTGAAGGGAATAAAATAAAGAGAATGGTAAATAAAGAGAATGGTAAAAATATATCCTAAGGTACTGCAGCAAGGGTGGCCGCTGCTCCGCGTCGCTATATGAGCTGCACCGAGGGACTGTCGGTGGGGCAGTGGTGCTGAAAGAGCGGCACGGGAAAGGCTGCGAGGTGTAAAGGGTATAAAATGCTGAGAATGCTAAAAGAAATCTAATAAAGGTACTGCAGCAGGAGCGGCCGCTGCCGTGGGTCACTAAAAGAGCTGCACCGAGGGACAATTGGGGCAGTGGTGCTGGTCAAATTGCAACATGGGAATGGCTGGGAAGCATGAATAGAAGAAAATACTGTTATTGGTACGAAATGTTATTGAAGTATTACTGCAGGAGTGCCTCTGCCCCATGTCACTAAAAGAGCTGCTCCGAAGTACTATTGTAGCAGCTGTGCTGCTTAAAGTTGGTCACAGGACCGCTTAGAAGTGTGAGTGGAATAAAATAAATGTGATGGTATACAAATTCTTAAGTTACCTCACCAGGGGTGGCATGTGGTGGTGCAAGTGGTTCTCTCCACTCAGACCACTAAGAATACTCAGTGGTGGTCAGGCACTGAAGAATAAGCAGTTCACTTTCCAGTTTGTGTGAGAAGCCACAATCCCTCTACTTCAGTAGTTGGCATAATTTTGTACGATTGGTTCCCTTTTTCCCCTCCCGGTTTTATGTATGATAGTGTAAATATTAATTTCCCTATTTAATAAGTATATGTTCTAGAAAGTTCTGTCCTGCTCGACACCCCATTGGTTCCTCCCTTAAGTCCCTCCTATGTCCTATTCCCATTGGTTTCTTTAGCCTCATCCCCGCCTTTCTTCCCATATCCCATGGGCTGTGTCCCTTATCCCCGCCTTTCTATCCTCAGTATAAAATGATTGGACCCTCTGTTAAAAATCGGTTCTTCACCTTTGGTCGTCTGCGTGGGTATGTTGCTACGTGGAATATCATGCCGAGAGTCTCCTCTCTTTGCTTCTTCTCCTCTGCCTGCGTGCCCGAGGACCTGCCAGGGAGTCGCTCCCTCGGGTGAGGAGCTCACTGGCTCGCTTTTTGTGGGTTCAGGGAACCGCCTCAGAGTTCGGTGTGGCCACACCTCGGGCTTCTTCTGCCTTGGCTGGTGCGCGACCGCTGCAGTGGCCGCTGCCCCGTGTCACTGAAAGGCGAGCCCAGAGCAGGGTCTGCGCTGCCCCATCACTGAAAGGCGTGCCCGGAGCAGGGTCTGCGCTGCCCCGTCACTGAAAGGCGAGCCCAGAGCAGGGTCTGCACTGCCCCCCATCACTGAAAGGCGTGCCCGGAGCAGGGTCTGCGCTGCCCCATCACTGAAAGGCGAGCCCAGAGCAGGGTCTGCGCTGCCCCATCACTGAAAGGCGAGCCCAGAGCAGGGTCTGCACTGCCCCCCATCACTGAAAGGCGTGCCCGGAGCAGGGTCTGCGCTGCCTCTGTCACTGAAAGGCGTGCCCGGAGCAGGGTCTGCACTGCCCCCCATCACTGAAAGGCGTGCCCAGAGCAGGGTCTGCGCTGCCCCATCACTGAAAGGCGTGCCCGGAGCAGGGTCTGCGCTGCCTCTGTCACTGAAAGGCGTGCCCAGAGCAGGGTCTGCACTGCCCCCCATCACTGAAAGGCGTGCCCGGAGCAGGGTCTGCGCTGCCCCGTCACTGAAAGGCGTGCCCAGAGCAGGGTCTGCGCTGCCCCGTGTCATTAAAAGGCGTGCCCAGAGCAGGGGCACCTCTGCCCCCCGTCACTAAAAGAGCTGCACCGAGGCACCATCGGGGCGTCGGTGCTTGTTAGAGAGTCACGGTAAAGGCTGGGAAGGGTGCGCGGTATTAAATAGTGAATGTATAAAGAACAGGAAAAGGCCCTCACCAGGAGTGGCCAGGGCAGAGTGTTGTGGCTCCCTCTGCTTTCCCCTCACCCTCCCTCCCCCGGGCCCCTGTCCGGAGAAGGGGGTCCCGGGGAGGGGGCCGGGGCTATCCCCGTCCGGGGAAGGGGATCCGGGGGAGGGAGCGGTGACTGGAGGGGGGAAGCCCCCGCTCTGTTCCACCCCCTCTCCCGGACCTCCTCCCGAGAGGTCCACCCTGACCATCCCCGCACAGGAGCCCCCCCTTCGGAGGGGGCCCTCCCTAACGCCCCGCAGGATCCCCTTGTAAGGAGGGGTTCCACCCTATCCCCAGCCCCAACCTCCCCAGGGACCCGCAGTGTGATGTGTGGGAAGCCGGAGCCCCGGCGGTGTCGGGCGGTGTTTGTGACCTGCACGGGGGGACCCAGCGAGCGTCTGGCCCCCTCTGGGGACTCCAGCCATGGTGGGGGGCGCCGGGCTCCGGCCCTCCGGGCTTTATTCTCCAGCGCCCCGAACCCCACGGCCGCGGGGAAAGAAGAGGGATAGCAGGAGATGAGATGGGGTAAGGAGGGGTGCCGAGAAAAGCGGGAGGGGAAGGGACAGGCCGGGTGAGGGGAAGAGGGAGAGGGGGAATAGAAGGGGGTAGCGGGCTAGGGACAGCAGAGCAAGGAGTATGGGGGGATCGGGTTTGGGGGAGGGGGGGAGAGGGAAGAGGGGGAAAGGGGGAGAAAGGGAATACGGGGAGAAGGAAGGGAGGGATGGAGACGGGGACAGAAGAGGAAGCTAAAGCCCCCACGCTTCAGCTGGGGAGTGATGTCTGTATAACTCAGGTCACAACAAAGTGCTTATATAGCTTGGATTATAAGGTGCCTTTGTAACCTTAATATCAATATAACCCAAATCATGAGTTTTTATCAATATGACTTGAAGACTATTAATATAACCTGAAGCATAGCCCTCTATACTTCTATAGCCTGAATCATAGCTTTTACTTATGTAGCCTGAATCATAACTTCTATACCTATAGAAGGATGCTTATAACCTGAATCATAACTTCTGATACCCATATAATCGAATATTAATAATTTTTTATACAATGTAATGGCTAGTATATAGTTAACTAATTGCTTATATGCAGAATAGAGAAAAAGAAAAGAGATGAATAAACTTACCAGGTGTATAGCTTTAGAGATAAATAAGTGTAGTACTAATGAGAAATCGGCAAGCCAAAGCCAATTATCCACAAAACAAAGAATTGAGGCCGGTTAAGACCAGATAGACTGAAAGGCATCGGAACTGCGCATGCCTCGAAGACAAAGTTGAAAAGTTCAAGTGCAAAGAAGACTTTAGAAGCCTTCATCAAAGACCCTCGAAGACCCCCGAGTTGGGGAAGTGCATGCGCAGTGCAAAGAATTATCTAATAACCATGAGACCGTGCTATGTAAATTAGTTCCAGTGCCTGTGTGATGATGCTGTAATGACGTAGCAACATTAAGCAAAATTTTACTGTATAAATGTATATTTATACAGTATAAATATATACTTGACAGAAGTGGGTGAGTTAGGAGGAGAAATCCCCCTGACCACCAGCGCTGCAATAAACAAATACCTGCTCTATAGACATTGGTCTGTGGGGATTTATTTCCAGCCTATCTGTGGGAATCCAGAGTGCAGAGAATATTCCTCTGCCTGTTTTGAAGGATTAAACCCCCCTGGACAATACTGTTTTTGACCTTTATCCATGGAGAAAACTGTCTACACTCTGGGTAGAATTAAAATCTACACCAGTGTGAACTAGGCAGTAGAATATTATGTAAGAATGTCACAGGGTGAAGAATTTAGAGATTTTGGGTTTGTTTATGTAGTAAATAGATAAATAATGAGGTTTCCAAAATGGTGGATGTTTACATCGTTTTAGACGTCGTGCTCCTTCTTCCAGACCTCCATTTTCTGCAGTAGAAGTAGTTTAGTATGGTTGGGTAGAATTTACCACAGTTCCTGTCTGCGTTACAAGGTGATTTACTGGACATTGGTGGAAAAGTAAAAACGTCTGTCCTTTCAAACTTCTATTGGGCTAAATGCCTTCAAAAGGGCTGCAAAATCTTGATACAAGGTCACTCGCAGCTTTTCTCTACTCTTGCTGCTTTCCTTGTAACCTTGTAGCTGATAAGAATAGATAAACAACTAAGAGCAAAGAAGGCTGAAGATCCAGTTCGTCTCTTAAGGCTCCTGGCAAGGACTCTAACGAATCTCCCCCATCCGGGGAGGTCTAATTAAGGCACAAACTGCGTCACTCTCCTGAGTCCCTCTCTCTCGGGCATCAGGACCCTGGACAAGCACCTGCCCGCGGCGTGCTCGGAGAGAGCAAATGCCGAGCAAGGCGATTCCCAGGGATTAAATCACCTCGGCCTCACCCCGCACAGCCCCCCTGGGGCCCCGCCTCTAAAAATTCTGTTGGATAAAAGAGGGAGGGAGCAGCTGGGGAATGAACAGGTGGATTTTTGGTGGATACAGGGAAAGACATGGGAAGGGGGCTCTTAGGTAAAATATACCTCATGGGTACCACAAGGAAAAGCCCCAATTGCGCTTTTTTCCAAGCTCTGACATTCCAGAAGTGTGAATAGTGGTTAGCACATCAATTTCTATATTCCTTGGGTACCCAGTGCTTTGTTGGGAAGAGATAATATTTGGAAATTAACAAATCCAGGGATGTAATTCCTGATAGTAAAGCCCTGGGGGCCCAGGTTTTGATATCCTTCCAGCAACCAAATGCAACAGAGGGAATCCTGGAGGAGGTGGAAAACGCTGTCACTCCGTTGATGGAATTCCTGGGAAATGGAAAGCAGCAGAAGCAGTAAGAACAGAGTTGGAAGCAGGCTCCAGCCAGGTAAGGCAGACACCAAATCCTTTGGAATTAGAACCAGGAAGGGGTGAGAAGAATTAATTATTAAACTTGTACCCCATGGATTCCTGAGCAGGATCCCAGCAGGGAAGTCTGCAGGGATACTCTAGGAGAAGATCCAGACTGGGGACTGTTCCCAGCTGGGAGCAGTGAGCCTTGGAATGGCAGGAAGGGAAGAAAGAGGGGTCCTTTGAGCACAAGGATCAGCTGTCAAACGTGGAGATGTTATCAGACAATTCCTTGGGAGTGTTTAGTTCCCAGGCCAAGTCAGTCTCCTGCCTTGTGAAGCGCAGAGATCTGGGAAGAGCCCAACTAATGTAGGGAATGGACTGGCAGATAAAACTGCCAGGGTGTGGTCGGGAAAAACATCCTAATAGGGGACCTCATTTTGTACAGGAATTGTGCAAATATTGTCCAAAAGAACAGGAATCAAATGGGATTTACATATTCCTTGGACACCACAATCCGGTAGGAAGGCTGAGAGAAGGAAACAAAGCCTAAAAAGGCAAATGAGCCAAATCTGCCAAAAACCTCAAATGGCCACATTCCCCGGCATTGCTGAGGAAATTCAGCCAAGCTCCAAGCAAAAGGTGAGGCCCTATGGAATCCTTTATGGGAGACCATATCCAGCTGCGACTCTTCCTGGAGAAGGCCATGGGAAAGGTTTTACCAGTTTCAAGCAGTATGTAATTTCCTCAGGAAAAACACTTGGATCACTGCATAACTTTATTGTTTTAGGCACACGAATCAGCTGTGATACCCAAGTCCATCCTCACAGGGGGCAGCAGCGGCGCGGTAGGGAAGGGATGGGACAGCTCCTGCCCCTGCCCCGGGCTCAGGAACGGAGCGGAGCCCGAGCGGGAGCCGCGGCACCGGAGCACCATGGGACGGCCGCCAGCCCGCGGCACCGGAGCTGGGGAGGAGCTCCGAGGCTGCTGGGGGCTGCCCCCCTTTATTGTGGCAGCAGAGCCCCTTTTTGGGGCACGTACACGTGGAAATGGCTTTATTAAAGCGACGCGCTGCTGCTGTCCAGGGCAGCTTGACTCGTTTTGTGCTTTCTTTGGGGATGAGGAAAAAAAGGCCGGGGGAGGGGGTGGAGACTCGGGGGCTCCGATGTCATTTGGGGAACCCCAATGTCCCCGGGAGAGCCGCGATGCGGTGGAGGAGCAGGGGAGTGGGGAATGAGGGGGGCCAATGCTGGGTGCCCTCTGCCAGAGGGAGCCAAAACTGCCAGAAAATCCACAGGCAGAGAGGTGTGTGTAGAATACTAAAACCTGCCGAGGTTTTAATTTTTATATGTATTGACAAAGATACTAATTTAGCTCTATATTAATTGCAAAATAAAGCCTCTCTATCTACTATTATTACATACAGGAATATAAGAAACTGGGACTAGAGCTGGGTAGGTTTTGAAAATAACGGGCTGACGTTTTCATAGAGGAAAGGAAACAAGCAAGTGCCTGAAAGCAGGAGCGCAGCCGCTGGGGGTGCAGGCGCTCAGCAGCGCTCGGAGCCGGCTGCTGCTGCCGGTGCTCCGTGCCCGGCCCGGAGCGCGTCCCAGCCCCGGGCTGCGCTCGGCGGCGCTGCTGCCGCCCGGTGGCGAGAGAGCGGCACTGCCGCCCCCGGCCCCGCCGCTGGCCCCGCCCGCCGCTCCCGCCGGGGGCCGCGGGACAGCGGCGGCGTCGGCGGCTGCCGAGCGCGGGGAGGGCGAGGGGCGGCAGCGAGCGGGGCCGTGTCTGTGAGCGGAGGCGGGGATGGGCGAAGGGCGGTTCGGAGCGCAGAGGGGCACGGCCGTGGCCGAGCGGGGCCGCGGCGATAAAAGGAGCGGGCGCCGTGCGGGGCGCGGGCTGAGACGCGTGACAGCGGCGGGGCCGGTTTGGCCGGGCAGCAGCGGCGCGGGGCGGGGGGCAGCGGGCGAGCGCGGTCGGAACGGAGCTGCCAAAGAGTGCCAATAAAGCTGTCTCGGTTTGAAAGACAGGTGTCAGACAAGAAAGGCAGGAGCCTCCCCTGAAATGGAAAATGCAACCCCCTTCCCTCCGAATTATTATAAATCTGAAAATAAGGGGCTTTCAGGCAAAGATATAAGGGATAGGAATAACAGTTCTTTACTAATAAATATATATGTATAACAACACAAACAAACAGCAATAGCTGTGGCAGTCACAGCAAACAGCAGCCCGAACCCAGCGCCGGCCTCGGGCGCTTTCCCCTGGGTGCAGTTCCTCCTCCCGGTGAGCAGGGCGGGTGCGATGGTTCCCCCGCGGCTGCAGGGGGCGCTCCGCAGCGAGCTCGGGAGCACCGGGAATGGCAGCGCGGGGTCCCGGGAAGGGATGGATGAGAAAAACCTCACAAAACTCTTGGGCGTCCGGCCGGATCCTCAGGAACAGCAGGCTGGAACGGCAGGGGCGAGCGCAGATCTCGAGTGGCAGTGAGAGGTATCAAACTGCGGAGCTGTGGCAGGGAAACCCGGCAGGTCTCTCAGTCGGCAGAAACCCGCAGTGGTGACCGAGACGTCCACACCGACGGGAGCCAGCTTCCCGACTAAACCTTGAGCACCCAGGCAGCCCCCCGCCCCGGGTGTCCCAACCCCCAGGTGACAAAAGGGTGGCCAGTCCCACCCCGCCTCTGTGGCCAGGTCTTTTGTTTCTTTTAAGTATCCAGCGATTTGTCCCCTAGCAACTAGTATGGGTAAAATTCTTTAAGAGAAAAAACAGGCTAAAATCCTAAACCCCAACAAAAGCGTCCCCAAGAGCGCCCCGAGAGCGCCGAACCGCGCCGGCGGCCGCGAAACACAAAAGCGCCGAGGAAGAGCCGCACCGGAGCTGCCCGGGCCCTGCCCCTGCCCGAAGGGCGGCGGCTGCCCGGAGCCGGGAGCGGCCGGCAAGGACGGAGCTGCTCTTTGCCGGGAGGTGAGAGCTGGCGGGGCCGGAGCCGGGGGCGGCTTTCCCCGGCAGGGCGGGCGGGGAGGATTTCGGCTGCCGGCAGCTCTCGGGGAGGGCTGGACGGAGCCCGGGCTGAGCCGGGTGGCGGCTGCGGGTGCTGCTCGTGTCAGTACAGATAGAGTGTGAGAAATGAAGTCACCGTGCTCCATCAGGGTTGGTGCCTGCTTGACTTGTGGTCCTATGATGGAATAAAACTAGAAGGAATCAAAGTGACTACAGAGGAAAATGAAGTGTGGCTTTCCATCAGTAATTTTCCAAGATTGTGACTGATTGAGTTTGCCCCTAATTACGCTCTGCAGGGATCCCATAGGGATGCTGTCGGTTTGCACAGCCCAGGTGTCAAAAAAGTTCCAAAACCTTCCTATTTTGTGTTCTCTGGGATTCTCCAGAGTTCTTTGTTCTTTTTGGGTTTAATCTCTTGACTTGTTGTTCAGTTAAGTAATATACCTGCTTAAAAGAGTTGAAAATGCTGGAAATAGTGGACAGAAGAAATCCTTCCTAATGCAAAGGATTTCTTCCTTTTCTTTTGCTCAGACCTAGTGACAGGTAGAAATGGGATGGTGCTGGAGCTGACTGGCCAGTGCTTTGTTAGTTATTACTGTGTGGTTTGTATGATTTTTGTAGTAAGCCGCTGTAGTTTACTTGTGTCTATCTTAGAATCGCAGAATGGTTTGGCTTGGGAGGGGTCTTAAAGCTCACCCAGTGCCACCCCCTGCCATGGGC
>JAMPIT010000445.1:0-24253 GCA_026261815.1 Monarcha castaneiventris obscurior
CTGCCACAGCTATTGCTGTTTGTTTGTGTTGTTATACATATATATTTATTAGTAAAGAACTGTTATTCCTATCCCTCATATCTTTGCCTGAAAGCCCCTTATTTTCAAATTTATAATAATTCGGAGGGAAGGGGGTTGCATTTTCCATTTCAGGGGAGGCTCCTGCCTTTCTTGTCTGACACCTGTCTTTCAAACCAAGACACTGACTCACCTGGAGCTGCCCATGGCCATCCCACAATGGGCATGGGGCACCCCAGATTGCCGAGATGAGCACTGTGTGACACCCTTGGGACAGCCTGGCATCCATCAGGACAGCCTGGCATCCATCAGGACAGCCTGGCACCCATGGGGACAGTGTGACACCCACAGGGACAGCCTGGCATCCATCAGGACAGCCTGGCACCCATGGGGACAGTGTGACACCCACAGGGACGGCCTGGCATCCATCAGGACACTCTGGCACCCATGGGGACAGTGTGATACCCACAGGGACAGCCTGGCATCCATCAGGACAGCTGGACCCATGGGACAGTGTGATACCCACAGGATGGCCTGGCATCCATCAGGACAGTCTGGCACCCATGGGGACAGTGTGATACCCACAGGGATGGCCTGGCATCCATCAGGACAGTCTGGCACCCATGGGGACAGTGTGATACCCACAGGGATGGCCTGGCATCCATCAGGACAGTCTGGCACCCATGGGGACAGTGTGATACCCACAGGGACAGCCTGGCATAAGGACAGTCCGGCATTGCTGGGGACAGCCGGGCAGCCACTGGACAGCCTGGCACCCAAGGGGACAGTGTGGCAGCCATGAGGATAGACCGGCATCCATCAGGATAGACTGGCACCCAGGGGGACAGCGTGACACCCTTGGGGACAGCCTGGCATCCCCTGGGAGAGCCTGACACCCATGGGGACATTCTGGCATCCCTGGGGACAGCCTGACATCCCTGGGGAGAGTCCGACATCCCTGGGGACACCCTGCCTGCCACCTGTGCCTCCTATCCTGGGCAGCTCCAAGTCCTGGATGCCAGCACCGTTGCAGAGCCAGATCCAGTGGCACAACTTCCTCCCCTGCCAGCGCCTCCGCTGCAGCAAATCCCTGCAGGAGCTCAGGGGCTGCCGGGTGGACAGACCCCGCCTGAAGCTCCAGTCCCTGCTGGCCCTGGAGTGGCTCCAGCACCGCTGGCCCGAGGAGACTCCATGTCCCCTGCCCAGGATCCATCGCCATCCCCATGGCCGGAGACAGCGGCGTGTCCTGGAGCTGCAGCGGCTCCGAGGTGCTGGTGGTGGCTGTGGCAGGGTTCCCGCAGTGTGGGGACGTGGGTGGCGGCGGTGTGACCCTGGTGGTGTCCCCACAGAGGCACCAGCACTTGTGCGATTTCCCCAACGTTGCCGACATCAGCCCCGAGCAGGCGGTGAGCCGGGAGGGCGGCCCCATGGAGACCCAGCTCCTCACCCTCCCCAAGGCAGACAGCCGGGTGCTGGGAGCTGGGGGGTTTGGGGAGGCCCCGGGGGTCCCCACCCTGCTGAGCCCAGTGGTCACTCCACAGCCGCTCTCTGGACAGGATTCCAAACGGTGCCAGGTACGCCAGGGTACGGATGGGCACTTGTGGCTGTCAGGGGTGGCGTGGAGGTTCTGCAGCCTGCGGGAGCTGCTGGGCACCTCCGGGCACCAGGGGCTGCAGGCACAGGGGGCTGAAATGCACCTGGAGGCTGCCTGTCCTTCTCACCCAAAAGGTGACACCAGGGGATGTCCCAGAGAGAGGGCTGTGAAATCACAGAGTGGCTATGACATCATGGAGGGGCTGTGTGACATCACAGAGTGGGCTGTGACATTACAGGGCACCTGTGTGACAGCATAGAGTGAGCTGTGACCTCATAGGATGTCTGTATGACATCACAGAGTGGTCTGTTACATCACAGGGCACCTGTGTGACATCACAGAGTGGCTATGACATCATGGAGGGGCTGTGTGACATCACAGAGTGGGCTGTGACTGAATGACATCAAGGAGTGGGCTGTGAGGTCACAGGACGTGTGTGACATCACAGCACAGACTCTGACATCACAGAGAAAGTGTGACATCACAGAGCACACTGTGACATCACAGGGGCAGCTGTGTGAGGTCCCTGGGTAGATTAATGTCTTGGTTTAAAAGAACAGATGTCTGCCCAGGAAGGTGGGAACTTTCCTGGAATGGAAAGATGACCCCCTCATTCCAAATGATCACTTTGTGATACCAGGGGCTCCCAGGCAAAAAATTTGGGAAAAGGAATAACAAAATATAAATACATCAATCAGAAGAGGTCGAACAGCAGCCGAGCAGTGACAGAGTTCCCTGTCAGGCTCCCCTTCCCCCTTGGGCGCAGTTCTGGCCACACCCGGCAGGGGGCGCTGGGGGCCCCGGCGGGGCGGGGCGGGCGCTGTCTCGCGGCCAGCAGGGGGCGCTCCGGTAGCGGGGCGAGGCCTCCCCGGGCGGTGATGGCGGAGAAAGGGACCCGGCGGGGACGGCCCCGGCCCAGGCGGCACCGCCCGCGCTGGCTCCGGGCCCCGGGCGGCAGGGAGCAGGGAGCAGGGAGCAGGGAGGAGCGGGCAGGCTTCGGTGGCAGTGCCCAGAACCCCAGGGCAGCAGTACCCGGGCCAGCCACACTCACCCCGTCACCCACGCGGCCGCTCCTCGATCCCGAACGGAAGGGAAGGGGCAGCCCCCGACCCGCCCCCGCAGGGTCCCGGCCGAGCTCACACCTCTGGAGATATCCCCCAAGATGTGGGAGGTCCGTGGGCGACAGTGACAATTCCCAGCACAAATAACTGAGCCACCCTGAGAGACAGGGCTGGGGCCGATGGGATTTGGTTTTGGATCCACTGGGATTTTGGGTTGTGTCTTAGGCTACAATATAAGATATAACCAAAAGTCTGTATTCTGTCACCATCTGTTGAAACCTGGTGGGGCAGGGTTTTTTATCTCTTCCATGACGCATCCCTGAAAACTGCCTCCGGAGGGACATCTTCTGTTAATGGGCCATCCAGCCTCACTGCATGACTCACAAAATTATATCATCCCACTGTGAGATGCTCCGCCCATGGGAGCAGCCAAGAATTCCTACCTGGATATAATCTGAGGTTTGGGACACCACAAGCAGCCCTTACCTCCAGGATTCCCAGAGGACAAGAGCTACACAGGCACCACAGGACCTTCAGAGGGAGACCAGACCCTTCTACAGGATCACTGCTTCAACAGAACCATATCCGTCATCCCAAGAGGACTGCAGCCACCACTTAATCACACTGCTACCACCCCCCTGCCCGGCAGGGTGTCAGCTCGTATCCTGACTCTGTCGGGGTTAAGCCAGTGTCTGTGTATTATTGCCCTGTTATATATGTATCAGTAAAGAACTGTTATTCCTATTTCTCATATCTTTGCCTGAAAGCCCCTTAATTTCAAAATTAGAATAATTTGGAGGAAAGGGGGGTTACATTTTCCATGCCAGGGGAGGCTCCTGCCTTCCTTAGCAGACACCTGTCTTTCAGACCAAGACAGGTTGGATCCAATGGCATTTGGACCTGGATCCACTGGGATTTGGGCTTGGATCTGTTGGGATTTGGAGTTGGATCCGATGGGATTTTGGGTTGGATCTGCTGGGATTTGGGGTTCCATCTGATGGGATTTTGTGGTGGATCTGATGGGATTTGGGGCAAAAAGGGCACATTCTGGGTGAAAACCAGGAAGATCCCAATGGATCCTGAGGGAAGGAAGCTCCTCCCAGTCATCCCTCAACTGTCCCGAACCAGAGGCATTTATTGATGGCTCCTGGACACTCATGGAGATCCCTGGAGATTCCCAAAGATTCCCAACTACTCCAGAGACACCTCCAGCACTGGCCAGAAGTTCTCACTGCTCGTCCTCATTGTCTTTGGCCTCGCAGGGCTGGGCGGGAGCTCCTTGGGATCGGGATCCGCAGGAATGCCAGAGCCGGAGCTGGACGCCGACAGCACCGCGATCACCGGCGTTTGGAAGCTCCAGGGATCCCAAGGACGGATCCACTTGGATTTCTCCTTCTTCTTCACCTCTTCCTCGTCTCCTCCTCTTCCTCCTCTGGAGCATGGATTTTTGGCCATGCGCATCTGGCGCCGGCGCCTGGAGCGGTCCCGGCGCTGTCCGGCCTTTGGAATCTTGGGATGATCCCTGGAAGGATCCAACGAGAAAGGTCATCCCGAGCTGGGGGACACCAGATTGTCCCCAAGCCTTTGGCCTCACCTGTCCAGGGACTTCTCCGACTTCTTCCTCCCCTCAGTTTCCGACTTCTCCAACTTTTCTGACTTTTCCAACTTTTCCGACTTTTTCAGCTTTTCCTTCATCCCTTTGGATGCTGACTTTTCTGACTTCTCCTTTTTCCCCAGTTCAGTTTCCAACATTCTCGATTTCTCCTTCCTCCCCACTTCAGTTTCCAGCTTCTTTTTCCCCAGTTCATTTTCTGACTTTCCCAACTTTTCCTTCCTCCCCAGTTCAGTTTCTGACTTTCCTGATTTTTCCTTCCACTCAGATTCAGTTTCCGACTTCTTTTTCACCAGTTTGGTTTCCAACTTTCTGGACGTTTTCTCCTTCTTCGCCAGCTCTGTTTCCAACTTCCTCTCCGTCCCCTTCCTCCCCTGGGTTTTCTGGTTTTCTGCAGTCTCTTCCTGAGGTTGTTCCTCTGCTCCTGGTATTCCAGAAGCTGCCTCTGGAACTGGAAAGGAGAGGCTAAGTCAGAGATGACATCACTTGTCCCATTTCTTCCCTTTTCCCCCACACTTCTCTGCTCTTTCCCCATTCCTTTGCTTTTCTCCCTTTTCTTTCCCATTTTTTATCCATTCCTTTGCATTTTCCCTCATTTCTTTGCCTTTTCACTCATTCCCCCTTTGCCCTTCCCCCATTTTTTCCTGTTTTCCTGTTTTCCTTGATTTTTCCCCAATTTCTTTCCTTTCTCCCATTTATTTGCTTTATTATCCCCAAAAATTCCCATGTTCCCCATTTTTTGCTGTTTTCCCTCTTTTCTTTGTTTTTTCTCCAATTTCTTTCCTTTCCATCCACGTCTTTTCTTTATTATCCCAATTAAGTTCCATTTCCCTGTGTTTTGCTATTTCCCCCCTTTCCTCGATTTTTCCCCATTTTTTCTGCTTTATGTTTTGGGGTGATTTTATGATGATGCTTTATTCCCTAACTGTCTGCTTTGTGCCCAGAAAACGGCTGCTGCAGCTTTAGGCTGGGCCCAGGGGTGGGGCCGGAGCCTTGGGCTCCTGCGCGGTTCGGTTCAATCTCTCTCCGGCGCGGTCGGCGGCTGCACGCATTGTTACTTCGCTGCCTTTGCTGGATTCTTTTCGCCAATTTAGGCAAGAAGCTTCTGGGGTTTTTGGGTTTTGTTTTCCCTTCCCCTGGCCTGGAGGCTTTTCACTGGCAAATCCTTTAGGTGCCTTTTTGGGATTTTTTCCCTTGAACTGTCTCAGTTCATTTCTTTCTTTGGCCTGAGGAGCCTGGAGGCGGCCCCGGCCGGTCCGAACCCCGAATAGACCGAGCCAGGGAAAGAAGGGACATTGAAGTCCATCAGCTTCGCCTGCTGCCAGGAGGAGACCCACGCCAGAAATCCAACAGGTCCCAGCTGCTGCGTGAACTCCTTCTTTTCTCCCCCCTTCCCAGGGACAAAGAAGGGCAGCCGCCACCTTTGCCTCTCGGCCATGTGGCAAGGTGGGGGTGGGTGTAAGGTTCAATTTTCTTTCTTTCCTGTGCTTTGTGGGAATCTTGCTTTGTTAATAAACAGTTCTACTTTTTTCTCACTTTCATCCCCTGGCATCCATTTCTCTCACTGGCCAAAGAAAAGGGAGTTACTGAAGCCCTTTCCCCCTAGATGCTCATTCCAGGGTGCTTCCTCCTGAAATTTGTCTCCAAAACCAAGACACTTTATTATCCCCAAAAATACCCATTGTCCCCATTTTTTGCTATTTCCCCCCTTTTCCTCGATTTTTTCCTGTATTTCTTTCCTGCATTCCTGTACTTTATCATCCCAATTAATTCCCATTCCCCCCTTTTTTTTTTCCTATTCCACCATTTTGTTTTGGTTTTTCCCCATTTCTTTGCATTTTTCCCCATTATTTTTGAGTTTTACCGTTTCTGTCTCTCCCAATTTTCCTGCCTTTCCCATCTTTCTTGATCCGTAGCCCCAATTTCCCCCTGGGACGTGGGGTCTCCTTGGGGAGGTTCTGGAGGCTCTGGAGCAGCAGCACCCTCGGAAGCGGGGCCTGGACCATTTCCCTCTCGAACCTGGGCAGGAAACACCGGGATCACCCCGGAATCACCCTGGAATCACCATGGTTTTCCCCAAATCCATGACATTTGCCCCTCAATTCACCACATTTCCCCTAATCCACCTTGTTTTTTTCCCCAAATCCACCGTGTTCTCCCCAAATCCGCCTTTTTTCCCAAATTCACCTTATTTTACACATATCCACCACCGTTTTCCACAAATCCACCATGTTTTTCTCAAATCCCCCATTATCCCCAAATCCATCACATTTTCTGCAAATCCACCTTGTTTTCCCCCAAATCCAACACATTTTCCTTTGTATACTTTTTTTTCCACAAATCTACCTTGTTTTTCCTAAATCCATCACATTTTCCCAAATCCACCATATTTTCCTTAATCCATTTGTTATTTTCTAAAATCCACCACGTTCCCCCAAATCCACCCCATTTCCTCAAATCCACCACATTTTCCCAAAATCTACCACAGTTTTCCCAAGATCCACCATCCCCCAGACCCACCCAGTGCAGAATTCCAGGCCCCCTAAATCCAAGGCATCCTGGAGCGGGTTGGGTTGGACCCTGTTCCGGTCCCACCCCAGCGTCCCCCCATTCCCAGAGCCCCGGGATCGCCCCCGGACGCACTCGGGGAAGACGATGACGGAGCCAGACGAGGTCAGGGCAGCCACGGGGACCCCCCGGGGCACCACCATGTCCAGGAGCTCCTGGATCTGCAACGGAAGAGAACAGGGATGAGACCTTCTCCATGGGGATGAGGAGCTCAACATTAGAAGGCCCCAGATATGGTGGGATCTTGTCATCATGGATGAGGAACTCAGCGTTGGAGGAGCCCCAAGATGGCCGGAGCTTCCTACCATGGATGAGGACCTCAGTGATGGAAGACCCCAAAGATGAGGAACCCGGTGTTGAAGGAGCCCAAAGAGGACCCCAGAGATGGTGGGACCTCCTTGAAATGGGTGAGGGCATGTTGGAGGAGCCCAGAGATAGTGGGATCTCCTCAATGTGGATGAGGAACTCAACACTGAAGGAGCCCAGAGATGGTGGGATCTCCTCCCCAAGGATGAGGAACTCAGTGTTGGAGGAGGCCAAAGAGGACTTTAAAGACGTTGGGACTTTCTCCATGTGGATGAGGAAATGCTGGAGGATCCCAAAAATGGTGGGATCTCCTCAACATGGCCGAGGGACTTGAGGACCCCAAAGACGGTGGGACCTTCTCCCCATGGATGAGGGAATTTTAAAGGACCACCCCACTCCCCTCCCTCAATCCCCTCAACCCCCTCACCTTGAAGACCCCCTTTTCCAGGTTCTCCTTCCCGGCCACCGCCCCCAGGAAGTCGTGGTAGAACCTCATCCGGACCTTGCGCCGCTCCACCAGCAGGACTCCAATGTCCCTCAGGACCAGGGCCACGTCCTGACCTGTCCCCAAGCACCGCGACAGGAGGGACGTGGTGGCCTGGAGGGCGCCCTCCACCCTGCGCCGGGGCCGTCCCAGTGCCGCTGCCACCGCAAACGTCCGGAGGGGATCCAGGTTCCCTGGGAGGACATGGAAGGTGGGGGGAATTGGGTATCCTCAGGGGGTTTGGGGTTTTCTGGTGGGGTTTTGGGGGTTTCTCAAGGTTTTATGGGGTCTCCTTGTGGCTGTTGGGGTCCTCTCATGGTTTTTTGAGATTTCTCAGGGTGTTTTGGAGACTTCTGTGGGTGTTTTGGGGTCTTCTTGTGGGGTTGTTTTGGTCTCCTTGTGGTTTTTGAGGTCTTCTTGTGGCTTTATGGGATTTTCTCATGCTCATTTGGGGTCTCCTCATGTTTTTTGGGGATGTCCACATGATTTTTTTTAGTTTTTTTGGCATTTCCTTAGGGGTTTTGGAGTCTTCTCATGTCTGGGGGGGTTTTCTTGTGGGTTTTTGAGGTTTTCTCATGTTTCTATTGGGTCTTCTGGGTTTTGGGGTCTTCTCATGGTTTTAGGGGATATCCCTGTATTTTTTGGGGTCTCCTCATTGATTTATGGGGTCCTCAATGATTTATGTGCTTTTGTGGGGTGTTCTCATGATTTCTGGGAGGCTCTTGTGTTTTGGGGGGTCTCCTCATGGGTGTAAGGGTCACCTGATGGTGTTTTGGGGTCTCTTAGTTATTTTTAGGGTCTTCTTGTGGTTTTTGGGGTTTTCCTTGTGGTTTTCAGGGTCTTGTCTTTTTTTTTTTTGTGGTCTTACTGTGTATTTTTTGGGTCTCCTCATGGTTTTTTGGGGTGTCCTTGTGAGTTCCGGGGTCTTCTTGTCGTTTTTATGGTCTCCACAAGATTTTTGGGGTTCCTCATGGGTTTTAGGGTCTTGTGATTTTTAGGAACTTCTCATGGGGATTTTGGGGTCTCCTTGTGGGAGTTAGGTGCTCCGCACAAGTACAGGTTCTTATCTTCGCCTCTGGGACGCTTTACCTTGAGCCCGAACAGATGAGAAAAGCCTGCAGATGTTGTTTCAGGTTGTTTAGTTCTTCTTATCTCTGCCAGCTCTGAGCTCCGGCCGCACATCTGATGCCAGCCGTGTCCGAGTGGGAACTGCCCAGTCTTGGGCTGTCCCGTCCTTTTTGTGCCCTTTCCATGATCCAACCATTCTTCACAATGGATTTATTATTTACTATTCTATACCAATTAATTTGCACCTATTCTAGACATGTAATTTCTACCTCTTTTTCATTCTACCAATCATTTTATGCCAACACTACAAGAGAAGATGGAGGAAAAGGAGAAAAAGAGGAAGAACAGGGCAACACCCAAAATCTTCCATCTTAGACCCTTCATCCTCATATTAAAAATCCTAAAATCTACTTTTTACCTTGTAAAATCCTAAACCACTACTCATTTTCACCTTCTCTTGTTCTGCAATGCCTCGCGCTGCGTTGGCAATTTTTCCCATGGGCTGAGATCAAAGCCGGTGTCATTCTGGGCTTCTTGCCAGGGTCTGGGACCCCCTTGCTGGGGCTCCTGACCTCCCAGGGCAGCCCGAGGCGTGTCTTGGGTTCCAACATCTCCTCATGTTTTTTGGGTTCTCCTTGTGAATTTGGTGGTCTCCTTGTGGGTTTTTTTGGCTCTTCTCATGACTTTTAGGGGATCTTCTCATTTTTTGGGGGTCTTCTTGTGGGTTTTGAGGTCTTCCTGTGTTTTTTTGGGGCTTCTCATGGTTTTATAGGGTATCCCTATATTTTGGGGTGTCTCCTCATGGTTTCATGGGATCTCCTTTTGGTTTTGAGGTCTTACGGTTTTTTGTGGTCTCTTGGTTTTTTGGGTCTTGCCACATGCTTTTTCAAGGTCTTGTAATGTATTTTGGGGGTCTCCTCATGGTTGTTTGGGGTCTTCTCATGGTTTTATGGTGTCTCTGTGTGCTTTTTGGGGGTCTTCTTGGGGTTTTTGGGGGTCTCCTTATGATTTTTGTGTGCTTCTCATGGCTTTTTGGGTTCTTCTTATGGGTTTTTTGGGGGATTTTCTCATGGGTTTATGGGGTCTTCTTACAGTTTTTTGGGTTCTTGCTATGTGCTTTTTTGGGGTCTTGTAATATATTTTTGTGTCTCCTCACAGTTTTTTGGGGGCTCCTTGTGATTTTTGGGTTCTTCTCACAGGGCTTTTTAGGGTGTCCTCCTGGGTTTTGGGGGCTCCTCATGCATTTTTTGAGATCTCTTCTTGGTTTTTTGGGAGATTTCCTTGTGATTTTTGGGATCTCCTCGTGTTTTTTTGGGGTCTTCTTGTGGTTTTTTGGGATCTCCTCATGGATTTTTAGGGTCTCCTCCCATTTTTTTGGTTTCTTCTCACACCTTTCAAGTCCCCATTTTCCACCCCTTCCCTCAACCCTCCCCCTCCATCCATGTCCACCTTGGAATGCCCATGGTCCTACCGGGCTGGAATTCCCAGTCATCCATCAAATTGTGGCTCTGGACCAAATTCCTGGCCAGGCAAAAAATCGGCCTCTGTGTTGTCACCTCCATGTTCCCAACCTGCGCCCGCCAGGGCACCACATCCAGGGTGCCAAGGGTCGGGATCCGCACCCCCTGCAACCAGAGTTTTTGGGAATTTGTGACCTACTTCCCCCCAGAAGTGGAATTCTGGGATTTTGAAGTGGAAATTTTGGATTTTGGGGTCCACACTCCATGGAACTGGAATTTTGGGATCTTGAGATCTGCACCCTCTGCAAGCAGAATTTGGGGATTTTGGGATCTGCTCCCCCCAGAAGTGGAATTTCAGGATTTTGGAATGAGCTAGAGGTGACCTCGACCCCCAGGAGGGGACACGGCAGGGGAATTGGGGTGACCTTGTTTTGCAGCAGGAGCTGGTCCAGGACGAAGTCGGCCACCACATCCCAAATTTCCTTCCGCTCTGGGAATTGAGGGAAACTGAGTCAGGATCCTGACAGATCCTGACATTCCCATGGGTCCAAGGAGTGCTGGTACCTTTGGGGGTGGTGGCTGAAACCACCTCTGTCCTCCCCCAGAGCTCCACCTTGGTCCTCCTGGCGGTGGGAGGGCGAGAGCTCATTCTGCACTCTCTTGGGATTTGGGATCAGGATGTGGGATCGGGGTGTGGGGTCTGGGATGTCCCACCACCAGACTAGCTCCTGTTGTGTCCCAGGACACTCGGTGACGCTGCTGGTGGCACTGTGACTTTGGTGGGGCCTCTGTGATGTCGTGGTGACACCGCGGGGACAGGGGTGGGGATACAGGGCTGGGGCAGGGAGGAGGGATGGAACATGGAATGGGGGACATGGAATGGGGGACATGAAATGGGGGACATGGGGGATATGGGGGACATGGAATGGGGGACATGGAGGGAGGACTTGGAGGATGTTGGATGGGGGACACAGAATGGGGGACAAGGGAAACATGGGGGACACAGTCTCCAGGTGTTCAAAGAGATTACAATAAGCAGACCCAATGACAAAGCCATTTTTGAGGCATTTTTCTTATTACCAGCTCCTTACACCTGGTCAATGCCCAAATCCCGGGACAGGGATCCCGGTTCCTTGGCTTCACCACCATCCAGCTCCACATGGGAGCCGCGATATCCCAGCACGGAGCAGCCGGGTCACCAGGGGCTCTCCCGACGGGCGGCTGAAACCTTTTCACACATCTCGCAGCTCTCCTGAGGACAGGGAGCGGGTGATTATCTCTGGCCTTGCCTCTTCCTCCTCTTGTAAGGGCCCTGCTTCCTCTTCCTCCCTCACTGAGGGATTGGTGATGATTTGGTCTTGGATTTCTTCTCCTGTATAGCAGGAGCTGCTCCCGGCAGGGGCTGTTCCCTGGCTCAGCTGAAGTTGGAGTGCCCACGGTGCTGTTGCTCTGCTTTCCTCCTCCTCCCCCTGAGGGTGCTGTCCAGTGACCAGCAGTGTCCCGGAAACAGCAGCCAGGGCCCAGCAGGCTGCATCACTTTGCACCTCTCTGGAGCTGTGGCAGCATTTCTGCTTCACATATTTTGTCACTTTAACGGGGTCCTGTAGCTGTTCAGAGGTGAACTTCTGAACCATTGGAGGAGAGGAGTCCTCCAAATACTGGCCCATTCCCTCCCCCATTCCATGCCACTCCTGACTATCCACCCTTGGGGCAGATCTCTGAATGACCTTCCTGGAAATCTCTGTTCTGACCCTAAACATGGTGTGGACCCCAGTGAGGACCCAGCAGGCTCAGCAGCAAGAACAGGCTTTCCTTAACATCCAGAGGGAATTCAGAATTCTCAAAAGCTGTTGGAACAGGCCTGAAGGAGGAGAAGGGGGCGAAAGGCTGGGCAAAATCATCCTCCCCTGTTTCCCCCACAGGCTGGGCACGATTATTAATGAATTCCCAGAGGCAGCACCCGAGGCCAGGGCAGGAGAGCAGCACTGGAGACACATCCCAAATGACCCTCACTGCCCTTGATGTTCTCACATCATACACTGATATCCCACAGTACAGCAACAAAGCAATCCTGGTCCCTCTCCCTGCTCTGGAAAAGATCCCTGAGAGGAGCACGGATGGGAATATGCCCAGGGTGAGGTCCCACAGCCACATGAGCAGACCAAGGCACTGTGCCCAGGGGCTCTGTCCCTGGGACAGCAAATGCTCAGATCAAAGTCGCTTCCAACCTGCTCTGTGCAGATCTGGTGCTTTACAACCCATTGTGCCCCACATTTTCCCCAGAAAGGTGCTGCCCCACATCCACACAGCCCCTTTCCAACCACAACCTGCTCTAATTTCCCATTTGCCCTTTGTCTCTCAGTGCTCACATGTGGACTGTGAAGCCAATCCTGCTCCAGGAGCCTGGTTGGGAAGCAGTTGGCCCCATAACCTGGGGACAAGATATTAATCACAAAACTGCTCATGCCAGCAGAGACAAGACAGGGGCAGAGGAAAGGGGAGAGGCAGGCCCAGGGGACAGGGCTGGAATGGTGATGGCTGTGAGGTCACTGCCACTGCAGCAGCCTGGCTGGCCCTCAGCAGACATCCTGGCCAGGAGGCACTGTGAGGTCACCCAGCACACCAGAGACCCCACACAACAGGAATTCCATCCCTGGGGAGGTGAAGGAGTGAGGCAGGAGGGAGAGGCCCCACCTGGGCTCTGATTCTGGGGCACCTCTGTTACACAACCCGAGCAGCCCTGGCACACAGGGAGGCCGGCCGGGCTCATGGCCACCCTGCCCTGCACCAGCCCTGCAACCGGGGCAAAATCTTTCCTCATCTCCTGGCTGAACATCCCCTGTTTCACCCAACACCCCTTGTCTTTCATCCTCCTCACCTGCTCCAGCCAAGCTTTCCGTGCCTCAAAACAACAAAGTCACCATTTCTGCATTTCCCCACTGCAGACTGTCCCTGCTGTCACCTCCTGGCAGTGGCTCCATGGCCCCTGCCAGAGCCAGCCCTGTCCCTGCCCTGCCCCAGCTCTGCTGCCCCACAGCTGCTGGATCAGGAAGGGCAGAGCCATGGGGGAGGGACATGCACAGGGACTCCTCCTGGGAGGCACCTCGGGAGGTTTCCAGGCCGGGCCAAAGCCCAGCCAGTGGGGAAAGGGACCCAGGGATGGGCTGTTTGTGTGCTCTGCCATGGCAGGAGAAGATGCAGAGCTACCAGCTCCCTTCATCCCATTCTCTCTCTGTTTTCTCATGCTTGTGCCTCTATAAACCACCACGATCCCTTCCTTTCCCTTCCTGTATCCTTTTCTAGGCATTCCACAGGAAGTCTGGAAAATGCTCTTTCTGTCTGACCTCCATGAGTCTCAGACCCAGAGGCATAAACCCCATCCTCATCCTGAGGTCATCCTGGGGGATTTGGCCACTGACCCACTTGGGGAATCTTTCATGCAGAAATGTTGGAACATTCTCTGATTTGTCTTAGACTTTCTGAATTTTGAATTGTTTCTGCACAAATATGGCAATTCATGTCCCTGGTATGGCAGTCCTTTGATTTTCATGGAAATGTTGGGGATTAGGGGAGATGAAAATGCTGACATGGTGTAAGTAGGTATTTGCAGCTCTGTGGAGAAGCAGTTGGTAAAATAGGAATTAAAGACTGATGGGACTTAGAGACCTCAAGTACAGGATCAGGATATGGAGGCTGAGATCCCTGAGCTCAGTGCTTTGGAGACTGAGGCAGTGGCACCGAGGAGGTGATGGAGAACACAGAGCCAGGCTCTTCACCAGGGTGCCTGGTGGGAGACAAATGACAATGGCTGGAAGGGGAAAGAGGGGAGATCAGCCTGGACAGGAGGAAGCCTTTGTTCCGATGGGCTCAGCCAGGTGCTGAGATGCTGCCCTGTGCCTGTCCTTTGGGATTTTCCAGTCCCAACCAAATCAAGCCTTGAGCTACTTGGTCTGGGCCTGTTTCTGACAGGTTGGGCTGCAGACTTGCTGAGGTCCCTTCCAACCTCAGCTCTCCAATGGTCCCAGGATGATGCTGGTCCCTGTTTCAGACTGGAGCAGAGCAGATGTTTATGGGACAGGAGCCCTCTGGGGCTGTAGGGGACCTGCAGCTTGCGAGGTGCACGAGCACATCCTCATTAGCTGGGTCATTTGAGTGCTTTTAGGAAATGGCAAATTTTCCCACCAGGAGAGAACAGGAATTTTCTGGAAGTGTACGGATGGCAGAAGAAATATTGACCTTCCCCTCCACTTGTGTCACCACTATTCTGTTTATTATTTGATGTCCCTCTTCCTTCAGATGCTTCCACCTCTCCTGTTTAATGGCCATGTCTAAGGACATCTCTACACCAGCCCAGCAGGATCTGTGTCCTTTCCATTGCTCCCATTTTTCCTCCTCTAGTTCCTCTCCAGTCATTCCAATGCCTCACAATTGACTGGCTTCACCCTTTGAGCTTCAGGGAGTTTCCCAGGGTTTCAGAAGTTAAAATAACTCATCAGTCAACATCTTAATTGTGTTTATATCTTTTAGAATCACCTTTTCTAATGTCTTTGTCTAAAACTGTTCCTTTATGGAAATCCCTTGAGAATGGTGGACACGTCAGATGCTGCTGGGATGTCTCACATTGCTGAGGGAAGAGTTTTGATGGTTATTAAATTGTATCATGTTTACATTTTTTTATGTTGGCCATGAAGAGAAAGTTTCTGTGCCTCTGAGTCTCAGCAGTTCCTGACCCCCAAAGGACACAAACCTGATGAATCGTGGTTCCCACTCCAGTGGCTGCACTTGGACCTCCCTCCATACCCAGAGCAGAGCTCCACTGTCCCAGAAAGTGCCTGGCAATGGAGGGATGAAGGGAATGGGACAGGCTGTGGGGATCAGGGGCAGGGCACGGCCAGGGATTGGGGGTGGTTGTGAGGCCAGGGCAGGACCCGGCCCTTGGCCTTGGTGAACCTCATCCAACTGTCCTGGGCCCATGGCTGCAGCCTGTCCAGATCCCTCTGCAGAGCTTCCTGCCCTCCAGCACAGCCACACTCCCACCCAGCTTGGGGTCAGCTGGGACCTGACTGAGGGTGCCCTCGATGCCCTCGTCCAGATCAGCAAGAAAGAGATTGAACTGACCTGGCCTCAGTGCTGAGCCCTGGGGACAGCCCTGGCTGTGACTCCATTGCCCAGCACTCCTTGGGCTGGACTTGTGTTTTTTATGGAGCTGTGCCTTCCCTGGGTTTGTTTGCTGACAAGAAATGGACATCCCTCTGCGTCTCGGGCAGCTCCTTCTCCAAGGAGAGCAGCTGGGAGTTGGTGCCAAGGAGCTGAAAGCTGCAGGCACAGCCTGGACTGGAGGAAGCTGAGATTTGCACAAGGCTGCTCTGAGTCCCAGGGGTTGGATGAGGGAAATGCTGGGGAGGGGGTAGGGACAAAGTGTGATTGATTGTCAGCCATAAAGGGGCTTGATGTTCACATCTATTCAGACTGCATTAGGAGGTGCTGGGGATCAATATCAGCTGGAGATCGCTGATACCAGTGTATAACAGGAAAAAGGTAAACAGGGCACAGAAGAGAAATAATTTCTCCTTGTATTGTTAACACAGTATATTCACTTTGAATGGACTTCTGAAATCTGTCTATAGAACCACAAAAGAATTGAAGGCATAAATTATTCCCAGGGGCTTTTCTTCTTAGGGTGTTTTGAATTGTTAATGTATAAACAGGAAAAAAATAACTGGGAAAATAGATACTCGTTCATTGTTTTTTTAATTTAATATATTCACTTTAAAAACACTTCCAGACTCGCTCTAATTAACCACAAAAGAACTGAAGACCTAAATGATTCCCGGGGGCTTGTCTTGTTAGGGTGTTTTGAATGTTAATGGTTCTTTGTCACTGAATTCCTGAACTGAAGAGCTGAAGGCTGAACAAGGTAAAATTCAGCAGCAAGTTCCAAGTTGCTGAGGGTGTCAGCAGCCCCCACTGAGGCCATCCCTGCCAGGAGACCGTGGGGGCAATGAGCAGACAAGGAGAGCGTCCCTGGGGCTGGGGAAGCAGGAACTCAGAGGCACCCCCGGCTCCAGGTGGGAAATGGACTCTGGAATGTGGCTGTCAAAGCCCTGCCTGGGCTTGGCCAAGCAGCACAGCCAAGCCCTGACCCCATCCCCTGGGAATGGGCATCGGTGGCCTCACGGGATGCTCGAGGCTGTCCCGGAGCAGTGGCATGTGGGGTGTGGGATGGTGAGGGCAGGAGAGCAGCAGGAGCCCTCCAAAGCTCTGTGGGCTGGGAGAGGAGGCCACAAGCCCTGGGGCTGGCATGAGCTGGTGTCTGCTCATGGGCCTGAGTACAAGGGACAGCAGCCACAGCCAGGGGACACAAATCTCACTGCTGTGGGCAGGGGGTGGTCCCAGCCCCGCCAAGGCCTTTGGCCACCCCCACTGCAGCTCTCCTCCCCTGGCCTAGGCCTGTGCTGGTTCCCTTGCAGCCTTTACCCAGCGCCCCATTTCCCCATCTCCCTCTGAGCCTGGGAGTTCCCAAAGCTTTCCTGATGTCCCTGTGTCCTCCCTCGCTGTTGCTCCAAACAAAAAGCTGTGTTTGGCCGAGGAATGGCCAATTCCTGTGGCATTGCCAATGCCTGCCTTCTACCCACACCCTGCTCAAGCTCCCGTGGCACCCAAGCTGTCCCAGGCACAGCCTTGCTTGAATCTGCTCCTTGTCTCCCTCTCCCAGCACTGAAATCCATGTCCCATGTCCAGCCCCGCAGAGCAGCCCAGTCCTGTCTGGGCCTGCAGCAGGAACTGGAGGCACTGCAGGGCAGGGACAGCCACTCTGTGTCTGCAATGCTCAGGAGATGCTCAGCTCAGGCAGCTCCTGCAGCCCCAGGGCCAGCCCCGCTGGCCAGCACAGCAGCAGAGAGTTGGCCCCGGGGCTCCTCAGGCAGCTCCTGCTGGCCCAGGCCCAGGGCAGCCTCTTGCCAGGGCTCCTGTGCACACACACGGGCTCCTGCTCTGCTCCTGGCCCACGCCAGCTGCCCACAGAGCCTTTGCCAGGGGAACACGTCTGTGCTGGCCTGAGCAGCCCTTGCTGCAGCCCTGCCCTGCTGCCCAGAGCCCCCGAGCTGGGGGTGCTGCTCTGCAGAGCACGGGGGCTGTGCTGCCCGGGGCCCTGGGCTGGCTCTGCTGGGCTCTGCTGCTCCAGCTGGGAGCCAGAGGCAGCTGCTGCTGCTGCCTGCACTGACCCCCTCCCACACAGGCTCTGCTGTGCCCATGGAGGCTGCTCAGGGCTGCCTGCCTTGTTCCAGGGCTGCCCCGTGGCCTTGGGGCTGCCCTGCATCCTCCTGGGGAAGTTCCCTGAGGGTCAGACTGGTCAGTGCCCAGACTCCTTTCCCTGTGCCTGCTGTGTCCCCTGGGCTGCAGAGCTCTCCTGGCTCACAGCAGACATTCAGTGCTTTATCTCTGGGTGACCCCAGCCTGGACAGGCCTGTGCCCAGTGAGCTCCACTCCCTGCTGAGCCCTGGCACACACTGTCCCTGCAGCTCCCCTGTGTTCTCCTGGCAGCTGCCAAGGCCCTCCAGACAAACATTCCCCCGCCATCAGCCCTGGCACAAGCTGGAGAGCCCCAGGAAGGTTCAGCACTGACCATTCCCCATCTGATGGGCACTGGCCACCAACAAGCAAAACCTGACCCATTCCTGAGTCCCCTGAAGGCCACCCTGGGACCCTGATCTCATCCCACTGAGCCCTGGGAGCACAAGGAGCACAAGGAGTCTTTTTAGAGTCTGTGCCTTCGACCCGTCCCTGAGAGTGACTCTGGAGGGAGAGCGAAGCCTTCCTGCCCTGCCCTCAGGAGATGCCCTTTGCTGATGGAGCTGCTGTGCTGGAGCCCAGCTGTGTCCCAGCAGTGCCCGTGGCCTGTCCCTGCCTGTGGTCACAGCACGGACACGCAGCAGGACAGTGACCAAGCTGCCCGAGCACTCCGGCCTTAGAGCCACAGAAGGGTTGGGAAGGAGAGGGTGGAGTTGGGAAGAGCAGATGTGGAAAGACCAAGCGCTGCTTCTCCCTGCCCGTGCTGCTGTGCTTGGAGTCTTTTCCCTTTCTCCCCTCTAACTTCATGCAGGTCACAGAGTTGGGATCCCAGATAAACCAGGCTGTGCAAGGTAGTTTATTCTCTTCAAATGTAGCAAAACCACAAATCCTTGTTTACAGAGTTCTAGGTCAAATTCAAGAGGCAGACAATTCATTAGATGGCGGCAATTAAATAATTTAATTGAGAAAAACTTTATGATGGAAAAACCCAGACCACTACCAAAGACCCCTGAAGGCTGGTAGGCCCTGTCACAAGTTCCATTCCAAAAACTATGCAGAAGAAAACAGGCAATTTGTTGCTTCTGAAAAGCATCCAGTCATCAAATTCCTCAGGGCATCCTTGAGCTCCTGGTTCCTCAGGCTGTAGATGAGGGGGTTCAGGGCTGGAGGCACCACCGAGTACAGAACTGACAGGGCCAGATCCAGGGATGGAGACGAGATGGAGGGGGGCTTCAGGTAGGCAAATGTTGCACTGCTGAGGAACAAGGAGACCACGGCCAGGTGAGGGAGGCACGTGGAAAAGGCTTTGTGCCGTCCCTGCTCAGAGGGGATCCTCAGCACAACCCTGAAGATCTGCACATAGGAGAAAACAATGAACACAAAACAGCCAAAGGCTAAACAGGCACTAAGAGCAAGAAGCCCAAATTCCCTGAGGTAGGATTTGGAGCAGGAGAGCTTGAGGATGTGTGGGATTTCACAGAAGAACTGGCCCAGGGCATTGCCCTGGCACAGGGGCAGGGAAAATGTATTGGCTGTGTGCAGCAGAGCAGTGAGAAAGCCACTGGCCCAGGCAGCTGCTGCCATGTGGGCACAAGCTCTGCTGCCCAGGAGGGTCCCGTAGTGCAGGGGTTTGCAGATGGACACGTAGCGGTCGTAGCACATGATGGTCAGGAGGAAATACTCTGCTGACATGAAAAATCCAAGAAAAAGAGCTGTGCAGCACATCCTGAGTAGGAGATGTGCCTGGTGCCCCAGAGGGAATTGTGCATGGCTTTGGGGACAGTGGTGCAGATGCAGCCCAGGTCGGTGAGGGCCAGGTTGAGCAGGAAGAAGAACATGGGGGTGTGCAGGTGCTGGCCGCAGGCTACGGCGCTGATGATGAGGCCGTTGCCCAGGAGGGCAGCCAGGGAGATGCCCAGCAAGAGGCAGAAGTGCAGGAGCTGCAGCTGCCGCGTGTCTGCCAATGCCAGCAGGAGGAAGTGGCTGATGGAGCTGCTGTTGCACATTTGCTGTCTCTGGGCATTGGGTTCTGTCATAGAGAAAAAGAAAGTAGAGTTGGAGATCTGTTTTACCAAAGTTAAAGTTATTTTTTATAAACCCTCGCCTGTAACACACAGACACAGCCTTTAGTGTTTTAGCATTCTATGGGTTTTCTTTTAAACCTCCACCCATCTCCCCTGGGTTGTCAGAAACCCTCAGCATTTCTGCTGCCCTCATGGAGAGTAGAGGGAGTTCTCTGAGGCAAAGTAAGGAGCGGAGAGGTAGGATAGGTGGTCTGTCATTCTGACCTTTTCACAGTTTCTCTGGGCTTTAACCTTTCTCAGGTAAAAAGTGATCACCCTCCTGTGATTCCCTTAAAAACCACCAGGTACTGCTGAGAACAGATGGTTCCACCACAGTCTGACACCACATTTGTAGCCAAGGACTCATGTGGCTCATTTCACCACCCCAACAGCATTTCACTGTCATAACATCTCTGCCTTTCCCTGTGGGTCTTTCAGATAACACAAAGATGCTCTAGCATAGGGTGGCATCCTGGAGAAAAGCTCCCAGCTTGGAAAGACATCTCAGAGAGACAAGCCCAAGGGGGCTGCACTGGAGGGGATCCTGTGGAGATCTCTAAACTCTCCCCGACACAACATTCTGGGTTTTGTTTTCTCTCACTGCCTGATCTCTCTGCTTCCTGGAGATTTTTCCCCTGGCGGTGTTTCCCTGTGCCTGATCTCTCCCTGCCAGCACTCACAGACCCCAAATCTCTGTGCACTCTCCTTGGCCCTACAGAAACCTCCTGTTTGCAGGGCACTGGCTGGGGACAGGTTCCGTTTGCAGGTGGGAGAAAGGACAGCTCAGACTGAGCCTGATGGGTCCAGCAAAGGTGATGCTGGTGCTGTCCATGGGCAGAAAGCACTTGAGGAAACCCCTGCAGGCCTACTGATGGCTCAAAGGAACAGTTCCAATGTCTCAGTCTTTGTCAAAATTAGTAATTTTAAAAAAATTTATCCCTCTTATTCGTGTGGAAATATTCTGGAGAATACTCAGCTGAAGCTCTGAGCTCCTCTGCCTCTAAACCAAAAACACTCAGAGTTGTACTTACAGACTCTGTAGGCATTGGGATGGTCCAGCTTTAGGAGATGCCTCCAGGAACTGCAGCTGCTTTGTCCTGCAGCCAGAGGCTTCCTGTGTGAAGGGCTGGCAGTGATTCTCCCCCAGTCACTTCTCAGCACATTCCCAGCTCTGACTGACTGAAGCTCTCTGTGCCTCTGTGCTGTGCCCGGGCTGGCTGCAGGCAGTGCCCCAGCCCTGCTGGGCTGTGCACAGGAGCTGCTCCTGGCCAGAGCTGTCTCTCTGCAGCGCTGCCGCTTGCCAGGAGCTGCCTCTGTGCCAGGAGCCCGGCCCAGCTCAGCAGCACAGACACAGCACAAGGACTTTAATGACCCTCTCAGGGCTTTGGTGCTGAGGCCCTGAACATCAGTCCCTGAGAGGGAGCTGAAGAAACCTCTCCAGAATTCAAAGTCACAAAAAAACTCCAAAGTTTCTTGAAGTTTTAATGGGTCCCAGTGAGGGACAGGACTGAGAAAGTGTCCCCAGGCTCCAGTCAGAGCAGAACACTGGAGGCAGTGATGACAGGGGGGGACACACAAGGGAAAGGTGTCTCTGATGCTGAGCAAACTGGATGCGTTTGAGGAACGCAAAGGGCCAAGGCCTGAGCCCCAGCCCCTGGCAAGGCACATCCTGTCCCTCCCTCAGTGCTCAGGGCTCTTCCCGGGGCACTGGGATGTGGGCATGTGCAATGCCAAGGGCAGCACCATGGGGCGGCCCCTGCCAGGCTGCTGAGCAGGGCCAAGGAGGCACTGAGGCCCCAGGGCTGCAAGGGTCACTTGTCTCCTGCTGGCCTCAGGCCCAGGGCCAGCAGCCGTGGCCAAAGTGCTGCACAAGTTGGCTCTGGCAGGGCCTTGCAGCTGCTGCCCATCCCTGTGCCCTCTCCAGCCCAGGCTGTGCCACGGTGTCCCTGCCCTGTGCCTCTGTCCCTGCAGGCTGTCGTCATCCCCCCGGCTGCCCCAGCTCGCTGGCCCCTTCCTTTGCTGGCAGCTCTGCGTCCTGCCTGCCTCTGCCTGGGCACACAAAGCCTTGGGCTGCTCCAGACTCCTTCTGGGGGACGTGTTGCACCACAGCCCTGCCCTAGGACAGAAATTCCTTTCTCCTCATGTCCAGTCTGGACCTCCCCAGCTGCCCTTGGCATTAATTCTTTCTTCCTCCAGCTGTTCTCTGCTATGTCAGAAGGATCCACCATCTCTGAAACTGCCCTTCAATCCCTCCCAGGGCTCTCCTCCACTGTTCTCAGTCTCCACTCCACTGAGCACAGAGCTCCTTTGTCCCTATATAGTGGTCATGGGCTTGAGGCCTCCAAACCCCACCTTGGCAGATCTCTGAGCCCTCTTCAATGTGTTGGCCTATGAAAACATTCTGGTCATAGTCTAAGAAAATCCCCAGAGGCCAAGGCCAGCCAGACCTGTCTGTAATGGCAGCTTTTGTCTGGGAGCAATCCTTGGATAGATGGAAATTGGGAAGTAGAATATCAGTATCGGCCATGGACACGTAGACAAGAAGGACGGTTCTTTTCCACTGGAAGGAAAGCACAGAGCCCCAGTGTTTTGGTGGTAGATGAGAGGCAGCCCTCGGGAGGCCAAACCAGCCACACTTGTCTCTCCTGGAAGTTTCTGCTGGGAGCAATCCTTGGCTATATGGGATTTTGGAGGCCAAATCCTATTTCATCCATGGGTGCCTGGATGTGAAGGATGGTTCTTTTCTGTAGGAGGGAAAGCACAGATCCCTGGTGTTTCAGGTGCTGATGAGAGGTGACCACCAGAGGCCAAGGCCAGCCAGAGCTGTCTGTCCTGGCAGCTTTTGTCTGGGAGAAACCCTTGAACACAGGGAATTTTTTTAAGGGAAGTACCAGATTTGGCCATGGACATATGAAAAAAGGACAGTTCTATTCCATAGGAAGGAAAGCAAGGAGCTCCACTGCTTCAGGGGCTGATGAGAAGCGACCCTCAACATTCCAAGGTCAGCCAGACCTGTCAGGGGGCCCCCCAGAGGCCAAGGCATCCAGAGCTGTTCCATGTTCCCTTGGTTCCATGGGGCCCCACAGTGTCACAATGGTCTCCACAATTCCATGGGGCCTTGCAATGCCACAATGCTCTCCATGGACCCACGGTGCCCTGCAGTGTCACAATGGCCCCTTCATTTCACAGGGCCCCGAGGTGTCATTATGGTCTCCATGGCTCCACAAGGTCCTCACCGTGTCCCCATGGGCTCCATAGGAAGGAAACGACCGAGCCCCAGGGCTTCAGGGGCAGATGAGGGGCAGTCACCAGAGGCCAAGGCCAGCCAGATTAGACAGTACTGGCAGATTTTGTCTAGGAGGGACCCTTGGATATACAGAATTTTAAAGGCGAAATCCCAATTTCGTAGAGGGACGCCTGAAAGAGAAGGACAGTTCTTTTCCATAGGAAGGAAAGCACAGAACACCGGTGTTTCAGGGGCAGATGAAAGGCGGCCATCAGAGGCCAAGGCCAGACAGACCCCTCTGCCCTGGTAGCTTTTGTCTGAAAGCAACCCTTGGATATAGGGAATTTTGGAGGTGGAATCCCAAATTCCACCATTTCTACGCAGAAAAGTCTTTTCCATTGGAAGGAAAGCACCAGGTCCCCGTCTTTCAATAGCAGGAGAGTGGCAGCTGCCAAGAGGCCAAGGGCAGCCAGACCTGTCTGTCCTGGCAGCTTTTGTCTTGGGGATGTTCTTGGATATAGGGAATTCCGGCGGCAGATTCTTAATTTTCACCATGGGCACCTGGATGTGAAGGAGAATTCTTTTCATTAGGAAGGAAAGCACAGAGCCACAGGGTTTCAAAGGCAGATGAGTATGGACACTGAAAGAGCTTCAGCAGAGAGTCTCTTCAGCTCTCTGCAGCATTTTGTGAGAGTTCTGTCTTTCTCATGCAGATTATCTTAAACAATGTTACAGTATTGTAAATTTCTTGTACCTGCAGGTTGTTTTGCAGTATATTTGTGGTTTTAACTAGGTAAATATTTAGGAATGGGTACCTTAGAACTTGACCAATCCCCTCAAGGGGTGGAAGGCCAAAAGAGCAATTACCTTATGCCATTTAACACACTCTTGCAAACTAACATATAAAAGCCTTTGGAAAAATTATTAAATCGCTTTCATTTAACCCTGAGCCTGGACTTTGTGTCGTTTCTCTACTCGTCTGCGGTGAGAAGAGTGACAGACGAGTTCCAGTCCTCAGGAAGCCAAGGCCGGCCAGACCTGTCAGTCCTGGCAGCTTTTGTCTGGGAGCTATCCTTGGATTTAGGGAATTCTGGAGGCAGAGGCCCAATTTTGGCCATGGGCACCTGGACATGAAAGGTGCTTTTTTCCCATAGGAAAGAAAAGAACATGGTCCCAGTGTTCCCAAGGCAGATGAGAGGTGGCCCCCAGGTGGCCAAGCCAGCCAGATCTTTCTGTCCTGGCAGATTTCATGTGGGAACAATCTTTGCACATAAGGAAATTTGGAGGAGGAATCCCAATTTTGGCTATGGGCACTGGGAGGAGAAGGACGGTTCTTTGCCATAGGAAGGAAAGCGCAGAGCCCCAGTGCTGCAGGGGCAGATGAGCAGTGGCCCTCGACATGCCAAGGTCAGAAGGACCTGTCAGGTGGCCCCCGGGAGGCCAAGGCAGCCAGAGCTGTTCCATGTTCCCTTGGTTTCACGGGGCCCCACAGGGTCACAATGG